>CM022301.1:474377077-474784602 GCA_011799875.1 Thinopyrum elongatum
TTTTGGTGTTTTAATTAGTGTTTGAGCCAAGTAAGACCTTTGGGATGGTCTACGATGATAGTTGATTTGATCTTGATGAAAAACAGAAACTTTTGCGCTCATTGCTAGAAATTTAAAAAATCACAGAAACGTGATTTTGATCTGAATTTTTTACAAAAGGTTGATATAAAAATTGCCTATATTTTCCTAATTTTTCAGAAATTTTGGAATTACATAATTATACGAAATTTCTTGATTACTACAGACTGTTCTGTTTTTGACAGATTCTGTTTTCTATGTGTTGTTTGCTTATTTTGATGAATCTATGGGTAGTATCGGGGGGGGGGGTGTATGAACCATGGAGAAGTTGGAATACAGTAGATATTACACCAATATAAATTAAGAATGATTTCACAACAGTACCTCAAGGGGTGATTTATTTTATTATACTAACGGATCTTATGAGTTTTCTGTTGAGTTTTGTGTTGTGAAGTTTTCAAGTTTTGGGTAAAGATTTGATGGACAACGGAATAAGGAGTGGCAAGAGCCTAAGGTTGGGGATGCCCAAGGAACCCCAAGGTAATATTCAAGGACAACCACGCATCTAAGCTTGGGGATGCCCCGGATGGCATCCCCTCTTTTGCCTTCAATCCATCGGTAAATTTACTTGAGGCTATATTTTTATTCACCACATGATATGTGTTTTGCTTGGAGCGTCTTGTATGATATGAGTATTTGCTTTTTAGTTTGCCACAATCATCCTTGCTGTACACACCTTTTGAGAGGGACACACATTAATCGTGAATTTATTAGAATACTCTATGTGCTTCACTTATATCTTTTGAGCTAGGCAGTTTTGCTCTAGTGCTTCACTTATATCTTTTTAGAGCACGACGGTGGCTTTATTTTATAGAAATTGATGAACTCTCATGCTTCACTTATATTATTTTGAGAGTCTTAAAAAGCATGGTAATTTTCTTAGGTTATGAATTTAGTCCTAATATGATGGGCATCCAAGAGGGATATAATAAAAAAATTCGTATAAAGAGCATTGAATAGATGAGAAGTTTGATTCCTTGCATTTGTTTTGAGATATAAAGATGGTGATATTAGAGTCATGCTAGTGAGTAATTGTGGATTGGTAGAAATACTTGTGTTAAAGTTTGTGATTCCCGTAGCATGCACGTATGGTGAACCGTTATGTAATGAAATCGAAGCATGATTTATTTTTTGATTGTCTTCCTTATGAGTGGTGGTCGGGGACGAGCAATGGTCTTTTCCTACCAATCTATCCCCCTAGGAGCATGCGTGTAGTACTTCCTTTCGATAGCTAATAAATTTTTGCAATAAGTATGTGAGTTCTTTATGACTAATGTTGAGTCCATGGATTATACGCACTCTCACCCTTCCACCATTGCTAGCCTCTCTAGTACCATGCAACTTTCGCCGGTGCATTAAACCCACCATATACCTTTCCTCAAAACAGCCACCATACCTACCTATTATGGCATTTCCATAGCCATTCTGAGATATATTGCCTGATGACCCACAAGTATAGGGGATCAATCTTAGTCCTTTCGATAAGTAAGAGTGTTGAACCCAACGAGGAGCAGAAGGAAATGACAAGCGGTTTTCAGCAAGGTAATGTCTGCAAGCACTGAAATTATAAGTAACGAGTAGTTTGGTAGCAAGATAATTTGTAACGAGCAAGTAACGGTAATGGTAACAAAAGTGCAGCAAGGTAGCCCAATCCTTTTGAGGCAAAGGACAGGCCAAAACGGTCTCTTATGATAAGCAAAGTGTTCTTGAGGGTACACGGGAATTTCATCTAGTCACTTTCATCATGTTGGTTTGATTTGTGTTCGCTACTTTGATAATTTGATATGTGGGTGGACCGGTGCTTAGGTGTTGTTCTTACTTGAACAAACCTCCTACTTATGATTAACCCCCTCGCAAGCATCCGCAACTACGAGAAAAGTATTAAGAATAAATCTAACCATAGCATTAAACTTTTGGATCCAAATCAGTCCCTTACGGAATAGCGCATAAACTAGGGTTTAAGCTTCTGTCACTCTCACAACCCATCATCTAATAACTACTCCACAATGCATTCCCTTAGGCCCAAATATGGTGAAGTGTCATGTAGTCGACGTTCACATGACACCACTAAGGGAATCACAACATACATATCATCAAAATATCGAACACATATCAAGTTCACATGATTACTTGCAACAAGACTTCTCACGTGACCTCAAGAACAAAAGTAACTACTCACTAATGATAATCATGCTCAAGATCAGAGGGGTATTAAATAGCATAATGGATCTGAACATATAATCTTCCACCAAATAAACCATATAGTAATCAACTACAAGATGTAATCAACACTACTAGTCACCCACAAGTACCAATCTATAGTTCCGGTACAAAGATTGAACACAAGAGATGAACTAGGGTTTGAGAGGAGATGGTGTTGTTGAAGATGTTGATGGAGATTGCCCTCCCCAATATGGGAGAGTTGTTGGTGATGATGATGACGATGATTTCCCCCTCCGGGAGGGAAGCTCCCCTGGAGGGCAAAAGTGCTCCTGCCCAAGTTCCGCCTCGAGACGGCGGCGCTTCGTCCCGAAAGTCCTCTCCTTATTTTTTTTCTAGGTCAAAATGACTTATATACCAGAAGAGGGGCACCAGAGGTGGGCCGAGGAGGGCACAACCCACCAGGGCGTGCCGGGGCTCCCTGGCGCGCCCAGGTGGGTTGTGCCCACCTGGTGGCCCCCTCTGGTAGTTATTTGCTCCAATAATTCTTATTTATTCCATAAAAATTCCTCGTGAAGTTTCAGCTCATTTGGAGTTGTGCAGAATAGATAGCCTGACGTAGCTTTTTCAGGTCCAGATTTCCAGCTGCCGGAATTCTCCCTCTTTGTGATCCTTGCATTTATGAGAGAAAAGCCATTAGAATTACTCCAAAAAGCATTATTATGCATAAAAACATCATAAATAACAGTAGGAAAACATGATGCAAAATGGATGTATCATTTCCATGTAACTTCCACCGTTCCGTTTATTATGACACGCACCATCATTGTCATATTGCTTTGCATGATCATGTAGTTGGCATAGTATTTGTGGCAAGGCCACTGTTCATATTTTTAATACATGTCACTCTTGATCATAGCACATCCCGGTACACCGCCGGAGGCATTCATATAGAGTCATATCTTGTTCTAGTATCGAGTTGTAATTTAGTTGTAAGTAAATAAAAGTGTGATGATCATCATTATTAGAGCATTGTCCCATGTGAGGAAAGGATGATGGAAGCTATGATTCCCTCACAAGTTGGGATGAGTCTCCGGACTTTACAAAAAATAAAAGAGGCCAAGGAAGCCCAAACAAAAAAAAATAAAAAAATGAGAAAAGAGAGAAGGGACAATGTTACTATCCTTTTTCCACACTTGTGCTTCAAAGTAGCACCTTGATCTTCATGATAGAGAGTCTCCTATTTTGTCACTTTCATATACTAGTGGGAATTTTTCATTATAGAACTTGGCTTGTATATTCCAATGATGGGCTTCCTCAAATTGCCCTAGGTCTTCGTGAGCAAGCAAGTTGGATGCACACCCACTTAGTTTCTTTTTGAGCTTTCATACACTTATAGCTCTAGTGCATCCGCTGCATGGAAATCCCTGCTCACTTGCATCGATATCAATTGATGGGCATCTCCATAGCCCATTAATTTGCCTAGTTGATGTGAGACTTTCTCCTTCTTCTTTTTTTCTCCACAACCACCATATTCTATTCACCCATAGTGCTATATCCATGGCTCACGCTCATGTATTGCGTGAAAGTTGAAAAAGTTTGAGAACACCGAAAGTATGAAGAATTGCTTGGCTTGTCATCGGGGTTGTGCATGATGAAATATTTTGTGTGAGGAAGATGGAGCATAGCCAGACTATATGATTTTGTAGGGATAACTTTCTTTGGCCATGTTATTTTGAGAAGATATGATTGCTTTATTAGTATGCTTGAAGTATTACTGTTTTTATGTCAATATTAAACTTTTGTTTTGAATCTTATGGATCTGAATATTCATGCCACAATAAATAATATTAAATTGATAAATATGTTAGGTAGCATTCCACATCAAAAATTATGTTTTTATCATTTACCTACTCGAGGACAAGCAGGAATTAAGCTTGGGGATGCTTGATACGTCTCCAACGTATCTATAATTTTTTATTGTTCCATGCTATTATATTATCTGTTTTGGATGTTTTATATGCATTAATATGTTATTTTATATTATTTTTGGGACTAACCTATTAACTTAGAGCCCAGTGCCAGTTTCTGTTTTTTCCTTGTTTTTGAGTTTTACAGAAAAGGAATATCAAACGGAGTCCAAACGGAATAAAACTTTACGATGATTTTTCTTAGACCAGAAGACATCCACAGAGCTTGGAGAGGGGGTCAGAAGATGCCCGACGAGGCCACAAGCCTGCCATGCGTGCCCCTGGGGGGCGCGCCCTGAGGGCTTGTGGGCCCCTCGGGAGTCCTCCAGCCCTAATTCTTGCACTATAAATTCCCAAATATTCCCAAACCATCAGAAGCGTCCACCAAAATACTTTTCCGCCGCCGCAAGCCTCTGTTCCCGTGAGATCCCATCTTGGGGCCTCTTTCGGTGATCTGCCGGAGGGGGATTCGATCACGGAGGGCCTCTACATCAACCTTGTTGCCCTTTCGATGATGAGTGAGTAGTTTACCACAGACCTACGGGTCCATAGCTAGTAGCTAGATGGCTTCTTCTCTCTCTTTGACCTTCAATACAATGTTCTCCCCGATGTTCTTGGAGATCTATTCGATGTAATACTTTTTTGCGGCATGTTTGTTGAGATCCGATGAATTGTGGATTTATGATTGGATTATCTATGAATATTATTTGAGTCTTCTCTGAACTCTTTTATGCATGATTAAGATATCTTTGTATTTCTCTTCGAACTATCGGTTTGGTTTGGCCAACTAGATTGGTTTTTCTTGCAATGGGAGAGGTGCTTAGTTTTGGGTTCAATCTTGCGGTGTCCTCACCCAGTGACCAGAAGGGGTAGCGAGGCAAGTATTGTATTGTTGCCATCAAGGATAAAAAGATAGGGTTTATATCATATTGCTTGAGTTTATCCCTCTAAATCATGTCATCTTGCTTAAGGCGTTACTCCGTTCTTATGAACTTAATACTCTAGATGCATGTTGGATAGCGGTCAATGTGTGGAGTAATAGTAGTAGATGCAGAATCGTTTTGGTCTACTTGTCACGGACATGATGCCTATATTCATGATCATTGCCTTAGATATCGTCATAACTTTGCGCTTTTCTATCAATTGCTCAACAGTAATTTGTTCACCCACCGTATGCTATCTTCAAGAGAGAAGCCCCGGGTCTATTTTCCATCATATATTTTCAGATCTATAAACCAAAAAACCCAAAAATACCTTGCTGCAATTTATTTTGATTTATTTTAGTTTGCCTTTTTATTTATCTTTTATACCTATCTCTATTAGATCTCACTCTTGTTCGAGACCGTGAAGGGATTGACAACCCACTTTTCGCGTTGAGTGCAAGTGTTCGTTAGTTTGTGCAGGTGCATAGATTGGAGACTTGCTTGTGCCTCCTACTAGATTGATACCTTGGTTCTTAACTGAGGGAAATACTTATCTCTACTTTGCTGCATCACCATTTCCTCTTCAAGGGAAAAATCAACGCAAGCTCAAGAAGTAGCAGGCGCCGACACACGGCTTGGTGAATCGTGGTGTCCCCCAGGGGCTAGTCCTGCTCCTCTATTTATATGTTGAGCCCTGGGGTCGTTTCTTGGAGAAAGAGCCTCCTCAAAGTCGGTTTGGAACGAAAGGAAGAGTCCTTCTCGGTTTCCAGTACAAGATGCCAGGGTCCCTGGCGTCTGGTCCCTGACCTCCACAAAACTTCCTTTTACACCGACCTAAAGCCCCCATCGCTGGAAAAATAAATAAAAAGAAAAGAGAAAAGACAAAAACAAACAAAGAACCACCCCCCCCCCCCCCCGCTGGGCCTCGGCCCAGCTGGCCTCTGTGCCGCCAGGCCGGCCCAGCCGGCGGACCCCCATCGCTCCCCTTATCCCCGTGGGTGACCAAACCCTAGCGGTTCCCTCCCCACTCGCCCCCCCCACATCCCGCTCCTTCCTTCCCCCCCCCCCCGATCTGGACGCGCCGCGCCGGGGACCTCTCCACCGATGCCACCCCGGATCGCCATCGCCGGACCTCCTCGTCTCTTCCCCGAGCCTACTGCCACTCCCTACAGCTACCTCGTGAGGCCTCCCTCCTTCTCCTCTTCCCCGCGCCCCGCCGCGCACCGGCGCGCGCGCCTGATGGCCGTGCTTGCCGCGCGCTGCTCGCGCTCCGCCCGCTGTCATGCCTCGGCCGCGCTCACCGCCCCTTCGCCGCAGCTCCGCAACCACCGCCACTGCCTGCGCTCGCCCCGCCTATTGCTTGCGGCTACCGCAGCTGCCCGCACGCCGACGGCCGCGACCGCGTCGCCCCGCTTCGCCCAGCCGCCCGTGGCCTCTTCCCCCGCCTCGCCTCCACTTGTGGCACCCCCTGTCGCCACCCCGTGCACACGACGCCCCTCGCGCGCCCCGCCTCCGTCGCCTTGCTCCCGCGCTGTGGCCATCCCCGGCTCCTGCTTCCACACCGCACCGTTCCCCCTGCGTCCTCCTGCGCGCGCGCACTCGCCTATCTGGCCGCGCCTCCCGCTGCGGCGCCCCTCACCGCCGAACCGCTCCTGGCCGCCTCGCTGGCACCGGCGCCCGCCGCTCCTCCGCCGCCTGGTGCTTGCGCCCGCGCGCGCCCGAGTTCGCCTGACGGGCTAGCGCCCGCGCCCGTAACCGCGCGCCCATGTGCCCGCTATGGCCCCAGGCCAATGACAGCCAGGGCCCACGCCCCGGAAAAATTTAGAACAAAAATAAAATAAAATAAAAATATTAATTAATTAATTAACTTAATCAATTATGTTTAATTAAACTAATTAAACATTAGTTAACCTAATTAAATTGTAATTAAATTAGTTAAACCCTAATTAAACTAAACAGACAATGACAGGTGGGACCCACACGTCAGTTTGACTAGGTCAACGGCCCTGTTGACTGCTGACATCATGCTGACGTCCTGATGACTGTTTTGGATAATTCGAATTTAAATGATTAAATAAATTCCAAAAAATTGTTAAAACTTTGAAAAATCATATAAAATAATCCGTAACTCCGATCGAAAAACTTTATACATGAAAGTTGCTCAGAACGACGAGGCGAATCCGGACACGCGATCCGTTCGTCCATCACGTGTCCCTAGCTACCCGAACATGGAACCGTTCCCCTCCAGTCATCTGTCTGACAACTGTCCGGAACCGAGAAAACATTCCCGGATGGATTCCCCCTTCCTCTTTTTCGTGCAACCATACGTTAGGACACACCCGATACTGCATATTGTCATGACGTACTTTGCGTTGCTCATGTTTGCTCTATATTTATATTGTTTCCTCCCCCTCTTCTCTCTCGTTAGACCCCGACGTAGTTCCCCGAGACCGACGCAGCTCCGGAGCCCGAAGACACCATTGACAACCTTGCCCTTGCCGCCGAGCAACCAGGCAAGCCCCCCCCCCCCTTTGATCATCCCGATATCGCCCATTCTATTTTCTCATGCTTGCATTAGAATTGCTGCTGCTACTGCTTTACCTATTCTGATGCATAGCCTGTTTATTGTAACCTGCTGTTGATAATTACCTGCATATCCTAAACTGCTTAGTATAGGCTGGGTAGAGACCTATCAGTGACCCCACTTATCCCGACTGCCCCGCTGGATTATCAGAAGACCCGATCAACGGGATCGAAGACCAGGCCTCGGCACCGCACATCACCCACCTTAGTTGTAACGACACTGCAGCGTTACTATCGAGTGCCGAGGGTGATACCTCGTGTAGCACTTCTGATGTTAACTCTGTAGAGTAGCTATTCGGTCGTGGTCATCGAGGGTGATTCCTCCTTCACCGCTTCCGATAACGACGCCGTCGTACGACACCTCAAGTGTGAACCCAGCGAGGGTGATTCCTCCGAGTTCACCTTGACGATTACATCGAGTAGGAATCCAATGAGGGTGATACCTTAGATTCCCCTGATGTTATGGACACACGGATATTTGGACTGTACTATTGATATTTGGAAAGGCGGGTCGACCCTGAGGAGTACCCGCGTGTGATGTGAAGACGGGTTGCCTGTATGGTGCCCGAGTGATGAATACGAGGCGCGGCCGGGCATTCTTAGCCCTTGCAGCAAGTCCTCGAGACGGGGCGACGGGGTCACATCGATCGTGAGTCTCTGCTCGTTACCGCAAGCCCTAGTCCACTAACGATTTGGATATTTGATCCGAGCAGGCCTCTGGCCTGATAGCACTAACCATCACGTGGGAAGAGTTATGGGCACTCTGCATCATATGCATCAGCCGAAAGCTTTGTCAGATGTCCAGTTCAGCCTCGTGGCCGAGCCGGGCCAGTACCATCCAGGACTGAGGTGGTGCTCGTCCCGACCTTGCACACACCAACCCGGAGTGCACAGGGCGATGGCCCAAGACCCCTGAGCGCTTAGGATATAGACCGACGGGGACCTCTCTGCTGAGCTGTAGGTAGGGTTGTGATGTATCGTTTGGCCGAGGCCGGGCATGACCCAGGAAAGTGTGTCCGGTCGGAGTTAATCGAGCGTGTTGGGTAAGTTGGTGCACCCCTGCAGGGAAGAACACATCTATCGATAGCCGGTCCTACGGTAAAGGACACTCGGAGTTGTATCCCGATTGACATAACTTGACCGTGAGATAATACCTGGATATATGGCTCTGGGATTGCTTCTCGCAGGGAGTCGAGAAGGGATCTCAGGACGAGGTTGATGACTGTATGGCTTTGGGATTGCTTTCTCGCAGGGAGTCGAGAAAGGATCTCTGGGTGAGGTTGAGACTTAATGATACTGCTACATTATATTGATCTGTTCTGCTCTCTTCTATTGCTGCAAGACCGCTGAAGATGCTAGTCTTCGATAGGACTAGGCCTTCCCTTTACTCTGGCATTTCTGCAGCCCAGTCCACATATACAGCCTTCCTTTGATAATGTTGCATATGTAGTGTAGATCCTTGCTTGCTGAGTACTTCTGAGTACTCACGGTTGCTTTGTTTTCCTTTTCTCCCCATATCAGTTTGTCGTGACCAAGATGACGGAGCCCCTGAGACAGCTATCCCCGCCGACGATCGCTACTACTACCTCGAGGGTGGATACTACTACGAGTTTACTGATGACCAGGAGTAGGTTCGGAGGGTCCCAGGCAGGAGGCTTGCGCCTTTCGATCGTAGTGTTTTATTTTGCCCCGCCTTTCTAAAGGCCCTTCTGTTTCTCTTTTAATATCTGTACTCAGATATCTGATGCTTCCGCTGACGCTTGTATGCCATCGAGCTATGTAATATAAAGCTTGTATGACTTTATTTATGTTTTAGAGTTGTGTTGTGATATCTTCCCGTGAGTCCTTAGGCTTGATCGTGTGCATTTGCGTGTATGATTAGTGCATGATTAAGCCGGGGGCGTCACAGTAAGTCTCTTTACTCGTTCCGTAATACATCATCTTGTAACTAACTCCTTAGTCACTTTGCTTGCAAGCTTCTTGTGATGTTGTATTACCGAGAAGGCCCAGAGATACCTCTCTGTCATACGGAGTGACAAATCCCAATCTTGATTCACGCCAACTCAACAGACACCTTCGGAGATACCTGTAGAGCATCTTTATGATCACCCAGTTACGTTGTGACGTTTGATAGCACACAAGGTATTCCTCGGGTATCCGGGAGTTGCATGATCTGATGGTCGAAGGAATATGTACTTGACATTTAAGAAAGCAGTAGCAATAAACTGAATGATCATATGCTAAGCTAACGGATGGGTCTTGTCCATCACATCATTCTCCTAATGATGTGATCCCGTTATTAAATGACAACTCATGTCTATGGTCAGGAAACCTTAACCATCTTTTGATCAACGAGCTAGTCTAGTAGAGGCATACTAGGGACTTGGTATTTGCTTATGTATTCACACATGTATTTATGTTTCCAATCAATACAATTCTAGCATGAATAATAAACCTTTATCATCATTAAGGAAATATAATAATAACCACTTTATTATTGCCTCTAGGGCATATTTCCAACAAGAATATAGTTGATGCTTATGCGTCAATTGATAATGGAAAAGATATGTGGGACACACTCGAGGCCAAGTTTGGGGTCTCGGATGCCGGCACTGAACTGTACATCATGGAACAATTCTATGGCTACAGGATGACTGATGAGCGCTCCGTGGTTGAGCCAGCTCACGAGATACAGTCATTTGCTAGAGAACTCGAGCACTTCAATTGTATGTTACCGGACAACTTTGTTGCTGGAGGCATTATCACTAAGCTTCCTCCCTCGTGGAGAAACTTTGCTACCTCTCTGAAACACAAGAGACAAGAGTTTTCCGTTCCGGATCTCATTGGTACTCTTGATGTGGAAGAAAAGGCGAGAGAAAAAGATACACGTGCTCGAGGAATTAAGGGAGGATCTAGTGCCAATCTAGTATAGAAGAAAAACATACAACCCCACAAGTTCAAGAACAAGGGCAAGTTTGATGGTAAAGCAAAGTTTGATGGGAAGAACAAGGCTGTACAGCACGCCAACTTCAAGAAGAAGAATGACAAGAAGAAAGGTGTTTGTCATGTGTGTGGAGATCCTGATCATTGGGCTCCTAGTTGCCCTAACCGTTATGACAAGCGTCAACATGGGAAAGGCGACAAGACCGCTAATGTTGTCATTGGGGACATTGACATGAAGGATGTTGGGTATGGTATATTTCCCACTATTCTTTCAGTATGTCATTCTCCTGATTGGTTGATTGATACGGGTGCTAATGTGCATGTATGTGGTGATATTTCGATGTTTCGTCTTATCAGACCACAGGGACTTCCACCGTGCTGATGGGCAACGGTTCAAGTGCTTCTGTTCGTGGTGTTGGCACGGTCGATCTGAAGTTTACTTCGGGGAAGATCGTGCGGCTGAAGAATGTGCATTATGTCCCCTCCGTCAATAAAAAGCTTGTCTTTGAGTCGAATAAATTTGTAATATCCAAGTATGGAATCTTTGTTGGTAAAGGCTATGAGTCAGGAGGCCGACGACGCCGTGCGCTCTGTGTGTGTGTGTGTGTGTGTGTGTGTTGTGTGCATGTGTGTGTTTGGGGCCGGCCTGGCTAATGGGGGATTAGCCCCCTGTTAGATTATTTTATTTATTAGTTGCATTAGTTAGATAGCCCTATGACTAGTGGCCCCCACTGCTAATTAACCCATTTAATTAAAGTCTAACTAAAGTTTAGTCAATGACAGGTGGACCCTGGTCAGCCCTTTGACCAGTCAAAGATAACTAGTCAACTGCTGAGTCAGCAGTTGACCAGGCCCACCAGTCAGTCTCTCAGTGGGTGTACTTCTTGGTACACTTAGTAAATTTTGTTTTAATTTCGAATTGATAATATTTTCAGAATATTGTTTAAACTTCAAAAATTCGTAGAAATTAAACCGTAACTCGGATGAAAATAATTTATATATGAAAGTTGCTCAGAAAAATATGACGAATCTGAATATGCTATCCACTCATCTGTCACATGCCTCTACCGACTACCATGATGAACATGGATCCTTCCCCTCCGGTTCATCAGTCCAATAACCGCTGAAAGCCGGGAAAACATTCCCAGATGTTTTCCCACTCCGTCTGTAAGGCTTAGCACTGGGTTAGGTCACCTCTAGCATAGCATATTGCCATGTCATGCATTGTGATGCATTTGTTTGCTTTGTATTTATTGTTTCTTCCCCCTCTTCTCTCCGGTAGACCCCGAGACCGACGTTGCTCCCGGGCACGACTACACCTCTGAGGTCGAGCCACTTGCATCAGAGCTTCTAGGTAAGCAAACCCCCCTTGATCATTCCTATATCGCCCAGTTCCTTCTCTCTCATACTTGCATTAGAATTTGCTACTGTATTTGATTGCTCCTATTCTGATGCATAGCCTGATTTTGTAACCTGCTATTATTACCTACCTGCTTATCCTATATGCTTAGTATAGGTTGGTTAGTGATCCATCAGTGACCCCCACCTTGTCCCTGTTGCCCCCGCTTCATCACTGACAACTCAATCAACGCAATCGATGTGCATAGACCAACACATCATCGCACACAACCCCCCTTAGTTATACAAGTCTGCAGAGCTGCCGCATTGGGTGCCGAGGGTGATACCTCGTAACACACTCCTGATGATATCTCTGTAGTGTAGTTAATCGATCGTGGCTTACGGGGGGTGATTCCTCCTTCACCACTCCTGATGGCGACTATGTCGTGCAACCCCTCAAGTGTGAACCCTTCGAGGGTGATTCCTCCAAGGTCACCTTGACGGGTACATCGAGTGGGAATCCATCGAGGGTGATTCCTCAGATTTCCCCCTTGATGTTATGGACACGCGGTTACCTTGACTTTATCTCAGAACCATGTTGAAGTCGGATCGGCCCCGAGGGGTACCCGCGAGAGATGTGAAGTCGGGTTGACCGTGAAGGTACCTGCAAGAGTTACTGTTTCTGCGGGACTGAAGGGACAGGCGGTACCATCCCGGTAGAGGTGAACTTGAGTTCCCGACAGGCCCTTGTGAGTCGGGTTAACCTACAGGGTACCCGCGAGATAATTACGCAGCACGGCTGAGCATTCTTAGCCCTTGCCGTAAGTCCGTGAGATGGGGCGACGGGACCACAGATCGTGGATCATTGATCGTCTCCGCGCGTTCCCAAGACACTAACAGGTTTGGATTTGTGATCTGAGTAGGCCCCTGGCCTTTTCGCACTAACCACCACGCGGAAATAAGTATGGGCACTCGGCGTCTTACGATTCTCCGAAACCTCTTCGGACGTTAGCGACTGAGCGGCGCGCGCCCGGTTGCACGGGAACCACCTGCGCTTGTATTAGGGGGTGGGTATGCTCCAGGCCGCGTATGCAACGTGCAGGAGTGCAAAGGGCGATGGGCCCAAGACCCCTGAGCGCTTAGGATGTAGACCGGCGTGTTGGCCTCTCTATTGAGCCTGGGTAGTGTGACAACCCAGCTTAATCGTGCACTAATCATACACGCAACTACACATGATCAAGCCTAAGGACTCACTTGAAGATATCACAACACAACTCTAAAACATAAATAAAGTCATACAAGCTTTATATTACAAGGCAGGGCCTTGAGGGCTCGAATACATAACTCGATGGCATACAAGCGTCAGCGGAAGCATCAGATATCTGGGTACAGATATTATAGATAAACAGATAGGCCTTTAGAAAGGCGGGGCAAAATAAAATACTACGATCGAAAGGCGTAGGCCTCCTGCCTAGGACCCTCCGAATTCTACTCCTGGTCGTCTGTCGGCTCCTCGTAGTAGTACTCGCCTGGAGGGTAGTAGTAGTAGCCGTAGTCGTCGACGGGGGCAGCTAGCTCCGGGGCTCCGTCGTCTGGTTGCGGCAATTGGATAAGGGGAGAAAAAGAAAGAAAAGCAAACGTGAGTACTCATCCGAAGTACTCAGCAAGCAAGGATCTACACTACATATGCAACATTTTCAAAGGAGGGCTGTATGTGTGGACTGGGCTTTAGAAATGCCAGAATAGAGAGGGAGGCCTAGTCCTATCGAAGACTAGCATCTTCAATTATCTTCATCGGTCTTGCAGCATTAGAAGAGTGCAGATTAACATAATGTAAAGTAGTAGTAATGTTATCATCAACCTCGCCCAGAGATTCTTCCTCGACTCCCTGCGAGAAAGCAATCCCAGAGCCATACTATCCATTTCATCTCAAGTCACCAGTTCTAGTTGTACCGATCGGGATACAACTCCGAGTGTCCGTTACCGTAGGACAGGCTATCGATAGATTAGTTCTTCCCTGCAGGGGTGCACCAACTTACTCACCACGCTCGATTAACTCCGGTCGGACACACTTTTCTGGATCATGCCCGGCTTCGGCCAAACGATACGCCGCAACCCGACCAAAAACTTAACAGAGAGGTCAGCACGCCGGACTAACCTATGCCCCCAGGGGTCTTGGGCCATCACCCCGGACGCTCCTGCACGTTGTGTACACCGACGGTGAGCAGACCTAGCAACCCCTTAATACAAGCA
Organism: Thinopyrum elongatum; assembly: GCA_011799875.1. Lineage (NCBI taxonomy): Eukaryota > Viridiplantae > Streptophyta > Magnoliopsida > Poales > Poaceae > Thinopyrum > Thinopyrum elongatum. The sequence goes on from CM022301.1 coordinate 474,391,326, forward strand.
CGGTTGCGTTACCAGTCCAACCCAGCGTGTGCCGCTCAGTTGCTGACGTCTATTAAGCTTCAGCTGAAGTATACGACGCAGAACGCCCATACTATGCCCACGTGATGGTTAGTGCTATCAGGCCAGAGGCCCCTCGGATCAAATATCCAAACCATTAGTGTGTTGATAGTGCGGAAACGAGCAGAGACTCACGAAAGATGTGACCCCGTTGCCCCGTCTCGAGGACTTGCGGCAAGGGCTATGAATGCCCAGCCACGCTTCGTGTTCAGCTCTCGGGCACCATCCAGGTCCACCCGACTCCATATCACTCTCATCATATACTCGTGCGGGTACCCCTCAGGGTCGACCCGTCTTTATCCAGATTAAACAGTATCAACAATAATGTAAAGGCATCTGTGTGGCTACCTTATCAAGAAGGAATCCGAGGCATCACCCTCGTTGGATTCCCACCTGACGTAAACATCAAGGTGAACGGAGGAGGAATCACCCTCAAGGTCCACTCTTGAGGGGTTGCACGACGGTGTTGTTATCGGAGGTGGTGTAGGAGGAATCACCCTCGCTGACCATGACCGAATAACTAACCTACAAGATTATCATCAGAAGTGCTGACGAGGTATCACCCTCGGCACTCGATAGTAACCCAGTAGTGTTGAGCAACTAAGGGGAAGTGATGTGCTGTGTCGGGGCCTGGTCTTTGATCCCTTTGCTCGGGTCTTCTGTTAATCCAGCGGGGCAGTCGGGATATAGTGGGGTCTCTGCTGGGTCTCTACCCAAACTATTCTAAACAGTTTAGGATAAGCAGGCAGGTAACAATAGCAGGTTACAATAAACAGGCTATGCAGCAGAAATAGGATAACAACAGCAACAGTAACTTCTAATGCAAGCATAAGAGAGAAGAGAGAGTGGGCGATATCGGAATGCTCAAAAGGGGGGTGCTTGCCTGGAAGCTCGGCGGCAAGGGTCTGATCGTCAGGAGCGTAGTCGACCTCCGGAGCTACATCAGTCTCGGGAGCTATGTCGACGTCGGGGTCTATCGAGAGAGAAGAGGGGGAAGAAACATATAAATGCACAACAAACAATGCAATACAGGGCATGCTATGCTAAGATGCAGTGCAGAGTTGCCTAAAGATGCACCTAAGTCATTTTAGTTATTTTAGGATTAACGTGGGATTTATTATCCGGTGATTATGCACTATTCATATACCGGATACAGACGGAAAGTTATGGGTTCTCCTACATAGGGGGTTCCGACATCGAAACAGACGACACGATCAGATTCGTCCCGTCGTTCTGATCAACTTTCATGTAGAAAGTTTTTCAATCTGAACTACGGTTTAAAAGTTATGAATTTTTAAAGATTTAAATATTTTCTGGAATTAATTTTATCAGCAGAAAAGATTTATGATGTCAGCATGACTAAAGGATGATGTCAGCAGGTCAACTGGTCAGCTGACCTGGTCAAAACTGACCTGTGGGTCCAGTGGGACCCACATGTCAGTCTCTATTAGTTTAATAGAGAATTAAACTAACTAACAAGGTTAATTAACTAGGTGGGGCCCTCCTGTCAGTGTCACTAACTATCTAATTAAATTAGGCTTAATTAGCAAAAGGATTAATTAGGCGATTAACCGAAGCGGGCCCACACGTCAGTGGCTCATGTGAACAGTGCCCCGCGTTGACCATGGTCAACGCGGTCAACTGGGGCGCTAGGGCCCTCCGGCAGTGTCTCTAAGTGGGCCCCACGTCCTTGCCAGGTCAACGCAGCCGGCGGCACGTCGCCGGTGACACAAAACGCGGCGGAGGGCACTGGAGGCCGCCGGAATTTGCCTACGGTTCTCTAAATTGAGTGTCGTCGACACCGTTCGATCGGCCGTTGCGTCGCGAGTTCATATATGCCTAAAACGTGGCCGGAGACGACCTAGAACGACGGCGGCGATGACAACAGGCGGCGGCCGGAATCGTGAACGCGCAGGCGTGCGGCTACGGCCCGATTCCGAGCAGGTTAAGTGGCTAGGCGGCAGCGGCGGCCCTCCAGGAGCGCGCTACAAAGACTAAACGGAGCAGGGGGAGCTCGGGAGCTCATGCGCGGCAGCAATGGCGAACGGCGGAGCCAGCGCCTGCGGCTAGCTAGCTAGGGGAGGAGGAAACGGAGCAAGGACGGGGAGGAAGGAGTCGGAGCTTACGGGGCAGGCACACGGAGGCCCTTCGGGTGCACGGAAGCGCATAGGTGCGGCGAATCGGAGGCGATGGTGCTTGCCGGAGCTGAAGGAGAAGAAGAAGTCGGGGCGGTGTTGCAGTGGCCTTCGGCTCGAACCGAAGCGCGCGGTCGACGTAGACGAGGCAGGGGAGGCTCGGAGACCCGTCGGCTTGGCGAATGGTGGCCGGTGGCCGCGGCAACGACGAGCGACGGCGATGGCGGCGTTCGGTTTGAGGTGGATCTGAGCGAGGGAGAGGGAGATGGAGGAGGGGAAAGTGGGCGCGGGTAGGCCAGGCGAGTGGGTGGCTGATCCTTATCGCCTCCCGTCGCTCCTGTAGCGTCGGCGGCGTCGGCGTGTCGACGCCGCACCGGCGAGCGCGCGCTCGACCACGGCGGCGCTGACACGCAGGGGAGAGAGAAGGGATTTTGGGCCGGTGGGCTGTACTCGGGGCACTGTGCACTTAGGCCCAGTGCACAGTGCCTCGTTTGATTTTCTTGTTCCTGTTATGCTTTTTCTTTATTTTTTTCTGTTTAGGTAATTGTTTAGGCCACTTTTGCACTTTTGTAAAATATGACACTTGGCCCAAATATTACAGTGCATTAATACCTTTCACCAAAAACTTGTTTGGGCAAAGTAGGATTTTATTTGAATATGATATTATTATAAATGGATTAAATAATTATGTTTTGGTGTTGTTTCATGTAGTTTGAGTCACTTAGCTAACTCAATTATCTTTGTTTATATTTTTATAATTACTTCTGGATTATTTGTTGTTTAATGAACATTTTCCAACAGGATTTGAATAACTTTATTTTGCACCTTTGAATTTGAGTAGATTTCAGAGAAGTATTTGAATTGTTTTGAATAACCACTATGACTAGGCACTGCAAATGAAGATGAACTGGCATATTTAGCAGAGTGTGACAGTGCTTATTACATAGGGGTGTTACAGGTAGGACTACGGCGTGTTGATCAGCTGAGGCCGAGCATGACCCGCTAAAGTGTGTCCGGCCAGAGTTAATCGAGCGTGTTGGGTAAGTTGATGCACCCCTGCAGGGAAGTATATCTATTCGAATAGTCGTGTCCACGGTAATGGACGATCGGAGTTGTATCCCGATCTATACAACTAGAACTGGATACTGGAGATGTGAAATGGATATGATGGCTCCGGGATTGCTTTCTCGCAGGGAGTCAAGAAAGGATCTCTAAGCGTTGATACTATAACATACTTATGAATTGTGTTATGCTACTCTTATCTCTTCTGATGCTGCAAGATGCTAGTCTTCGATAGGCTAGGCTTTCCTTTCTCTTCTGACATTTCTGTAGTTTAGTCCAAAGATACAGCCCCATTCCTTTGATACTGATGCATACTTAGCATAGATCTAATGTAAGTCTTGCGAGTACTTTGGATGAGTACGCACGGTTGCTTTGCTACCTCTTTTTCCCCCATACCCGATCGTTGCGATCAAATGACGGATTCCAGGAGCCAGATGCCACCATCCACGACTACTACTACTCCGAGGGTGCCTACTAGTACGTGGAGACCGCCGACGACCAGGAGTAGTTAGGAGGCTCCCAGGCAGGAGGCCCTTTTCGATCGTTGTTGTTGTTTGTGCTAGCCTTTATAAGGTAAACTTGTTTATTTATGTCTGTACTCAGATATTGTTGCCTCCACTGACTCTTGTGTATACGAGCTTATGTATTCGAGCCCTCGAGGCCATTGGCTTGTAATATAAAGCTTGTATTATTTTATTTGTGTCTAAAATTGTGTTGTGATATCTTCCCGTGAGTCTCTGATCTTGACCATGCGTATTTGCGTGTATGATTAGTGCATAATTGAGTCGGGGGCGTCACAGTTTGGGAAAAATAAATACCCATGGGTTTATAAATGTGAAAAAATTATACCCATCGGGTATACCGGGTACGGGTACGGAAAGGCAATACCCATACCCACGGACCCGCATACCCGCGTACGGGAACACAACCGCTAGACTTGACCCAAATTTCCCTCCCTTTACCCATGCGCATGATCTTGTTTAAATGCGTTGATCTTGTTTTGCGAACTCATGATCTTATTATATAGTTTCATTCGTTTGATCGTTCCGAAGAAGAAGGGACTGCAGAAGTAACTTCAATAAAATAAAATTAGAGAAAATTGTGTCCTTCTTGTTTGTCTTTTAGTTGTAAAAAAAGAAAGAACATACGTGAACGTTTCTCTAAGAAGTTCACTTACAGGCTACTCATCCATGAATGTAGTTGGACATTGTTTGGTGTTGTCTAGTCATGCGTTTTGCTATCCACTTTTAAAAATTAATACCTTTTTCATTCCATCACACAGTAAATCGTTATATATATGTGTTGAATGATAAAATGTAGTATATATGTGTTGAAAATTTGAATTATAATGCTGAAATGTTGTGTATATATGCGAAAATGCTAAGAAAAATACATGGGAAAATGTGAATTGGGTAAGGCGGCCGAGATGGGTATTCTTACCCGCGGGTATTACCTGCACCCGGCCGGGTACGGGTATGTGAACGATTTAAAACCCGGGGTGTGGGTGCGGGTTCAGGTTTGGGCGAAAAATATTGAGACGGGTAAGGGTTTGGGCGACCATTACCCGCACCCGAACCCGGCGGGTGCCATGTTGACCCACCAACAGCCACGGCAGAGGGCGGCCGCCCGCAGCCAAGACCCCGCGCCGCGAGCCGACCGGATCTGGGCGCCGCCGCCAAGACGCCCACGCCATTCGCGGCTTGCTCGCGTGCACCACCACCGCGCCGCCTGTCATGCCACCAGCCCGCACCGCCGTCGCCCTCAGCACCGATGAACCGTTGCGTCCGTCGCCAAGCGCCGCGTCCCCGGCCGACCGCTGCATCCCGCGCAAAAGCCACCGCGCGAGGAGACGAAAGAACTCCGCCGTCGTCGGCAACGACCGGGCCTCGCCCGACCGTGCCCTCGGGCGACGACGAGGGAGGAGGAAAGTAGGGGGGAGACCGGCGGCGGCTAGGGCTCCTTCCCGATCGCGCACTGGGCGACGCGAGAGGGAGGGGAAGAGGGGATGGGTCTTCTTGTCTGTTCCTTGGTTCCACATATATGATCCATTACTCATGTTCAACCAAGCTCGCCACAACAAAATATCTTCTTTGGTTGGGTATGCATTCCCCCTCTTCGTCACCTTTTTTTAGTTCCCTAGGATTGCACAACATCAAACAAAGGTGAATTTGATCACCCACCTCCCAACTAGGAGGCTCTTTGTTGGAGTTGTGTTGAATATTTTGTACAAAGTAGGTTACATTTGGACTTGGATTCAAACTGTATGTAGATATGGTACAGAGATGTGTTTGAGTACGACACTGGTATCCTAGACCTCGTATATAATGTGAGGTAAACACACGATGCAATATATGTCAACATAATAGCACAGGTGTGCAGGGGGAGCTGGTGCCCCGGTGGATGGCGTACGGTATTGTGATGGTGCCACGGGGAGGAGCGCCCGTAGTCATCCCCTGAGGATTTAGCCATGTTGACGAATCTAGTTAACAAATCTCGGTGTTGTATCTTGCGTGATTGCTTGGTCTTCACATGATCGACTATCCGCCTCGGATCATTCTAAAAAGTGGTATCGGACCTAGGTTTGTTCGAGTCATTGGACATGTTGATCTAGAGGAAGGAACTGAAGAACAAGTCGATCGGTTGTGCGTCATCCGCGGAAGCAGTCTCGGTTAAGTCGATTGTATTGTCGAGACAAAGCAGGGTGGCGATCACGTGGATCTTTTGTGGGCGAATATGTTCAGGCAATCGAGAAGCAAGATCTTGACGAGATCGGATCGCACGGATCGAAGAAGCGTGTGCACGGTAGAATGATAGCAGGGTGTGTGGCGAGCTACAACCGGCTTCTGAAAAAGCTTCAACTGGAGTCGGCCAGCTGACGATGGCGAGTGGCGACCATAGGATCTACGCGGCGGTGCACGGAGTGTTGTGACGGATGCGCTAGGACGACGGCTGGTGACGATGTTGGAACCCCACCCGACGTTTGCAACCATGGGGTGAAGGCGCGGCGAGCTACAAGGCCATGTGCTGGGTGTGGTGAGTGACGACCGGTGGCCTCTGCTACAAGCGGTGAGCAGGCCGGCGATGGGGACGACAATGACGGGCGCGCGATAGCTCGCGGGGGCGGCGAGCGAGGCGGGGCGCGTATGTGATGGAATAAGGTGAGAGAGAAGATATTTTTTTGGTGATGCAGGAGAAAGAGATCGACCCACACACTTGAATCGTACGGCGCACATCGAATGAATCGTGCGGCTGGTAGGGCCACCAATCTCGATTTCTGGCGTTGACGTTTTTGACGACGTTGTCGTGGTCGGCGTACGTACGTTCAGCTCGGGTTCCCGATCACGATCAGTCTGGGGCGTTCCGGAGATTCCCACGCGTGTTTTTCTTTTTTCTTTTTGACGGCCCCACGCGTGTTTTTCTTGTCCTTCCAAGCGGTAAATGCCGCTGTGTTGACACCGCGCGCGCTGTGGACGACGACCGAGCAGCACGGCACGGCAGCACGCGGCGCGCACGCGTCCGGGCGGCGAGACACCTGCCCCTCCACCGGCCGCGCGTCCCGTCGGGGCACCGCAGGAGCACAGCGAGCCAGCCACCGTCCGTCCGTCCGTCCGAACAAAAAATAAACAAGGAGCCGGCGGGCGGGCGTCCTTATCCGAAGCCGAGCCCGCTGTTGCAAAGCGGCGCGCGCACGCTGGCCCACCACAGCCCAAGCCATGCCCCACCCCCCATGTCACGCGCGCCCGCTTTCCCCCGCTCTCTCCTGCCTTTCCGCCGAGGCACCAAAACGGGAAGAGGGGACGCTTTTTTTCTTTTTTGTCTCTCCCTTCTCGTTGATTCCTCGGGTTCGGCCAGAACTGTAGCGATTTTGCCGCTCCTGTGTGAGCTTCTTGGCTGGTGTGCGAAATTTAGCAAAGAAAACAAGTGGGCGCAGGATAAAAATGGAGGACAACAAGAAGAGAGGAGATCTTTCTTTCCTCTTCCTTTCCTGAACCCACGAACCGCTTCCAGCAGGTACGAACAAAAACGCTGCGCCTTTCCTTTTCCAGCTAACAGAGAGGGCGGGCAGCGGGCGGCGTGGGCCTGGCTGGGTCGCGGGCAGGCCCAGGGCGGGCTAGGGTTTCTCTTGCGCTTCCCGCTTAACTGGTTTAACGGGGACAGTTGCTAAGGCCACACGAGGCTTATGCACACAGAAGAGGCCCGTCTTTTCCACCGTGGACTCCTTTTCGGTTGCTTTTTATCCTCTCGTTGGACCAGATACACTGGTGTTCCATGCTTAAAAAATGGCTGTTGCCATTTACTAGTACTTCATGTAACATGCAAATGGTGCAAACGGAGACCTCTCGAACAACTGTTTGCAAGTCGGAGCCTCCGGGTTCTGATAGACGTTTTATCAAATGATTTATCTCTATTCTAACCTGAAATATAAAACCGCCATGAAGGCATTCCCTCAAAAAATACATTCATATGGTGCAAATGGAGACCTCCTTTTATCACCCGTGTATGCTCCCGTCGATGCCACCGTCCTAATAGCGAATTCCTAGTAAATATGAAAGATGAGTACTCCCTCCACCTAGATTTAATAAGTCAGGCTGGGTTTTTAGATCTTCATTTTGACTAATAAAGTATGTACTTTAATGATCTAAATGCTCTTATATTTCTTTATGAAAGGAGTAGTATAGTATGCCCCACAAATTAAGTGGTTAGAAACTTCATTTGACAATGAAACGAAAGATGTAATCTTTTTGAAAAATAATACATATTTTTCTTAGTCAAATGAAGACCTAAAAACACGTGTCTAACTTATAAGGTTAGTCATAATGGGGAGTAACTAAGAAAACGTCTTATATTTTGGTACGGAGATAGTATATTATAAAATTAATATCGTAGATGGTTGCATTAATAGGTTGTAGACTCATTTTGCTCTGGGCTGTTTTATATTACGGTAACATATTATGTTATGCAGAAGTCTCTTTTCTTACTAACTACTTGCCACGTAAGTAAATTTACCCTGGGGTGCATTATGTTATGGCTAAGTTACTTTTCACTATGACCGGTCTAAACCCACCTGGAGACAATATTTTGGAATGCACGCGATATTGAAATTAGCATTCAACAGATGTTATACAGGGTGTCATCAATTTTACAAATGTTATTCTAGTGTGCTTGTCCTTTGGGGTCTTAGCACGGCAACTTTCATACTATCTACTATAATAAGGTTTGTCCGGCTTCAACGGGGGAGGGGCGGTGACGGCGGCGCGCCTTCGGCTCGCTTCACTGCTTGTAGTCGCCGCTTGGTAGTCTACGGACATGAATGTTATTTTTTGTTACCTCTATTGTTTTTGTACCTTCATGATGTTTGATGCATAGATCGAAAGTTGTCCCCACAAATAAAATCTACTATACCACTAAGCTCCCTAGGGGTAAAAGGCCTTACAATCAATTGAGGTGTTCAATTGGAATTGAGTCACCTGATTTTGACCAAGTCAACAATTTCTCGAAGCTCTCATTTAATTCTTTTATACTATACACTATGCTTCCTAAATTTTAAGTTCTCACAATTAATTGAGATTTTCAGTTTAGACTTGGTCACCTGATTTTGTCCGCGTCAATATTTTCTCAAGGAGCTCTCCCATTTAATTATGTTAATTCATCATAATCAATAATTTTGAAGCTCTTTTATTCGATTGACGATGACCCTGAAGATATTTTTTTTGAAATATAGTACATATTTTTCTTAGTCAAATTGAAGACCTAAAATCACGTGCCTGACTTATAAGGCTAGTCACATAGTGGGGAGTACACAAAAACGTCTTACGTTTGGGTACAAATATACTCCCTCTGTGTCATAATATAAGATGTTTTTTGACAGAGGGAGTAGTATACTATAGAAATAGTATCGTAGATAGTTGCATTAATATGTTGTAGGCTCATTTTACTCTTGATTTTTTATGTTACAGTAACATACTTTCTCTGTCTCATAATGTAAGATGTTTTCGACACTACACTAGTATTTAAAAATATCTTACATTACGGAACGGGATAGTATTATGTAACCACAAAAAGCTATCTCCTCGGTAACTATTTGTCACATAAGTAAATTTACTTTGAGGTGCGTTATATTACTAGCTAATTTACTCCCACTATGGCCAGACTAAACCCACATGAAGAGAGCATTTTAAAATGCATGTGATATTGAAATTAACATTCAACAGATGTTATACATTGTGTCATCAATTACCATGTCATGAATTTACAAATGTTACTCTAGTGTGCTTGTCCTTTGGGGTCTTAGCACGATAACTTTCGTACTGTCTACTATAACAAGGTTTGCCTGGTTTCAGCGAAGGAGGGACGATGTCGACGACGCGCCTTCGGCTCGCTTTAGTGCTTGTAGTCGTCGCTAGGTGGTCTATGAACATGAATGTTATTTTTGTTACCTCTCGTGTTTTTTTACCGCCATGATGTTGATGCATAGATCGAAAATTGTTCCCACAAATAAAATAAAATTACCACAAATAAAATAAAATAACCATATGTTAGAGCAATAATATATGACATGCAAATTACACAATGTACACCATCAAATTCGTATGTGAAAGGAGCTTGTAATGATATAATTTTCACATTATACATCTCATATATTATTAATCTTATTAATAGTCAAAGACAACCTTAAAAAATGTATTAGGCTCTCTATATATATATGAAAGGAAGGAGTAGTACATGTACACATGCTATGGTGGAAAGATGATTAAATTGTATGATAGTAAGTTGAAGCCATGCTAATACCGGTCTACCTACTTCGCAAGGCGTGTTTGTCAAACAGGAAGCACATCAGGGCATCTACAACGACGATCCTCAAACCTCACGTATCCATCTAAAACGTGCTATCTGAACAGTGAAAGCCATTCAACGCGGGTCTGTATCGGTCCGTGACGTGGTCCGGACATACTTTCTTCTACAAATTGGAGATAAATGTGAGGGCTTTGTGAGAGTCTGGACCAATCTCACGCCCACTTCTGACCGCCCTGGCCCATAAAAAAACCCTCTCCGTGCGCTTCCCGCCCATCACCAGCTGCCCGCATTCATGCATTGTAGAGCGCGCCGCTCCACATTGAAGGCGGCTCAGGACAAACACGACCTCTCACTGCCTCCACCATTGAAGTGGCGCGCCCTCGCCCGCTGCATGCCCGGCTGAACACGCCTCCTCACCGCATTCAAACGCTTTCATTAAACCCGCGTGGAAGCCGAGAAACCTACTCCGGCCACACGTTCGTTCATGAGCGGGTCGACATTAAACGCAACGTCGAACAAGCTCCTCCCGTCCGTCCTCTATCTAAACGAGGCCAGACGACGAGCAAGAATCGCACCACTCCGCCGCTCCCCATTTTCCCCTTTCACCATTTTCTCCACCTTTTGATGGCATCGGACGAGCAGGAAGAGTAGCAGTTCTCCGGCATAAAAGCCAGTTGGGTGGTCCGCCGAGCCCGGTGGATACGAGCGAGGCGACTCGCTGCTCCACCTTCCTCGCCTAGCCCGACGGAGCAAGCTGCCGCGCAAGCCGGCACGTGGTTCAACACCTCGCCGCTCCAAGCCAGCTCGCGGAGGAGTGGTGAGTTGCTCAAGCCCGGCACGGCGGGGGGCACGGTGGCAAGGGCATCATCGCTGTCGTCGACGATGGTGCGTCGTACCGCCTCTCCAGTGCCTGCGACCGTGCCATCCTCCGTCGACGCGCGCGTAGCCGCGCCATGCAGGCATAGAAAGAAGCCGGCTGCGCGGACATCAACGAGGTGGCGGCAAGCACGTCCGCGCCTGCTACCATCATCGAGAAGAAGTAGAACATGGGAGGCCGCCGCCGCTTGGGTCCCATGAAGGCCATCGCCGAGGTGATGCCGGCGTACACAGCCGGTGACTAGTGTATTGTATCCGTGTCGTAGGAGTGGGGTTCCGCACAACTGTACATGCACATAGTTTTACCTTTTTAGTTATAATATATTCAAATGTAAACGTTTCCGTCTGGTTTGTATGAAATTCGTCATGTTTATATGAAATATGGCCGTGTTTGCACGAAATTCGTTCGATTGGTTCGTACTGTTGTCAAAATATATACGGCTACGGTTAGATGACGGCCTCCCGCATCAGTGTCCGCGAACTAATCTCCCTTGTTCGCGGACAGAAGCGAGAGAAAATTTACAGTTTTCCGTGAAGATGCCCTTGACTCAAGCCAGAACTTATATTATTAATTATACTACTCTCTTCGTCTTAGAATAAGTATAGCTGATTTAATGCAATGACGTTATCTCTTTTGGGATGGAGGGAGTATTATATACACCCACAGAAAACAAAAATTAAGAAACCGAAGCGAACACAGCCGTTCCTGCTAGATAGAGACATACTCCCTCCGTATATCGACACTAGTACTAGTGTCAAAAAACGTCTTACATTATGGTACTGAGGAAGTAACAAGTTATACTCTCTCCGTTCCATAATGTAGTGCCTATAGATTTTTTGTAAAGTCAAATTTTACAAACTTTGACCAGGTTTATAGAGAAATCTATTTATATATACAATGTCAAATATATAAAATATGAAAATACATCTTACGATGAATCTAATAATATATATTTGGCATTCTACATGTAAATATTTTTGTCCACAAACATGGTCAAAGTTTGTAAGGTTTGACTTTTCTAAAAATCTATAGGCACTACATTATGGAACGGAGGGAGTACATAAAGATCCTTTATTTTTTATTCTTTTGAGAAAAAAATGACTCTTTTTGTGGTTTGCGCCGTTCCTCGGGTGCCCGTAGCAGAAACGTCCGGGAGATAAACGAGCGGCGGGCGGGATGGGCCGGAAGCGGTACTTGAGCCAGGGCCTCTGAATCTCGCGAAAACCCCTCTTTGGCTGCGCCTGGCCTCCTCCCCTCCCCGTCCTCTCCCCCACCCCTCGCCGCCTCGCGTGAGTCTGTGGCGGCTATCCTCGTTGCCCTCTCCTCCTCACCTCCCCCGTCCTCCCCACCCGCACCCTCCCCTAGGGTTTATCCGTCCACCCCCGCAGCCACCCTCCTCCACCGGAGCTCCAATCCGCCGCCGCTCGCGTCCCACCTCGTCGGGCCGTCGCGGTCCCCCGCCGTCCCCGCCCCGTCTGCAACCTTGGGCGCCGGTCCTCGAGGTATGAGCTCTGCGGCCGTCTGATGACGATTACCCTGAACATAAACCGGTTAACCGGCGCAAATTATGGGCGTGCCGGTGCCCGCCCGGCGCACCACCTACCTTTTCTCTCTCTCTCTCTCTCTCTCTCTAGGCGGCGGCTCTCGTCTGTTGCGATGTTCTAGTCAGTACTGGTTCTAGTTGTGGGCTTATTGGAGGGGGACGTTTGCTGAAAAAACCGCTGCTTGTGGTGATTGCAGCCTTCCGGGATGGTGTACGGATCTGCCAACGCCGGCAATGCGCAGGGCGCGGGGCTTCACGTGGACATGCAGAAGCTGTCCCTGGAGGGGAAGAAGGATGCCGCCGGCGCCGACGCGGCCAAGGTAGCTTTTTTACTCGGTGGCCGCCCTTGTTTGTTGCTCTGTTCTAGCTCTGTGTGTGTGGCTCTTGGATAGGCTGCTGAAACTGACGCTTCTGTAATTGTAGCCTTCTGGGATGCAGTACGGGTCTGCCAACACCGGCAATTCGCAGACCGTGGAGCCGCATGTGGACAGGTCGATAACGCCCCTGCTCCAGGAGGCCATGGATCCCAACTTTTTCTACCAGCCCAATGGATATCCCTCACCAGCCTACTACTACCCTAGCGGTACATGAGCCTCAGCTATTATTAGACAATGGCTAAGACTTGATTAATTGATTGTGAATCAGCTATTTTTGGATGTTTTTGAGACATTGACTGACAAGTTTCATTTCGGTATGCTGCGAATCAGGTTATGATGGCTCGACCAATGAGTGGGACTCCAGGTATGCTGGTCATGAAGGAATGGAAGTGCCCCAGGTGAGTTAACCGCTTAACATTTGTATTGTTAGTCACAAGTGTGTAGTCATTGTACTATGTAGTCTTAATAATCTCATGGTTTTTAAGGCGTCCGCCTTGGGTTAGGCGATAAGGCGCTCTGGCAGCGGCTTGGAAATCTGCCCGCTTTAGGCGCTTAGGCGTCCGCCTTAGCGCTTAGGTGTCAGAGCAGGGGTAGAACGCCTTAAAAACCATGGCAACAAGAATAATGTATTATTAGATTATGCATTTTTCACCCGCGCTTGAAAGCTAGGAGTAAGCATTAAGATAAAACTGTGCCCATGTGGATGATGAATTTGGAATTTGGTGAATTGTTTTCAGACTTGTGCTATATGTAAGTTATGAAATTGACTGATTTTTCTGTTGCATCAATGAAGCAGAGTGTGTATGGTGACATGTACCATGGATATGGCTATGCTCCCTACGGCCCGTATCCTTCAGGTTCTCCTGTCCCAACCGTTGGGCATGAGGGGCAGTCATATGGCACACAGCAATATCAGTACCCTGGTCAGTATTATCAACAGCCGGCTCCAACCAATGCGATGCATGGTGTTAACAGTGCCAATCCTCAATCTGAGCTGCCTTCCGCTGCGGCTCACCAGACACGTGCTACGGTAGTTTCAGCAAAAGTAACTACCGGGACTGCTAGTGGGATTGCAAATGCTGCCAGTTCACTACCGCGTAAGCAAACTCACCACCATGTATCAGTGACCAACAGTGGTTCATATGGAAGAGGGCCCTTGCAAGGTGGACCTTCCGCTAGCAATTTTGGTAACACTGGTCACCGTTCTCCAGCTCAGTGGTATGATGGGCCGGTCTATCCTAATGGGCATCAGAGATCAATTGCTAGTTCCACATCTCATGGTTCTAATTCATCTTCAGCAAAAAATCAGAGTTACCGTCCAACAACAAACCTCATGGTATGTTCTGCAAGATATCCAATTTCTTTGTTATTGTGTTGCAGAGCTTTCCTTAGTCATTGACCTGCTTAATTAATCCCAACATTCTATGACTGGTTCTAAGTGTTTTGCATATCATTCGAGTATTATATCCTATAATATGATATCTTGGTATTTGCTAACCTTACCGTACGAAGATAGAGATAAGAAAATGACTAGTTTTGCATGAGTTTTCATGATAGTCTGCAGTGTCCTTCATCAAAACTTAGCTCTACTTTCTATTTGTTTCCAGGGTATGCATACACATGTGCCTTCATCTGGGATGGGTCTGACCTCTCCTAGTTATTCTAGTAGGATGTACCCTGATAGTAGATTGTATGGTCAGTATGGTCAGTACGGCAACACGCTGAAAGCTGGACTTGGTTTTGGTTCTAATGTCTATAACTCGAGAAATAATGGACAGTGGGGAGTCGTGGATACTGTCAAATACAAGCCTAGAAACCGGGCAACTTTTGGGTTTGGCAGTGAGAATCAAGATGGCTTCACTGAGCTTAACAGAGGACCAAGATCTGGTGGATTCAGACACCAAAAACCATTTGGACCTACTGTGACTATTGCTGTGAAGGGGCAGGTCCTCCCTTCAGCTGGGAAACAAGAGAATAGCGTCCTTCCAGATAAGAGTCAATTTAACCAGGAAGGCTTTTCTGCAACATACAAGGATGCAAAGTTCTTTGTTATCAAATCTTACAGTGAGGATGATGTGCACAAGAGTATCAAGTACAATGTGTGGGCAAGCACTCCTAATGGAAATAAGAAATTGGATGCTGGATACCGAGAAGCTCAGGAGAAATCCAGTGAATGCCCGGTGTTCTTATTTTTCTCTGTAAGTATGTTGCTACTGTATTGTATCACCCTTTCCTCATTTGGCATTTGTATTGACCCTGAGCTTGGCCTTTTAGGTGAACACAAGTGGTCAATTTGTTGGTGTTGCCGAAATGGTTGGTCCTGTTGACTTTGACAAGACGGTAGATTATTGGCAACAAGACAAGTGGAATGGCTGCTTTTCAATCAAGTGGCACATCGTGAAGGATATCCCCAACAACATTCTGAAGCATATTACGTTGGACAACAATGACAATAAGCCTGTGACAAACAGCCGTGACACACAAGAGGTACACTTTCTGAAAACTTCCGTCAATAACTACTTATTTTGGGTGATGATTTCATGAAGAGGCCATGGCCCACCAGGGCTAATGTTAATACTCCTTCCGTCCCAAAATAAATGTCTCAACTTTGTAGTAATTTTAATACAAATTTGTATTAAGTTTGAGACACTTATTTTGGGACGGAGGGAGTACATTGTATGTTCCTTTAGATAATGATGATGATGTAACTTGCTTTTTTAAGGACACAAATTTTAGATATGGTTTATCAGGTGCCTTCCCCAGTTAATAGAACAGTGGAACCTAGAAATTTGTTTCTCCATTATTGTCATGTGTATGCTAAAACTCAGGATCCGGTCCAGTATATAAGCGACTTAAGAATGTTTCTCACGGCGTCGTTCATATTTCTGCGCATATACACATTTTTTATGGTTATAATCGGTGCTGCCATGACTACTGTAGGCAATGTTTTTTATATCCATTTACAAATTGATCAAAATAACATCCAGATTCAGTGGGGTGGTCATTATATTTATATAATGCTTCCTTGCAGTATGATGTTTCCAGTAGTAGTAGCCTCCATCTAAACTTATTACTCAAAGCACTGGTCCACTGTCTCCCTTATGCTGCAGGTTAAGCTTGAGCAAGGTCTTCAAATGCTCAAGATTTTCAAGGAACATGTTAGCAAGACCTCAATTTTGGATGACTTTGCATTTTACGAGAACCGACAGAAGTTGATGCAAGAAAAGAGAGCAAAGCAACAACCGCTTCAGGGGCAGGCAAGTGTTGATTCCATGCACTAGAGCGCTCTGTTGTTGACAGTTTTAGAATTTGACAAGTACTGGTTAAGGTGGTGTTTGTTATAGGTCCTGATGCCAGCTTGTTATCTTTGTATTGTCCAGGGCGGTGATGAGAAGGAGAAGAGCGCAGGTAATGGGAATTCCGCTGCACAGAAGCAGACACCGAGCAAGGAGAGCACCGCCCCTGCCGCCGGGGAAGAGCCGAACGCTTCCAAAGCCACCACAGCTGAAAGCGGCGCCGCGAGTGCCAACTAGCGTGATATATTTCTTATGCTCGTTGCTGTAACATGCGGTAGTCCATTGCGCAAAACTCGGCCAGGCTTCGAAATATGTGCGGACCATACATGGGAAACTAAATTTAGGTCGTGTGACTTGGTTCTCATCGTTTAGGTCTCTTACATACCTGGTGACATCGCGTTCTTATATGGCCCCTTTCCCATTCCTCTTTTTGTTTTGGAGTCTTGTTGGTTCAGTAATTTCAGCTATTTGTTATTGTTTAGACTAAAGGAGCCGATTTTCGATACTTCTAGACAACACTTTAAGGTACTAAGTTTTTATGAGTGTTGTAGTGCTGGAGAAAGTAATAAGAACAAAGAACTCCTGGGTTTTTTTCTAGTCCTTTGATTCTGTGCGTGGTGCCTTGTTTGAAATTTTGTGCTTGGAATGTGCTTTGAGTTTGTTTCCTGTGAGAATAGTGGTTGTTCATTGCAGAATGCTCCACGCATGACCATCTGCCGACGGTCGTGGAGCCAAACTGTTGGTCGTAGCCAGGAAGAATTCGCTTCCCAGAGATGATGTGCTGGAGAAGGGTTTGAGCGCAATAGATACCTTTCTCGGCATCGAGGCAGCTTTCTTCAATATCCCAAATCCAAATCCTATATAAAATTACCAAAAACAATTATTTAGATAAATATAGCAGAAATCTAGTTGAGATGAGCCTGAAGCTTTTTTGGTATTTCTTTGTCCCATCTTCAAGACCCCCCGATGCTATCATCAATCTTAGTTTCCCACTATCAGCATGTTAAACCCATCCATAATGATCTCCAACATAGTATCTCTATTTGCAACTACTCCACATAACCCACACTGATCATTATAAAAAGCCTCTCGTTTTCTGTCTAGCGTTGTAGTACTACTAGCTACCCCGTGAGAGATATCTATTCATTGCGGTTGTCACGTGGTCCTCAAGTCCTTTGCATGGATATGGATGCATGATTGTGTAGATTCACGTACTACTCCCTCCGTTTCTAAATATTTGTCTTTTTAGAGATTTCAAATGAATTACCACATACGGATGTATATAGATATATTTTAGAGTGTAGATTCACTCATTTTGCTTCGTATGTAGTCACTTGTTGAAATATCTAGAAAGACAAATATTTAGCAACGGAGGAAGTACCACTTGTAGTTCGTCTTGTGTGCTGCTTCTTGTATGACAGCAGGCGTGGCATACAGGCAGCAAACACGTGGGGGGCAATTATGTGACTTGAATGAACGAGATATGGCATGGTGAGATGTGATTTCTTCAAGTCCTTTGCACAGGACAAGTGAGGTTTTTTCGCATATGGCATGATGATGAGATGTGATTTCTTCAAGCTCCAAGTCCTTTGCAATGAACGAGATATGGCATGATGATGAGATGTGATTTCTTCAAGCTCCAAGTCCTTTGCAATGAACGAGATATGGCATGATGATGAGATGTGATTTCTTCAAGCTCCAAGTCCTTTGCAATGAACGTGATATGGCATGATGATGAGATGTGATTTCTTCAAGCTCCAAGTTCTGTTCGGTTTTGTTGGGATTCTTCACTCTTCAGCATATCAAAGTTGGCTCCATGCTGTTTGTGCCTGGAAACCCTTGAGTTCAGTGGCGAGACTGTTCCGTTGGTTGGGGATCTCTGGGCATCAGGTACAAACACATATGCTCCTATGCTTGCTGTAACCTGTTCAAGTGTTGATCGCCATAGCTTACGAGCTCCAACCCTCACATCCAGTTGTTAGTTACTATGCCACTTTTCACAAAAAAAAAAAAAAAGTTACTATGCCACTGTCCCCAAATGTCTCCCTGAATTCGTGTAAGTTGAACGTGTGCGTTATCAGACCGCTTGCACATGAATCTTACTAGGAGTATCTCTTAACATCCACACGCGCTAAGAAAGAAGATCACACTGAATCTTACCATCTAAATAGGCAGGACAATGCCATTCTTGCATATTGGATGTAATAACGTCCTATATTATGAGACGGGGGAGTAGAAGATAAGAGTTGTGTTGTGCACATCAATGGATGCAATCAATGGATGCAGAGGCCGTTTCGAAGAAGAGGAAAAAGTAATATAAGACGTTGTGCCTGGAAACCCTTGAGTTCAGTGGCGAGACTGTTCCGTTGGTTGGGGATCTCTGGGCATCAGGTACAAACACATATGCTCCTATGCTTGCTGTAACCTGTTCAAGTGTTGATCGCCATAGCTTACGAGCTCCAACCCTCACATCCAGTTGTTAGTTACTATGCCACTTTTCACAAAAAAAAAAAAAAAGTTACTATGCCACTGTCCCCAAATGTCTCCCTGAATTCGTGTAAGTTGAACGTGTGCGTTATCAGACCGCTTGCACATGAATCTTACTAGGAGTATCTCTTAACATCCACACGCGCTAAGAAAGAAGATCACACTGAATCTTACCATCTAAATAGGCAGGACAATGCCATTCTTGCATATTGGATGTAATAACGTCCTATATTATGAGACGGGGGAGTAGAAGATAAGAGTTGTGTTGTGCACATCAATGGATGCAATCAATGGATGCAGAGGCCGTTTCGAAGAAGAGGAAAAAGTAATATAAGACGTTTTATATTAGTTTACAGAGGTATCAACATGTACGTGCTACATACTACATTGCAGCTGCACATGGATTACACTGCTTGTACACGAATCTTACTAGTATTTGTTAACATCTACTGGTATATTGCACCTGGACGCATGTAAGCAGTTTCGGTGCGTGTATGGACTGGGTGCCTTGGACAGCTACGCTGTTGCTCAACGAGTTTGTGTACTCCTACATGAATCAGGGTCACTTCACCAACTCCGTTGCTCTGGACCATGCATGGCCCATGCACACCCTCGTGATGTTTCGGTGCGTGTATGGACTGGGTGCCTTGGACAGCTACGCTGTTGCTCAACGAGTTTGTGTACTCCTACATGAATCAGGGTCACTTCACCAACTCCGTTGCTCTGGACCATGCATGGCCCATGCACACCCTCGTGAAATTTCTATCTTTCTCGTCCTGGCCCGTCGAGCTTGCGGACAGCGTTGTGCCAGCAGCGCACACAGCACTCCTTTGTAAGTTTGTTAGTACACGTACCACCAGTTGTGTTAAATCAAGCGACAACTAATATGGAACGACGCATGATTCTCATACCTGTACCCGCACCACAAAGAAATAAATTTGAACGATGCGCATATCTCCCGCGTGCCGTGGAAAAATATAAGCACGCGGATCGCGCCTCGTCTGCTATATAGGTCACGCTCTTTGCTCCTGAATGAAAGAGCACCGTATACGTGACGGCGCAGCTCAAAGCAACTCTTGCTCTTGTGCTGCTGCTACTTGGTTTGCATAACCTCCTTCTCTTATCACTCGCTGGCTCTCTCTGTGTGTGATCGTCTTGTTCCAGGGCGGTAGTAGGGCGCCGCAGAGCTGGTATCAAGCTGTCGAGCCAGGTGGCAGGCATGGCGACGGCGGAGGCCGGCGCTGGCGCAGCCGCGAGCGTGACGGCCCCGATGATGCTGCACGGGCGCGTGGCCATCGTCACGGGCGGGGCTGGAGGGATCGGCTCGGCCGTGTCGAGGCACCTGGCGTCCCTCGGCGCGCGCGTGGCCGTCGCCTACGTCGGGGACCCGGCGCCCGCGCGGGAGCTCGTGGCCGCCATCAACAACGCCGCGCACGGCGGCGACCATGGCCCGCGCGCCGTGGCGGTGGAGGCGGACGTGTCGGACGCGGCGCAGGTGCGGGCGCTGTTCGACGCGGCGGCGGCGGCGTTCGGCGGGGAGCTGCACGTGCTGGTCACGGCGGCGGCGGTGATGGACACCTCCTACCCGCCGCTGGCCGACACCAGCGAGGCGACCTACGACGCGGCCTTCGGCACCAACGCGCGGGGCACCTTCCTGTGCCTCCGCGAGGCGGCGCGCCTGCTGGCCCGCGACGGCCGGGGCCGCATCGTCACCTTCTCGTCGTCCGGGGTCGGGTCGCTGCGCCCGGGCTACGCGGCGTACGCGGCCAGCAAGGCGGCCGTGGAGACCATGACGAGGATCCTGGCGCGGGAGCTGCGGGGCACCGGGATCACCGCCAACGCCGTGGCGCCGGGGTCCACGGCCACGCCCATGTTCTACGGCGGCAAGACGGCCGAGGAGGCCGAGCGGTACATCGCGGAGGCGCCACTGGGGAGGCTCGGCATGCCCGAGGACATCGCGCCTCTCGTCGGGTTCCTCGCCAGCGACGCCGGCGGGTGGGTCAACGCCCAGGTCCTGCGTTGCAACGGCGGCACCATCTGACATGCAAGTCTGGTTTAAGACGAAGGACCTTTGTTGCTGATTAGTGTTCGAGTGTTTCGTTGGCTTCGTGGCAGTGCTCTTTGTTTCTCTCGTTGTTGGAACTGTGTATGTGTGTGTTTTGGTGCGTTATCCGTGCCGTTGCGATGGACTTTGCTGTGGAATACTGGTTGCTGTCACGACTCACGAGTTAGGCATCCTCTCTTCTAGTATATTCAGTGTGTGTTGGTCTCTGAGTCTTTTAAGCATGGTTAATAGTACAACCAACTGATGTATATATGATGCTGTCATCAGAGGTGGAACCAGAATTTCACAAAGCCTAGGGCTAAAACTAACTGACTAAAAATTATGACAAATATCGCGCACGCCAATGTGTGTTAGACGTATGCCACAAATTTACATCAAAAACAAAATATAAGTTCATTATTTCACGAGAGGAAATTCTGTAAAACAAATAGTTTAATAAAGTGCATCACTGCAAACATTGTTTGGTACCAAATTATTGAAGATTTGCTTAATTCGAGGCCATCATTTCTTCACCAGCAATAGTAGAAGGACTTGGAGCTGCAAACATAAAATCAAGTATTTAAAGACTAAGTCAATTGTTCATTTCAAATTTTACAAAAGAAGAACATAATATACCATTATCACAAAATGCACGAGGTAATAGCCCCTTGTGTTTCCTTATTTTTTGATAGCACTGAATAATCTTAATATCCTCAATCCTTGAAAAAAGATTTAATTGCACGAGTCCTCGCCATCTTGGATTTCTAATCTCCTAATGACCATGAAATAAACCTAACTAAGTAATATAATTTAACAGCACCAATTCACTGAGTTTGCCTAATATAATGGAACTAGGGAAAGAATTAGATGATACAGTGTACATATTACCTGTGCGGCAGAGTGTGTGTGCGCTGTAATTTCAATAGTTGGAGAAGATCAGAAGAAGGAGAGGCGGACGCGGGACCCGGCAGCCGGCACGGTGAGGAATCGCGGGTTGATGACTGGTGAGGGCGGCGGCGCAGGCGCGCAGCGCAGCCGAGCGAGGAGAGGGTTTCTCTATTGCCGATCGGGAGAGGGATTTTCTTTTTCTTGACGAATGAGCGACAGGTCGAATCTTCAACCTGCAGTGCACGATTGGTTTTCTACTCTGATGATCTGATCGATCGACTGAAGTTGGGCTAATGGGCTGAAGCCTTGTACGTGTATGTGAGGCCGATGTGAAGCATGGGGCTGGGCTTCTATGTATCACAAATTCTCAAATATTTGCTACCATGTGTTTAGGTGCTAGCTGGGCCACGCCTGGGGCTACAGCCCCAGTTGCCCCAGGCCCAGTTTCGCCCCTGGCTGTCATGTTATCTGTAGCCAAGATTATAGCCGGCATGTACAGTAGTTAGATGTAAAGATATGTTACTTTATTAATGCATGGTCCATGTCTCACTTTCACATGCCTAGGAGCACGTGTTGCAGCTACCTCTTATTCTGTAGCCGACTCCTCTTCTCTCTCATCTTCTCTCACCTTCATGTCAGCACAAATATAATATTTTAACTCTTATAGTCCACTTACATAAGCTTATTGTACTTGCTCTTATTCACAAACACCGTTGAAAATTGGGATTTGAATTTTGGTGGACTAGAGATATGATAACAATCCTCATATCCTTAAACGAGAAATTGAGATTTGAATTTGGACCCTAAGTGCCACATGTGTGGGCTGAAGGAGGTCGGGCCAAATGCCCTTCTAACCACCCAATATAACACGTCAGCCTTTTTATTTTTTCACACATGCATGCAAACATAAACAAAACATATGATGTTAGTGGGAATCTTTTGAGTTTTTCAAACTTTAAAATGTTTTATCTCTTAAATGAAAAATCCGATTGAAAATCCGTTTTCACCATTAAATTTGTCGCTACGAGGACTTCGAAACTAGATCTCATAACGATATGTTTCGATAATATTTTTTGGCAGTCAAAAGTTGCCATGTCTATTGCACATAAATTGACATGGTGTTTACACTGAAGTAACATGATATGTTTCAAGTATTTTTCTTCTTCTATGTTTAAAGTAAATTTTGACATGTTATAAAAAGGGAATTAAGAAACCAAACTTGCCATGAAGAATCACTAAAATTTGCCATGATCCATGAAATAATTTTGACATGGTTTATAATAAAAAAGAAATTTGTCGTCAATTACTTTAAAAATGCATAGTCAATGACTCAAATTTGGCATGAACCAGAAACTAAAATTGCCATGATGAATTACTTAACTTTGCCATGATACATGCACTAAAATTTATCATGGTTCATACAAAAAAATAATTCCCATGGTCAAAATACTAGAATTGCCATGGTCAAAATACTATAATTTCCATGATCTATAAACTAAAATTAGCATGATCTATAAACTAAATTGACATGATGAATTACTAAAAATTGCCATGATCCATGAATTAAATTTGCCGTGATTAATTACTAAAAATTGCCATGGTCAATTAATAAAATTTGCCGTGAAAAGTAGTTGAAATACAATGATAGCTTTAAATCTAGAAGAAAAAAATAGATGAAACATATCAAGGCAACTTTAGTGTAAATACTATGGCAACTTCAGTGTAACATCATGGCAACTTTTGGCCAAAAAAAAGTCATCGAAGTATATCAATATGGGATCTAGTTTTGAAGATCTCTTCGAGACGGATTTAATGATGAAAACGGATTTTTTATCAGCTTTTTTTATTTAAGAGATAAAACATTTTTAAGTCCAAAAATCAAAAAGATTCCGCTGATGTCATCTGTTTGATGTGGCAAAATTGATGGCAATTGGGGGCATTTGGACCATGTTGCTTCGTGTCACACGTGTGGCACGAAGCATTTGGGTTTGAATTTTTGGTGGACTAGAAATGTACTAAAATTGGTCTTTAGAGCATCTACAGCCGGGCGCCTCGAACCCTCCTCAAACGCCCTGGCGGGCCGCCCGATCACTGACCGGAGTCGCTTCAAAAACTATAGCAAGCTTTTCTCTGTGTCTTTTCTCGACCATTCTTGTGACCTTCTCGACCATTCTTGTGACCATTGCTACTTCTTGAGCTTGCGTTGGTTTTTCCCTTGAAGAGGAAAGGGTGATGCAGCAAAGTAGAGATAAGTATTTCCCTCAGTTAGAGAACCAAGGTATCAATCCAGTAGGAGACAACGCATAAATCACCTAGCACCTGCACAAACAATCAAACAACTTGCACCCAATGCGATAAAGGGGTTGTCAATCCCTTCACGGTTACTTGCAAAAGTGAGATCTGATAGAAATAGGTAAAACTAAACAAAAGATAAAGTAAATATTTTTGAGTTTTTTGGTTTATAGATCTGAAAATAAAAGATTGCAAAATAGTAGATCGAAAAGTAATATGATGGAAAATAGAC
Organism: Thinopyrum elongatum; assembly: GCA_011799875.1. Lineage (NCBI taxonomy): Eukaryota > Viridiplantae > Streptophyta > Magnoliopsida > Poales > Poaceae > Thinopyrum > Thinopyrum elongatum. The sequence continues at coordinate 474,415,411 of CM022301.1, forward strand.
CCGGGGGCCATAGGTTTCACTAGAGGCTTCTCTCAAGATAGCAAATAATATGGTGGGTGAATAAATTACTGTCGAGCAATTGATAGAAAAGCGCAAAGTTATGACGATATCCAAGGCAATGATTATGAAATATAGGCATCACGTCCGTGTCAAGTAGACCGAAACGATTCTGCATCTACTACTATTACTCCACACATCGACCTACTCCTGCCTGCATCTAGAGTATTAAGTTCATGAAGAACAGAGTAACGCATTAAGTAAGATGACATGATGTAGAGAAATAAACTCAAGCAATATGATGTAAACCCCATCTTTTTATCCTCGATGGCAACAATGCAATACGTGCCTTGCTGCCCCTACTGTCACTGGGAAAGGACACCGCAAGATTGAACCCAAAGCTAAGCACTTCTCCCATTGCAAGAAAACCAATCTAGTTGGCCAAACCAAACCGATAGTTCGAAGAGAATTACAAATATATCAAATCATGCATATAAGAATTCATAGAAGATTCAAATAATATTCATAGATAAGCTGATCATAAATAACAATTCATCGGATCTCGACAAACACACCGCAAAAGAATATTACATCGGATAGATCTCCAAGAACAACGAGGAGAACATGGCATTGAGAATCAAAGAGAGAGAAGAAGCCATCTAGCTACTAGCTATGGACCCGTAGGTCTGAGGTAAACTACTCACGCTTCATCGGAAGGGCAATAGAGTTGATGTAGAAGCCCTCCGTGATCGAATCCCCCTCCGGCAGAGTGCCGGAAAAGGTCCCTAGATGGGATCTCATGGGTACAGAAGGTTGCGGCGATGGAAAAGTCTTTTCGTGGATGCTTCTGAGGGTTTGGGAATATATGTGAATATATAGGACGAAGAAGTAGGTCGGTGGAGTCACGTGGGGCCCACAAGGCAGGGGGGCGCGCCCTACCCCCTGGGCGCGCCCTCCCCCCTTGTCGCCACCTCGTGGCTCTTCTGACTTGAACTCCAAGTCTCCGGGGTGTCTTCTGGTCCAAGAAAAATCATCGCGAAAGTTTTATTCCGTTTGGACTCCGTTTGGTATTCCTTTTCTGCGAAACTCAAAAACAAGGAAAAAACAGAAACTGGCACTGGGCTCTAGGTTAATAGGTTAGTCCCAAAAATAATATAAAATAGCATATTAATGCATATAAAACATCCAAAACAGATAATATAATAGCATGGAACAATAAAAAATTATAGATACGTTGGAGACGTATCAAGCATCCCCAAGCTTAATTCCTGCTCGTCCTCGAGTAGGTAAATGATAAAAACAGAATTTTTGATGTGGAATGCTACCTAACATATTTATCCATGTAATTTTCTTTATTGTGGCATGAATGTTCAGATCCATAAGATTCAAAACAAAAGTTTAATATTGACATAAAAACAATAATACTTCAAGCATACTAACAAGGCAATTATGTCTTCTCAAAATAACATGGCCAAAGAAAGCTTATCCCTACAAAATCATATAGTCTGGCTATGCTCCATCTTCATCACACAAAATATTCAAATCATGCACAACCCCGATGACAAGCCAAGCAATTGTTTCATACTTTTAGTGTTCTCAAACCTTTTCAACTTTCACGCAACACATGAGTGTGAGCCATGGACATAGCACTATAGGTGGAATAGAATATGGTGGTTGTGGGGAAGACAAAAAAAGGAGATAGTCTCACATCAACTAGGCGTATTAATGGGCTATGGAGATGCCCATCAATAGATATCAATGTGAGTGAGTAGGGATTGCCATGCAACGGATGCACTAGAGCTATAAGTGTATGAAAGCTCAAAAGAAAACTAGGTGGGTGTGCATCCAACTTGCTTGCTCATGAAGACCTAGGGCAATTTGAGGAAGCCCATCGTTGGAATATACAAGCCAAGTTCTATAATGAAAATTTCCCACTAGTATATAAAAGTGACAAAATAGGAGACTCTCTATCATGAAGATCATGGTGCTACTTTGAAGCACAAGTGTGGAAAAAGGATAGTAGCATTGCCCCTTCTCTCTTTTTCTCTCATTTTTTCTTCTTCTTCTTCTTCTATTTTGGCTTGGCTTCTTTGGCCTTTTTTTTTATTTCCTCATATGGGACAATGCTCTAATAATGAAGATCATCACACTTTTATTTACTTACAACTCAAGAATTACAACTCGATACTTAGAACAAAATATGACTCTATATGAATGCCTCCGGCGGTGTACCGGGATGTGCAATGAATCAAGAGTGACATGTATGAAAGAATTATGAAAGGTGGCTTTGCCACAAATACGATGTCAACTACATGATCATGCAAAGCAATATGACAATGATGAAGCGTGTCATAATAAAACGGAACGGTGGAAAGTTGCATGGCAATATATCTCGGAATGGCTATGGAAATGCCATAATAGGTAGGTATGGTGGCTGTTTTAAGGAAGGTATATGGTGGGTGTATGGTACCGGTGAAAGTTGCGCGGCACTAGAGAGGCTAGCAATGGTGGAAGGGTGAGAGTGCGTATAATCCATGGACTCAACATTAGTCATAAAGAACTCACATACTTATTGCAAAAATCTATTAGTCATCAAAACAAAGTACTATGTGCATGCTCCTAGGGGGATAGATTGGTAGGAAAATACCATCGCTCATCCCCGACCGCCACTCATAAGGAAGACAATCAAAAAATATCTCATGCTCCAACTTCATTACATAACGGTTCACCATACGTGCATGCTACGGGACTCACAAACCTTAACACAAGTATTTATCCAATTCACAATTACTCACTAGCATGACTCTAATATCACCATCTTTATATCTCAAAACAATCATAAGGAATCAAACTTCTCATAGTATTCAATGCACTTTATATGAAAGTTTTTATTATATCCCTCTTGGATGTCTATCATATTAGGACTAAATTCATAACCAAAGCAAATTACCATGCTGTTTAGAGACTCTCAAAATAATATAAGTGAAGCATGAGAGTTCAATAATTTCTATAAAATAAAGCCACCGCCGTGCTCTAAAAAGATATAAGTGAAGCACTAGAGCAAAATTGCCTAGCTCAAAAGATATAAGTGAAGCACATAGAGTATTCTAATAAATCACGATTCATGCGTGTCCCTCTCAAAAGGTGTGTACAGCAAGGATGATTGTGGCAAACTAAAAAGCAAAGATTCAAATCATACAAGTTGCTCCAAGCAAAACACATATCATGTGGTGAATAAAAATATTCTCAAGTAAAGTTACCGATAGACGAAGACGAAAGAGGGGATGCCTTCCGGGGCATCCCCAAGCTTAGGCTCTTGGTTGTCCTTGAATATTACCTTGGGGTGCCTTGGGCATCCCCAAGCTTAGGCTCTTGCCACTCCTTATTCCATAGTCCATCAAATCCTTACCCAAAACTTGAAAACTTCACAACACAAAACTCAACAGAAAATCTCATAAGCTCCGTTAGTATAAGAAAATAAATCACCACTTTTGGTACTGTTGTGAAATCATTATTTATTTATATTGGTGTAATATATACTGTATTCCAACTTCTCCATGGTTCATACCCCCTGATACTACCCATAGATTCATCAAAATATGCAAACAACACAAAGAAAACAGAATCTGTCAAAAACAGAACATTCTGCGAAGATCCGAATTGTTCTAAGACTTATCTAACTCCAAAAATTCTGAAAAATTAGTACAACGTAGTAAATTTGCATATCAATGTCTTATAAAAAATTCAGGGTTTTTAAACTCTCCAGTGAATTATTAAAATTCTGTGACTGGACGAAAAAGTTTCTGTTTTTCAGCAAGACCAAATCAACTATCACCGTAAGCCATCCCAAAGGTTTTACTTGGCACAAACACTAATTAAAATACAAAACCACATCTAACCAGAGGCTAGAGGAATTATTCAAAGCAAAACAGGAACAAAAAGCAAAAGCAAAAATAGAATTGGGTTGCCTCCGAACAAGCGCTATTGTTTAACGCCCTTAGCTAGGCATAAAAACACAAATAGATCTAGGTATTATCATCTTTGGTATGCAATCCATAAGTAGCTCTCATAATAGATTCATATGGCAATTTAATTTTCTTTCTTGGAAAGTGTTCCATGCCCTTCCTTAACGGAAATTGAAATCTAATGTTTCCTTCTTTCATATCAATAATTGACATGTAGGATTGCAATCTATATCAAGAACAATGAAATCTATGAGCACATAATTCCTATTTGCAACAATAAGAACATCATTAATCCTTCCCATAGGTTTCTTAATAGTGGAATCCGCAAGATGCAAATTTAAGGAACAATCATCCAATTCACGGAAACCTAACACATCACATAAAGTTTTTAGAATCGTGGAAACACTAGCACCCAAATCACACAAAGCATGGCACTCATAATCTTTAATCTGAATTTTAATAGTAGATTCCCACTCATCATAAAGTTTTCTAGGGATAGAAACTTCCAATTCAAGCTTTTCTTCAAAATATTGCATCATAGCATCAACGATATGTTTAGTAAAAGCTTTGTTTTGATTATAAGCATGAGGGGAATTCAACATGGATTGCAACAAGGAAATACAATCTATTAAAGAACAATTATCATAATTAAATTCCTTGAAATCCAAAAGAGTGGGTTCGTTGCTACTTAAAGTTTTGACCTCTCCAATCCCACTTTTATCAATTTTTTGCATCAAGATCTAAAAACTCCGAATCCTTGGGACGCCTTTTAACTAAAGTTGACTCATCTCCAGTCCCATCTTTATCAAGATCTATATTGGAAAACAAAGATTCAATAGGAGTCACATCAATCACTTTAAGATCTTCATCATTATTTTCACGGAAACTAGGATAACACATTTTTACAAACCAATCTCGTTTAGCATGCATCTTAGCGGTTCTTTCTTTGCACTCATCAATGGAAATTCCCATAGCTTTGAGAGACTCATTAATATCATGCTTGGGTGGAATAGATCTAATTTTCAAAGAATCAACATCAAGAGAAATTCTATCCACGTTCCTAGCCAAATCATCAATCTTAAGCAATTTTTCTTCAATCAAACCATTGAAACTCTTTTGCGAAATCATAAATTCTTTAACACTATTCTCAAAATCAGAGGACATCTTATTATAATTTCCATAAGAATTGTTGTAGGAATTACCATAATTATTAGAGGAATTATTAGGAAATGGCCTAGGATTAAAATTACCTCTATACACGTTATTACCAAAATTGTTCCTACCAACAAAATTCACATCCATAGATTCATTATTATTCTCAATCAAAGTAGACAAAGGCATATCATTAGGATCAATAGAAGCACTTTTGCTAGCAAATAATTTCATAAGTTCATCCATCTTTCCACTCAAAACATTAATCTCTTCAATTGCATGCACTTTTTTACTAGTGGAAGATCTTTAGGTATGCCATTGAGAATAATAACCATAATATTATCTAGAAGTTTAGTAGCTTCTCCTAGAGTAATTTCCATAAAAGTATCTCCCGCGGCCGAATCTAAAAGATTTCTAGAAGCAAAATTCAATTCGGCATAAATTTTTTGTATAATCATCCACAAATTCAAACCATGAGTAGGGCAATTTCGTATCATTAATTTCATCCTCTCCCAAGATTGTGCAACATGTTCATGATCAAGTTGCTTAAAATTCATAATATCGTTCCTAAGGGAGATGATCTTAGCGGGAGGAAAATACTTGCAAATAAAAGCATCTTTACACTTATTCCATGAATCAATACTATTTTTAGGCAAAGATGAAAACCAAGTTTTAGCACGATCTCGAAGTGAGAACGGAAATAGCTTCAATTTAACAATATCATTATCCACATCTTTTTTCTTTTGCATATCGCAAAACTCAATGAAATTATTCAGATGGGATGCGGCATCTTCACTAGGAAGGCCGAAAAATTGATCTTTCATAACAAGATTCAGCAAAGCGGCATTAATTTCATAAGATTCCGCACTAGTGGCAGGAGCAATCGGAGTACTAATAAAATCATTGTTATTATTGTTGGAAAAATCACATAATTTGGTATTCTCTTGAGCCATCGTGACAAAGCAAGCAATCCAACACACGAGCAAAAAAAAAAGCAAACGAAAAAGACGAACGGAGAAAACGAACTGAAGAGAGGCAAAGAAAAGGGCGAATAAAAAGGCAAATCTTTTCAAAAATCATTTTAGAAGTGGGGGAGAGGAAAACGAGAGGCAAATGGCGAATAATGTAATGCAAGAGATGAGAGTTTTATGATGGGTACTTGGTATGTCTTGACTTGGCGTAGATCTCCCCGGTAACGGTGCCAGAAATTCTTCCTGCTACTTCTTGAGCTTGCATTGGTTTTTCCCTTGAAGAGGAAAGGGTGATGCAGCAAAGTAGAGATAAGTATTTCCCTCAGTTAGAGAACCAAGGTATCAATCCAGTAGGAGACAACGCACAAATCACCTAGCACCTGCACAAACAATCAAACAACTTGCACCAAATGCGATAAAGGGGTTGTCAATCCCTTCACGGTTACTTGCAAAAGTGAGATCTGATAGAAATAGGTAAAACTAAACAAAAGATAAAGTAAATATTTTTGGGTTTTTTGGTTTATAGATCTGAAAATAAAAGATTGCAAAATAGTAGATCGGAAAGTAATATGATGGAAAATAGACCCGGGGGCCATAGGTTCCACTAGAGGCTTCTCTCAAGATAGCAAATAATACGGTGGGTGAACAAATTACTGTCGAGCAATTGATAGAAAAGCGCAAAGTTATGACGATATCCAAGGCAATGATTATGAAATATAGGCATCACGTCCGTGTCAAGTAGACCGAAACAATTCTGCATCTACTACTATTACTCCACACATCGACCGACTCCTGCCTGCATCTAGAGTATTAAGTTCATGAAGAACAGAGTAACGCATTAAGTAAGATGACATGATGTAGAGGAATAGACTCAAGCAATATGATGTAAACCCCATCTTTTTATCCTCGATGGCAACAATACAATACGTGCCTTGCTGCCCCTACTGCACTGGGAAAGGACACCGTAAGATTGAACCCAAAGCTAAGCACTTCTCCCATTGCAAGAAAAACCAATCTAGTTGGCCAAACCAAACCGATAGTTCGAAGAGAATTACAAATATATCAAATCATGCATATAAGAATTCAGAGAAGATTCAAATATATTCATAGATAAGCTGATCATAAATCCACAATTCATCAGATCTCGACAAACACACCGCAAAAGAATATTATATCGGATAGATCTCCAAGAACAACGAGGAGAACATGGTATTGAGAATCAAAGAGAGAGAGAAGAAGCCATCTAGCTACTAGCTATGGACCCGTAGGTCTGAGGTAAACTACTCACGCTTCATCGGAAGGGCAATAGAGTTGATGTAGAAGCCCTCCGTGATCGAATCCCCTTCCGGCAGGGTGCCGAAAAAGGTCCCTAGATGGGATCTCACGGGTACAGAAGGTTGCGGCGATGGAAAAGTCTTTTCGTGGATGCTTCTGAGGGTTTAGGAATATATGTGAATATATAGGATGAAGAAGTAGGTCGGTGGAGTCACGTGGGGCCCACAAGGCAGGGGGGCGCACCCTACCCCCTGGGCGCGCCCTCCCCCCTTGTCGCCGCCTCATGGCTCTTCTGACTTGAACTCCAAGTCTCCAGGGTGTCTTCTGGTCCAAGAAAAATCATCGCAAAAGTTTTATTCCGTTTGGACTCCGTTTGGTATTCCTTTTCTGCGAAACTCAAAAACAAGGAAAAAACAGAAACTGGCACTAGGCTCTAGGTTAATAGGTTAGTCCCAAAAATAATATAAAATAGCATATTAATGCATATAAAACATCCAAAACAGATAATATAATAGCATGGAACAATCAAAAATTATAGATACGTTGGAGACGTATCAACCATATCTCTTGATTAATGGTATTTGGGTCAATGAACCCAATGCCATAGCGTCCACGTCTTTTCATTTCATACATCTTCATTCTGCATAATACCACAGAAAAGAATATAGTGAGGATAATTACAGGTAATGAACAAGCACAGCTAGCTAGAGACTTAAATTACAGAAAGAAATCACTTACAGACAATAGCAACTGACGATAGATTTGTCGAGTGCGTCTTGATTCAATAACTAAAACATTTCTTCAAACTCAACCCACAAATCTTTTGCATGGAAGTAATGCTCTTCCTTGACTTTCACCATGAGGGACTCTCGCCCGTTCTTTACTTCTCTCAGGTACCACTCATGCAATTGATACATTCTCGTTGATAAAAGCGGATCTCCTCAGGCTTGACCAGAGGTTGCCCGCGGACAAATTTCCATTTTAATTCCTCCTCTGTAAATGTTTGGAATTCTTCAATGCCTAGGAGTTGTTGAACAGTGACACCGGCCTCTTTAGCCTGCCTTCTATGATCGTCGGTTATTACCAGCTGATCGGCGGTACTCCCATGTGGTTGTACAATGAGCGGGGGGATCGATTGCACTGCCTATTCTCCCAGCTGGGGAACATTTTTCCCACTTTTTTGCCAACTGCTTGGCTCGAGCTCGAGCTCGACTCCTTCTCTTTTTGTGCATGATATAACTTCTTGATAGAGCGCACATAGTCTGAGTCCCTATGCTTCACAGCCAGTTGAGCATTATCAATAAAGTGTTGTATGACTTTCTCAGGTACTTTCTCCTTTGGCCGCGGCGGGGGTTTCGGTGCAAAATGGGCATTCACTTCGGCAGCCACTTTGGCGTCGGTTTCCTCGTCAGTCAGGTGGTAAGGCAACTTCGGAAGAGGCTTGAAGCTTGGACCATATTTGAATTTCTTGCCTGTTGTACCGCTAGCCGCCGTAGTTGCAGCGCCTCTCTTCCTCTGTTGCTGAGGCGGCGGAGCCCGCTGAGGTAGCAGAGACGGCTGACGCGGTGCTAGACCTGGAGGAGGAGGAGTCGGCTGACGCGGTGCCGGACTTGGAGGAGGAGGAGTCGGCTGACGCGGTGCCGGACTTGGAGGAGGAGGAGTCAACTGACGCGGCGCCGGACTTGGAGGAGCAGGAGTCGACTGACGCGGCACCGGACTTGTTGCAGCAGGAGTCGGTGGCCTTGGAAAGACGATGCAATCCTTTTTCCATAGAATGATACGATGTATGGCCTCTCCCAGTGTGTGCTCCTCGTCACCTCCAGGAATGTCAAGCTCTAGCTCGTAATATCCTGACATCACTTCATCAACCCCGACACGAGCATAGCCAGCTAGAATCGGATTGCAATGGAAGGTTGCGTCAGGGGGATTTGTTAAAGCATAGCCGTCCGCCACCTTCATGGATATGTTCTTCACTTTCATGTGTAGCTCACAAGTAGTCTTATCTTTGATATCATCCACAGGGTATCTAGCCAGCAGTGCATCATCGGCCTGGGTGGAACCCACGCTGCTTCTCGGCATAGATGGGACGGTGCTATCCAATGCTGGATCTGCTTGCTGCTGCAGCTGAGACACCCTTTCCTAGCTAAGTGAGTCGATCTGCTCCTGCTGCCGCCTGAAAGCACGTTCCAACTCCGTGTGCTTTGATTCTACCAGTTGAAGGCGGTCTGCTTCCTCCTTCCTCTTCTCCTCCTCCAGCTTCCTCTTCTCCTCCTCCTGCTGCCTCTTTCTCGCACGGCTTTTGTAATCGGCGTTCCAACCCGCAAACCCCTCAAACCACGGAACAACGCCTTTGCCTTGTGTTCTTCCCGGGTGTTCAGGATTCTTCAGGGCGCGCGTAAGCTCGTCGTTCTCTCCGTTGGGCGTGAACACCCCCGTTCGAGCCTGTTCTATTGCAAGAAGTAACCCGTCGGAGGCTTCTTTAAGACTTGCCCGCTCCAAAACCAGCCCTGTCTTTGGGTCCAACTTCCCCCCATGCGCATAAAACCAAGTCCTGCACCTTTCGGGCCAGCTCAATGTAACTGGAGTGGCCCCTGCAGCAATCATCTCTTGCTCAGCGATATCCCACTTAGGCCGGGTCACCTCGTAGCCACCTGGCCCCAAATTATGGTGCCACTTCTTTTTCGCAGCATTAATCTTGTTTTTGCTCGACCGTTCCTGAGCTGTTTCCGATTCCTTGAACTTCATGAAAGCGTCCCAGTGATCTCTTGCCTTCTCCAGTGTTCCCTTGAATTTTGGAGTCTGCTTTCCTGCTTTGACGTACGCGGCCCATATATTTTTCTTGTGGTTGTTGAATGCTATCGCCATCTTCTTAAGAGCACTCTTCTTGACTTTCTCCAGATCTGCATCTGTCAAACGATCTGGTAGGGTGAAATGTGACATGAGCGATTCCCAAAGCAGATCTTTTGCTCTTTCGGAGACAAAAGTAACATCTGGATCTCCCTTTGCTGGCTTTTTTCATTCTTGAACGGAGATCGGGATTTGGTCCCTGACAATAACTCCGCATTGACGAATGAACTTGTTCGCATTCTTCTTAGGTTCAAGCGGTTCGCCATTTGGTTTGATGGCATTGATGTTGTACTTTACACCAGCCTGCAACTTTTTGGCCGGGCCTCGAACTGTCCTGCTGCTTGTAGAAGATTTGCTCGATTCGGAGGGCTAAAAGAAGAAAGATCGATTCGTTAATATATATACAAATCAATTAAAACATGTGATGATCACTAGATGCCTTATATAAATATACCTCGCCGGTCTTTGTTATTTGAAGAGCAACATTTCCTTCGTCATCATTGTTGTGGACTTCATCTATTCGTTCGTCTTCATCAAATATCATACCCTCACCGGTATTGTTCAGATATTGCGAGCCGTCATCTTCTTCATTCTCATCTGGGCTCGGGGAGCGTATGATGTCGAACATAGTCTCTTCTCCTTCTCTGCCGGTATTGTCCATAGCTTCTATTTAACTAATCCAGAAGAAAGATAAAATAATTTAGTATTCAAATTAGAATGCATGCAATCAATAAGGAAAAACTGAATCATAGTAGATAATATACATCTCGAATAATCCAGATAATATGCATCATCGAATATAATCTCGAATACATCGTCTCGAATATTATCGAATAATATAATCTTGAATACATCGTCTCGAATATTATCGAATATAATCTCAAATACATCTCGAATATTATCATATATATAACATCACTAGCTAACATCACTCGCGGTGGACACCCAAAGAGAAGGAACGATCACGGTATCATAGCTCGGGTGAGATCCCTGAAGAACCTGCCAGGTATTGGAGAACCTGACGTCCAACGCAACCATGTAGCGACGGACGTGCTCGTCCTCCTCCCTGACACGGTGACGTACCACCTCCGCGGGGGACACCAGCCTCCGCACCGAATGTGGCCCACACGCCCGCCACCAAAGAAGCTTCGGGTCGACGATGGGAGGCGGGTTCCTCACCAAGATGCGCGCCCCTGAAGGTAGCACCTCCCAGTGCCAGCCCGGCGGAGCCCAGTCCCGGACATGGCGCCTCTGAAGAAGGACGTCGTCGCCAACGAGTCGACGACGAGGATGCGGGTCGGGCATAGTCCTAGCCAACGAGTCGATGACGAGTCTTTTTTTAAATACTTGATTATGATTTTTGTAATTCTTGTTTACTTGATTTTGCAAATACATGACAAACTTTTGCAAATACAACATTAAGATATATATTAACATTAAAATATTTTTAATACATGGTCAACTTTTTCCTATGCAAATTTTTTCTATAAGTATAAAAAACTAAAAAACAGAAAATCTATGCAAATTTCACCGTTCATCTACATATACATATATACATATACATTGTATAAAAATAAACCTCTAAAACATCAAAACATACATATATACATCTAAAACATAAAAAATTCCTACTCAATCTAACATACATAACATTATTCATTCATATACATACATACATACATAATAAACTCTACACACAAAAATTCCTACTCAATCTACGTATACATCTAACATTCATCTACATATACATCTAACATTCCTACTCATCTATATAACACAAAAAAAGATGAACAAGTAAAAATGAAAAAAAATGGCCGCCGCCGGAGCTCACCGCGGGGATCAGGGGGCCGGCTCGATCGTCGGGGTGGGGGGTGGGCGGCGTGGAGGACCAGCGCGGGCTCGTCGGGGCGGGGGATCGATCAGAGGAGGCGCCGGCGCGCGGGCTCGGAGGACGACGACGGCGACGCGTGTGGGAGGTGTCGACGGGGCGCACGTGGAGAGCGGCGCGGGCGGGCTCGGGCGCTGCGGGTGGAGGCCGGCGGCGGTGGCGGCGGCGACGACGGCGCAGTCGGGCAGCCTGACGGCGTCGCGTCCAGGCGGGCGGCGGAGCGGAGAGGATGAATGGAGAGGGTGGAGGGGAAAATTCGTAAGTGTTGCTTATATACGAGGCACCATTAGTCCCGGTTGGAGCCACCAACCGGGACTAAAGGGTGAATTTTGGCCAGGCCAAGCGGCGGGAAGCCAGGCCTTTAGTCCCGGTTGGTGGCTCCAACCGCGACTAAAGGGGGGCCTTTAGTCACGGTTGGAGCCACCAACCGGGACTAAAGGCCTCATGCTGCCACAGCCGCGGTGCAGGGCAAGTTTAGTCCTACCTCGCTTGGCGAGAGGCGCCAGCACCAGTTTATAAGCCCCGCCGCAGCCTCTCCATCGAGCTCCTCTCTAATGTAGGCCTTGTGGGCCTACCGAACCTGTCTGCCCTGTGGTCCCTACTGGGCCGTGCGGGCCTGCATCCTGGCCCAACTAGGTGTTGGGTTTCTAGTCGTATGCAGGCCGTCGGCCCAGTAGGCGGGCTTTTTTTAATTTATTGATTTTCCAGTTTTTTTGTTTTCTGCTTTATTTATTTTCTTTTGTTTCTGAGTTGTTTTTTTTCTTTATTTAGAGTTTCTGAGTGAATCCTTTTGCGTTAGGTCAAAAAAATTATAAACTTTCTGTTAGTGGCAGTAGTTTTCAAATTTGAATAGTTTAAATTTGAATTATTTAAAATTTGTGTGAATCACTAGTTTGTGAATAACTTTACTTTAAAAATAGATTTTTCAGTGATTCTTTTTTTTGCTGTTTAATATTAGTGTGTTTTATCATTATATTCAATTTGGTAATTCTTAGGTTATTAAAAAAAATGAAATGCCTTTGTAACAGATGAGTTTTTGTCCGAAACCCTGATACTTCGAAAGAGATTGTCCATTTTGTACACGAAGTGCATCCAGTTTTTGCCGTAACCCTATCGACTTTTTAGCACATGCTATGTGGGTGAAATGATGATACCATGCCAACTTTCAACCTTTTCAGAGTTCATTTGTAGTGCTTTTCAATTTTAGGGTCGTTTAGCTAAAAAAAATCAGTAAATGCATGAAAATAGCAAATGAAGTCAGAAAGGGTTGAAAATTGATGAAGTGCCTTTGAATGGTGCATACTGAACGCACAAAAAGTATGGAGTTGAAATAAGTTTAAAGAAATGAAATGCCTTTGTAACAGATGAGTTTTCATCTGAAACCCTGATACTTCGAAAGAGATTGTCCATTTTGTACACGAAGTGCATCCAGTTTTTGCCGTACCCCTCTCAACTTTTTAGCACATGCTTTGTGGGTGAAATGATGATACCATGCCAACTTTCAACCTTTTCAGAGTTCATTTGTAGTGCTTTTCAATTTCAGGGTCATTTAGCTAAAAAAAAATCAGTAAATGCATGAAAAATAGCAAATGAAGTCAGAAAGGGTTGAAAATTGATGATGTGGCTTTGAATGGTGCATACTAAACGCACAAAAAGTCTGGAGTTGAAACAAGTTTAAAAAAATGAAATGCCTTTGTAACAGATGAGTTTTCGTCTGAAACCCTGATACTTCAAAAGAGATTGTCCATTTTGTACACGAAGTGCATCCAGTTTTTGCCGTAAACCTCTCAACTTTTTAGCAGATGCTGTGTGGGTGAAATGATGATACCATGCCAACTTTCAACCTTTTCAGAGTTCATTTGTAGTGCATTTCAATTTCAGGATCGTTTAGCTCAAAAAAATCAGTAAATGCATGAAAAATAGCAAATGAAGTCAGAAAGGGTTGAAAATTGATGACGTGGCTTTGAATGGCGCATACTGAATGCACAAAAAGTCTGGAGTTGAAATAAGTTTAAAAAAATGAAATGCCTTTGTAACAGATGAGTTTTCGTCCGAAAGCCTAATACTTCGAAATAGATTGTCCATTTTATATAGCAAATGAAGTCCTATATAAGGCATGAAATAATTTGTTTGTACATAATATTTCTTCGCGTTTCAAATGCCAAAACAGATAAGTACCCTAACTATTACAATGATTCCCTCCGGTTTGTCTGAAGTGGGACTTTCCAGATATATAAGTCCGAAAACTCACTAGAGAAGAAAGTGATGACAGTGAAGCCGGTCACATCCCAGAGTGGGATCTTTGGGGGTATAAAACTTTTTCTTCGCGTGTGTCCCTTTGCGCCGTAACCATGGACAATCTTCATCATTTAACTGGATGCTCGGTTCAATATTCACTGTGAATGGAGCAATTTCATGAAACTTTTCATAATCTTCTGACATGTCTGTCTTGTCCTCCACTCCCACGATGTTTCTTTTCCCTGAAAGAACTATCTAGCGCTTTGGCTCAGCATATGATGTATTCGCTTCCTTATCTTTTCTTTTTCTCGGCTTGGTAGACATGTCCTTCACATAGAAAACCTGCGCCACAACATTGGCTAGGACGAATGGTTCGTCTGCGTACGCAAGATTGTTGAGATCCATTGTTGTCATTCCGTAGTGCGGGTCTTCCTTTACCCTGCCTCCTATCAGATTGACCCATTTGCACCGAAACAATGGGACCTTCAAACCACGTCCATAGTCAAGTTCCCATATCTCCTCTATGTAACCATAATATGTGTCCTTTGGCCTATTGGTGTTTACTGCATCAAAGCGGACACCACTGTTTTGGTTGGTGCTCTTTTTATCTTGGGCGATCATGTAAAATGTATTCCTATTTATCTCGTACCCTTTGAAAGTCAATATATTCGAAGATGGTAACTGGGACAGCAAGTACAACTCATCTTCAACAGCGTCGTCATGCATGAGACGTGTCTGCAACCAACCGGCGAAAGTCCCCGTTTGTTCATGTGTAATCTAGTCGTCAGAGTGCTTCGGGTGTTTGGAGCATAGAATATTCTTGTGTTCCTCGATATACAGAGCCACCAAGGAGGAATTTTGTAGAACTGTGTAGTGTGGTTGCACCCAAGAATGCCCGTCCATACATATTATTGCTTTCGGTCCTAGCGTGCCTTTTCCACCCAGTCTGCCCTCATGCCGCGATTCAGGAACACCAATCAGCTTAAGGCCAGGAATAAAGTCAACACAAAACTCAATGACCTCCTCATTTTCATGGCCCTTGGAGATGCTTCCTTCTGGCCTAGCACGGTTATGAACATATTTCTTTAAGACTCCCATGAACCTCTCAAAGGGGAACATATTGTGTAGAAATACAGGACCCAGAATGGCAATCTCTTCGACTAGGTGAACTAGGACGTGCGTCATGATATTGAAGAAGGATGGTGGGAACACCAACTCGAAACTGACAAGACATTGCACCAAATCATTCTCTAACCTTGGTATGATTTCTGGATCGATGACCTTCTGAGAGATTGCATTGAGGAATGCACATAGCTTCACAATGGCTAATCGAACGTTTTCCGGTAGAAGCCCCCTCAATGCAACCGGAAGCAGTTGCATCATAATCACGTGGCAGTCATGAGACTTTAGGTTTTGGAACTTTTTCTTTGCCATATTTATTATTCCCTTTATATTCGACGAGAAGCCAGACAGGACCTTCATACTGAGCAGGCATTCAAAGAAGATTTCCTTCTCTTCTTTGGTAAGAGCGTAGCTGCCATGACCCTGATGTATGCCGTCTTTTCCGTGCATACGTTGCTGGTCCTCCCGTGCCTCCGGTGTATCTTTTGTCTTCCCATACATGCCCAAGAAGCCTAGCAGGTTCACGCAAAGATTCTTCGTCACATGCATCACGTCAATTGCAGAGCGTACCTCTAGGTCTTTCCAATAGGGTAGGTCCCAAAATATAGATTTCTTCTTCCACATGGGGAGGGGGGTGCGCGTCCGTCAGCGTCATTCGGAACAGATTGTCCGCCAGGACCCTTTCCAAAGATTACTTTTTAAATCCTTGACCATATGAAGTATATCATCACCAGTACGATGGTGAGGCTTCTTCCGGCAATCTGCGTCACCTTTGAAATGCTTGCCTTTCTTTCGACAGGGATGCCTG
Source organism: Thinopyrum elongatum (assembly GCA_011799875.1). Taxonomy (NCBI): domain Eukaryota; kingdom Viridiplantae; phylum Streptophyta; class Magnoliopsida; order Poales; family Poaceae; genus Thinopyrum; species Thinopyrum elongatum. The sequence goes on from CM022301.1 coordinate 474,431,674, forward strand.
CTCAGAAGAAATCGACGATGTCCCAGGTACACATTCTTCCTGCATTTATCCAAATATATACTGTCGGTATCATCTAAACAGTGCGTGCATGTGTGGTATCCATTGTTTGTCTGTCCTGAAAGGTTACTGAGAGCAGGCCAATCGTTGATGGTTACAAACAGCAACGCATGTAGGTCAAATTCCTCCTGTTTGTGCTCATCCCACGCACGTACACCTTTTTCATTCCACAGCTGTAAGAGTTCTTCAACTAATGGCCTTAGGTACACATCAATATCGTTGCCGGGTTGCTTAGGGCCTTGGATGAGCACTGGCATCATAATGAACTTTCGCTTCATGCACAACCAAGGAGGAAGGTTATAGATACATAGAGTCACAGGCCAGGTGCTATGATTGCTGCTCTGCTCCCCAAAAGGATTAATGCCATCTGCACTTAAAACCAAACCATACGTTCCTTGCGTCATCTGCAAAGTCCTTCCACTTTCTCTCGATTTTTCTCCACTGCGACCAATCAACGGGTACTCTCAACTTCCCGTCTTTCTTACGCTCTTCTTTGTGCCATCACATCAACTTGGCATGCTCTTTGTTTTGGAACAAACGTTTCAACCGTGGTATTATAGGAGCATACCACATCACCTTGGCAGGAATCTTCTTCCTGGGGCACTCGCCCTCAACATCACCAGGGTCATCGTGGCTGATCTTATAGCGCAATGCACCACATACCGGGCATGCATTCAAATCCTCGTACTCACCGCGGTAGAAGATGTAGTCATTAGGGCATGCATGTATCTTCTGCACCTCTAATCCTAGAGGGCAGACAGCCTTCTTTGCTTTGTACGTACTATCGGGCAATTCGTTGTCCTTTGGAAGCATCTTCTTTAACTTTATCAGCAACTTTTCAAATCCCTTGTCAGATACACCATTCTCTGCCTTCCATTGCAGCAATTCCAGTGTGGTGCCCAGCTTTTTCTTGTCATCTTCGCAATTTGGGTACAACAATTTTTTGTGATCCTCTAACACGCGCTGCAACTTCAGCTTCTCCTTTTCACTTGCGTAGTTTCTCTTTGCATCGGCAATGGCCTGACGAAGATCATCAGCGGGCTCATCTGATGCCTCTTCTTCAGCTTCTTCCTGCATTGCCGGCTCAGCTTCTTCCCCCATTGTTGTACCATCGTATTCAGGGAACCCATGGCCAGGATAGCTGTTGTCATCCTCTTCTTCTTCATTCTCTTCCATTACAACCCCTCTTTCTCCGTGCTTGGTCCAACAGTTATAGCCGGACATGAAACTGGACTCAAATACGTGGACGTGAATTTTTCTGGAGTTAGAGTAATTTCGATCATTCTTACAGACAGCACATGGACAATACATAAAACCATCCGCTCGCTTGTTTGCCTCAGCCGCAACCAGAAAAGTATGCACGCCATTAATGAACCGGGGAGAGCATCGGTCATCGTACATCCATTGCTGGCTCATCTTCATTACACAACACCGAAAAGACCAAATTAATACAAGTTCATACACACTTATTCTGATAAAACAACATACAAACTCTCTAGCTAAAGCATTTAAATGCAACAACAAATGCGATCAAGATCGCAACTAAGGTAACAATTGATCCAACAACATAGTGATACCAAGCCTCTTGATTAACGACATATTTTTAAAATTTTCTAATCTTCAAGCGCATTGCATCCATCTTGATCTTGTGATCATCGACGACATCGGCGACATACAACTCGAGTTTCATCTTCTCTTCTTCAATTCTTTTCAATTTTTCTTTCAAATACTCGTTTTCTTTTTCAACTAAATTTAACTTCTCGACAAGAGGGTCGGTTGCAATTTCTGGTTCACATACCTCCTAGATAAAAAAATCTATGTCAACTTGATGGGCATAATTGTCATAAACACAAAATGCAACAAATAGTTATAAAAGAGTATACCACATCCGAATCATAAACCGGACGAGGGCCGATGTGGACGGATATCAAAACCATGCCACTATGTATAACAAACAACGTACGGGTAAGAAAATTATACAAGTAACTATCTAAATCACAAAAAACATGATTTTCTTTTTATAAAAAGGATAAGAACAAGAGGCTCACCAAGGTGGTGCCGGTGACGGGACGGTGCGGGCGATCGATGGTGGTTAGGACGGGGACGGGAAGGCACTAAGTAAACCAGACCTACACATGCAAACTAACAAGTTAATTTGAGCTCAAATTGCACATAAATCAAATAAACTACCACATATATAAATACTCCCAAACTAAACCCCAGAAATCACTATACTTATAGAGCATTGCAAGAGCTAATCTAGCAATGAGAGATGAAAGGACAAAGTTGCTAACCTTTGTGAACACTTGGATGGATGGGGTGCCTTCAAATCTTGACATTTTTTTGCAAAAATTGAGGATGAGCTTGAGCAAGAGGGGAAGAACAGAGAGGAGAGGAAAGGGGAAGAACAGAGAGCTCGGGCTGGATGAAGGGTTTATATAGGAGCATCTTTAGTCCCGGTTGGTTATACAAACCGGGACTAAAGGTGCACCTCTAGTCCCGGTTCGTGTCACGAACCAGGACTAAAGGGGCTCGTGGGGCCCCAGCCTGACACCAGCCTGCCACCACCCCTTTAGTCCCGATTCGTGTCACGAACCGGTACTAGAGGTTCAACACGAACTGGGACTAATGATGCCCACCCCCTAGCCATTGGAACCGGGACTAATGGTCACATTAGTACCGGTCCGTTTCCAAACTGGGACTAATGGGGCTCATGTAAAGTCATTTTTCTACTAGTGCATCAACGTGGACGTACGATAGCACCACCTATCAGAACCATGCCAAAAATCTTCGTGTCTCCATTGCGTTTTCCTTCTCCATACCCTTACCTTTACCTTCATATGCAATGTTTTACTTTCCGCTGCTATAGTCTTAGAATTGCATGTGTAGGTTGATTGCTTGACTTGTGCTAATAGCTAAAATCTGCCCACAACTAAAATTGGGAAAAGGATAGATTTTTATTTGGTCAAGTAGTCTAATCACCCCCCCTCTAGACATACTTTCGATCCTACAGGTGGTATCAGAGCTTTGGTCTCCATTAGCCTTGATTTCCATAGCTTTGGTGATCATAGCCTTGGTTTCACAACCTAGGAGAGTATGTCATCTAGTGAGGGAAATTACCACCATAGAGGTCCTTACTTTGATGCTACAAACTATGCTAGTTGGAAGCATAAGATGAAAATGCATATTCTTGGTCATAACCCCGCCGTTTGGGTTGTTGTTCGTATTGGCTTACAAGGTGAATACTTTGAAGATGGAAAAGAACCAGATCGTGACACCATTGCGGATGAATTGAAGATGTTGCAATACAATGCTCAAGCTTGTGATATTCTCTTCATTGGATTGTGCCTCGAAGAATTCAACAAAATTAGCCGCCTTGAGAATGCAAAGGAAATTTGGGATACTTTGGTTGATATGCACAAAGGTACCGAGTCCGTCAAGGAATCCAAATTGGATGTGCTTCAAAGTCAACTTGATAAGTTCAAGATGAAGGATGGTGAAGGAGTCGCCGAAATGTACTCTAGGCTTGCTCTCATCACAAATGAGATTGCCGTCTTAGGAAGTGAAGAGATGACCGGCAAATTCATCATCAAGAAGATCCTTAGAGCCTTGGATGGAAAATATGATACTGTGTGCACCTTGATCCAAATGATGCCCAACTACGAAGACCTCAAGCCTACGGAAGTCATTGGTTGAATTGTTGCTCATGAGATGTCACTAAGGATAAGGATGAGATCCACAAAAAGTCAAGTGGTGCCTACAAAGCTTTAGGTGATGCCCCTACAACTTCAAGGGACAAGCTAGTCTCCAATGAAGAATTGAGCTTAATGGTGAAGAACTTCAACAAATTTTTACAAGAATAGAAGCAAAGAGAGAAGCTCCAAGTCAAGGTCCTACAATGACAAAAGATCTTCTAGTCGTGATCGTAATTGCTACAATTCTGGAAGACCCGTACACTACTCCAATGAGTGTATGACTCCCTACAAGAAAAGAGATGACTCACCAAAAAGGAGAAGTAGAAGGGATGAATCACCTCCAAGAGAGAGAAGGAGTAGAGATGATCGTTATGAACGAAGACCCTCTCGTAGAAGCAAGGATTCGGAAAGGAAAGACAAGTCATCAGAGATCTATACAAGATGAAGACATCAAGCTCACATTGGTGAATGGGTATTCGGTTCCGACTCCGACAACTACTCCGAGAGAAGCTATCACTCTAACTCCGACTATACTCAAAATGAAGGTTTTGCCGGTCTTGCACTTGTGTCATCCAACTCCTGTGAAATATTTGACTCACCAAATGAAGGAATTGGAAGATGCTTCATGGCTAAAGGCCCCAAGGTATCACACCCCGAGTATGTTGATTTTAATAGTGATGAAAATGACTTGCTAGGTGATGATGATTTACTTGTTGAAAAAACTAGTGATAAAAACTATGATGAACTTGCTATTAACCATGCTAATCAAGATGAAACGAATGACAATGATAAGAAGGAGATTGAGCGTCTAACTAAAGAACTAAACACTCTTAAGTTAGCTCATGAAACAACTCAAGAGGATCATAGAGAGCTCCTAAGGACTCATGAGAAGCTACGCGTTGAGAATCTAAATTTAGAGCAAGAGCATGAGTTTCTAAAAGCTATCAATGATGATCTTCGAAAGAAGAGTTCTTCTTACATTGCCAAACGTCTCCTCTTGTCTACTTATATGCCTCAAGTAAAATCTAGCAACAAGAGCAAGAAAGATTCTTACTCTACTAGTAACAATAACCATGCTTAATCCAATATTGTTGGTTCTAGTAGTTCTATTGATTCCACTAATGATTCTCTTAGCCAAGTTACACTTAGTAGGAAAATAGCTTATTGAAGGGAATCATAGAGAAAGGTGTTTACAAGAGCCTTCCCGGGAGTAAGCAATTTGAGGAAATTGTACGCAAGCAAGGAAGGCACCGGAAGAATCAAGGTGTTTGTTTTGAATGGAAGTTCAATGCCAATGGAGTTGAGTGGGAAGAAGATCAATACCCCAAGATGAAGTTTGTTCCTCAACAAGAGATGTATGACCCCACTTCTTTCAAAGGAACACAAGCTCAAGATGATCTTCCACCGCAAGGCCACAAGCTAAAAGGCAAGGACAAGCTTCAAGAAGAGATTGACTCATTTGAAGAAGCTCCTAAGGCCATGGTCAAGTGGGTTCCCAAGACTACGTCAAGCTCTACATCATCAAGTTCAACTACAACTCCAAGGATTCCCATCAAGTTGATGTGGATCCCAAAGAAGAAGAACTAGAGAGTTCTTGAGGGTGACTCCGCCAACATACTTCACTCGTATTCATTTTGGGAGGACTTGTGCAATCAACTTCCATATCTTGCACTAGTTTATGGAGTCACAAACCCTCTCATTGGTAAGACAAGGGACAAGGTAACACAATGCTTTCATGGACATCATCATATGTGCAATTCACTCTATATCTATGGATATCCTTGTATGTTCCTTGTGGGACTAACCCATGTAGGTATTGAAAGTGCAACACTCCAATGGATTGCTCCAAATGATCTACATCAACATTGAGCATCCACATCTTCACTATCTACATGAAGTCATCATCGACAAAACCCAAGGTTAGTTCATCCCTCTTAGGGGGGATATCACATCTAGGGGGAGCTTTGCTCTAAAAATTGAGCTAAAGCAACTCTAATAGTGTGAACACATTAATGCTTTCTGTAAAAGTGGTAACCCCACTTGTGCTTAAACGATGAATATGACCTATGATCAAATGTTCTCATTTGACTCCTAAGTCAATATACTCATATATAGGTAACCTAGTCATCGCCAATTGCTTGATAGATGCTAGAATTGTTTGTGGATGCTTTGACACATGTTTCATTTGCTATCTTATTGTGTGAGCATGTTGGTTGCATAATTTCTCCATTCGAGGACATCCATTTGTTGTTTTGATTGTCTTTGTTTTTGTTGGCCAAATGGATGGACAAGAATGCCTAAGAACCTTCTCTAGCTATCTATGCTCTTCTTGTCTCAAACTCTATTCATGCTACATCAAAAAAATAGAACAAGTCTTTTTCGGACCCTCCGAGTGAGGAGCACTCGGAGCCACCGATCCGTCAAGGGCTGCATTCCAAAACCTTCTATTGCATTTCGGTCAGACCAACTCACTCAAACTCGGTCACACCGAAAGCACTAGACCGATCTAGGTTTTTATCTCGGTGCTACCGATTAGAATGACTTGGTCCCACTGAGTTGCAATAACTGCATGCAGTTTTGCATCTCGGCGCCACCGAAACAGTCCATTCGGTGCCATCGACAGCACATGGGTATATATTCAGCGGACCCGTTCGGTTGAAAATTTCTTCAAACCCTTTGAGCCCACGCCCCATTACTGCCGCCCCCTCGGTCTCCAGATCATCACCGTCTTCGCCTGTGCATCTCTACCGCATGTCTCCGTCATCGTCAATGGGAATCTCCTCCGCCGTTGTCGCCGTAGAGGATCGTCACCGGATTAGGGTACGATTCGATCTCCTCGTGCTATCCCCTTCCAATTCATTGCGCAAGAATAATGCCATGTATCTTGCCACATTTTAAATCCTTCTATCCACAGAAAAGTTCCTTTAGAATAGATTCAAAGAATAATTTTAGGGTTAGGTTTCTGCCAAACTCATCTCGGACTGACCGAAATGAAACTTTCGGTCCCACCGATTGGCTCTGGCCATTGCACTAAGAACAACTCGGTGCCACCGAAATGTACTAATTGGTGAGACCGACAGTAAAATCTCAGTGAAACCCTAGCATCTCGGAGTCACCGAACCACAACTCAGTCTGACCGATCTTGTGTGTTTAGGCTCTGTGTGTGCTTCGGTGTCACCGAGATGATCATATCGGTAGATCCGAAATGCTTTCTGCAGAAAACTAAAACTAAAGTTTGGATTCAATTTTTTTGAAAAACCAGCTGCTTTTTGTGATGCTCATCTACTCTGCTCATACCTATCTATTCACAGGGTCTGCTTTGCAAGATGTCTGATGCAAGTGACAACCAGAACAGGTCAGAGCAAGAGGCAAATCTGAGTGAGGGCACAAGCCCTAGTAGTAGCTATGATGATGGCAGCAGGAGCACACCAAGCAATCTGCCTAAAGCTGCCACAAGGACAAGGAAGAAGAAAACCTCAGAGAGTGAGGATGAGGATTTTGTGGATGATGAGGAGGTCACTTCAACAAAGAAGAAAGTGCTAAAGAAAGAATATGGCACTGCAGCTGCAACCAAACCAGGACTCAAGAAGAAAGCCCCTACCAGGAGAGCTCCAATGTCAAAAGTCAGAAAATCTACACAAGAGACTATGAATTTCACTCTTGAACAATCAGATAATGAAGAAGCTGCTGCTGGAAAGAAAAAGAGAAAGGAAAGGGTGAAGAAGACTATTACCAGAGTGATTGGCAGACCATCTATGATGGTTGATGATGCAGAAGAGGAGGAAGAGGAACTAGTTGCACCTCCTACCAAGACTCAGAAATTGATGTCTGATGCTATGAAGTCTGCCAACCCCTCCAAGTCCAAGCCCAAAGCTCCAGTTCCTACACCAAATAGATAACTAGGAACATCCTAGCTGCTGAAAAGAACAAGGCCCTAGAGCCAGAAGTCCAGGAAGATGATGAGCCACTAGTGCTCAGAAAGTTGAAGCCAAAGATTCCAGATCATGATGATGGACATCCAATTGCTAAAAACATGAAGCTCAGGAAATACAAAGGTCTGAGGGAATGGAGGAAAGTGGATCCATATTCTGTGAGGAGAAGAACAGCTTGTGATTATCATTTCCATACCCGTGAACAACAAGATTTCTATGAGACAGTGCTACTCGACAAGAAGCCCATCATAAGCAACATGAAGTGGGTGGATTGGAAGTATATAGATGCAAATGAAGACTACTTCCCCCATGTTCATGAGTGCTTCAGACTCACTAGAGTTGATGCTTTTGTTGGACAAAAGCTTACAAAATGGAATGATGAGATGGTGCTGCAATTCTACTCCACAGCACATTTTTATCCGGATGGCAGAATTGTGTGGATGACTAAGGGCACTAGATACCAGCCATCTATCTCTGAGTGGGCTGCTCTCATCAATGCCCCAGAGGAAGATGAAAATGATGTTGATGTCTATGGGAAACCCAGGATGGATCACACCACTATGGCACATATGTACAAGACCATTCCTGACAAGGATTTGGGAACTCATAAGTATGGATCAATCTACTATTTGCTTGCTGGTTTGGCCACCACAAACTATATCTTGAGGCACACTCTGTTGCCCAAATCTGGAGATGAGAGAATGATTCGTGGCCACTCCATTAACCTGCTCCACTTGTTAGATGTTCCACAGAAATTCAAAGTCATGAGCCTAATTGTTGAGACAATCAAGAGGACAGTTGCTGATCAGAAGAGGCCATGTGGCTATGCACCACACATCCAGATGCTTATCAACTCCAAGGTTGGTACAGACACATATCTACTTGACAGTGAACACCTACCTCTTCAGCCAGAGTTCGAAGACAATGAAGTGGTGATGGATGCTCCCATCCTACTTAAGTTGAGGCTCAAGAGAAGGCTGAGGCAGCAGCAGCAAGAGAAGAAAAGGCAGCAAATACACCCAATGCCCCAATAGCCAATCTCAAAACAAAGCAAGACCAGATGACATATCTGCTGGAGGCAACACTGAGGATTGAGCGAAGCCTGGCCAACTTAGCCAAGAACCAGGAGAGCCTAGAGCGGATAGTGGAAGACAAGATGTATAATCTAGATGGCAAGGTCACTGAGATTCAGTCTATTGTTGAACAACTTAGAGATGATGCTGAGAGTGGAGATGACTGACAGACTACTGAGAGGTATCAGACTGTGCCAAGGGCACCCAGATCTTCAGTTGTGCCAGTAGCAGACACCAGGACTACACACTCTTCTCCTGCCGCCACTGCTACAGTGCCACCCCCAATATCAACACCACCAGCCCAGCAGACATCAGCCAAGGCATTTGCAGAAGCAGTTCTCTCAACGCCATCTACGCACACCAGAGCGACAAGCCAGAAGACCACTTCAGGAGCTCCCGGAGATCGTGCCTAGAGTGCCTTATAGCACTATACCTTTTCAAGCTTTTTGGTAACTTGTTGCCAAAGGGGGAGAAAATGTATAGATCATAGGCTTCGAGAGAGAGAGTGTCTCGTTTTTTTTTGCTCATTGGTTTTTATTGCAAGTTGCTACTTTGTCCGTTTGATTCATGCTACTTATTGTTTTATGCTCGTGAGATACTTTGTGTGGTTGTGTGGTTGATCATACTATGCTTAATGTGTGACTCATGCCTATCTTTATGATTATTGATGTATGATCATTCACTTATGTATTTGGTGATGCGTGCATATAATTTCACTCTTATCATTTTGTGCCCTCCACCAAGATGTATGTGACATGGAAGAGTGACCCATGATCCTAATCGATTGTGCATTTGCATTCAAACGCAAATTTTAAATAATGCACAAATTTAGGGGGAGCTCTTGCTTATCACATACTTCTCAAAGCGACGATGTATTTCATTCATTTTATCATTTGTCGAAGCTTTGATCTATATGTTGTCATCAATTACCAAAAGGGGGAGATTGAAAGTGCAACTAATCCCCGGGTGGTTTTGGTAATTCACAACAACATATAGCTCATTGAACTAATGTCCTTTCGAGATAAATATTTCAGGATGTTCAATGATTGGCATGGCATGGAATAGAGACGTGGACCCCTCAAAATGCTAAGGACAAATATTGGCAAATGCTCAAGACTCTTCATCTTTATTTTAGTGATCCAAGATCACATTGAGTCCATAGGAAAGCCAATACTATTAAGAGGGGATGAGGTGTTGCTTAATGTCTTACTTGCTCAAAGTGCTTAGTGATATTGCTCCAAAAACCTCAACCACTTTCTCCATCCAAATATGTCCAAAACCTAAACTCCAACTCGGCCCCACCGATTCTTTCTATCCGGAGCCACCGAGTTCATATGACATAGCCACAGCCAGAAACCCTAACAATTTGGTCTCACTGATACGGATCTCGGTGATAACCCACAAGTATAGGGGATCGTTTGTAGCCTTTTTTGATAAATAAGAGTGTCGAACCCAACGAGGAGCTAAAGGTAGAACAAATATTCCCTCAAGTTTTATCGACCACCGATACAACTCTACACACACTTGACATTTGCTTTACCTAAAACAAGTATAAAACTAGAAGTACTTTGTAGGATAGGTTTGCAAGATAATAAAGAACGTGAAAAATAAAAGTTAGGTGCTATTTTAATAAAGAAACAATTAACTAAAGCGAGTGTGGAAAAGTGGTGATAGGATTTCCGGAATTGTCCCTGGGCAATCGATAACTAGACCGGTAATCATTCTTGCAATTTTATATGAGGGAGAGGCATGAGTTAACATACTTTCCTTACTTGGATCATATGCACTTATGATTGGAACTCTAGCAAGCATCCGCAACTACCAAAGATCATTAAGGTAAAACCCAACCATAGCATTAAGTATCAAGTCCTCTTTACTCCCATATGCCATAACCCCCTTACTCGTGTCTGTGCTTCTATCACTCACGCCACCCACTATAAGAGAACCATGAACATATTGCAACACCCTACATCGGGGACCCCTCACGTTTGCGCAAGACGAAGGGCACCGTAGGACAGCACCATAATAAAATATACACTCATACCAACCAAGATCACGATTAACCCATAGGACAAAATAGATCTACTTAAACATCATAGGATGGCAACATAGTATTGGATAATAATATGAAGCATAAAACACCATGTTCAAGTAGAGGGTACAGCGGGTTGTGGGAGAGTGGACTGCTGAATATAGATGGGGGAAGGTGATGGAGTTGTTGGTGAAGATGACAGAGTTGTTGGAATAGATCGCTGTCACACGATATTGCCCCGACGGCGTTCTGGTGCCAGTGGGAGAGAGGGGGAGAGAGCCCCCCTCCTTCTTATTCTTCTTCCTTGGCCCCCCCTAGATGGGAGGAGAGTTCCCCATCTGGTCCATGGCCTCCATGGCGGCGTAGGGGCGAGAGCCCCTCCTAGATTGGATCTCCCTATCTGTTCTCTTCTGTTTCGCGTTCCCGTTTTCTGGCAGAAAACCGTTTCTTATATTCCCGGAGATCCGTAACTCCGATTGCGCTGAGATTTTAACATGATTTTTTTCCGGTTATAAGCTTCCTTGCGCCCGAAGTAGAGCTCCAACCGACTTACGAGGAGGGCACAACCCACCACCACGCGCCTGGGCTGCCTGGTGCGCCCAGGTGTCTTGTGGTGGCTATGGGTCCCCATTTACGATGATTCCACCTCCCAAAAATCACAAATATTCCAAAATAATTCTCCATAAAGTTTTATCGTGTTTGGACTTTGTTTGATATGGATATTCTGCGAAACAAAAAACATGCAACAAACAGGAACTGGCACTGGGCACTGGATCAATAGGTTAGTCCAATAAATCATATAAATTGTTGCCAAAAGTATGTAAAAGTTGTATAATATTGGCATGAAACAATAAAAAATTATAGATACGACGGAGATGTATCACTCGGTCTCACCGAGATGGCCTTGCCAACTCCCTGATGTCAGTTGCAATTATTTCGGTCTCACCAAAATAGCAATCGGTCTCACCGAGATGGCTTGACCAACTCTCCGTTGCCTTATTGCTTCACTTCGGTCTCACCGAGTTGATGCAATCGGCACCATCGAGATGAGGTTTTCCCTAAGCCCTAGCACATCGGTCCCATCGAGATTCCTAACGTTCACATTTTTGAACTAATCGGTGCCACCGAGTTTAACCATTCGGTCCCACCGAGATGAGTCAAATGTGTGTAACGGTTGGATTTTTTGTGGAGGCTATATATACCCCTCCACCCCCTTCTCCATTTGTAAGAGAGCCATCAGAACGTGCCTACACTTCTACCATATATTTTCTGAGAGAGAACCACCTACTCATGTGTTGAGATCAAGAGATTCCATTCCTACTATTTGAACCTAGATTTCTAGCCTTTCCCAAGTTGTTTTCCACTCAAATCACTCTTCCACCATAGCCAAATCTGAGAGAGAGAGAGAGAGAGAGTTGAGTGGTGGGGAGACTATCATTTGAAGCACAAGAGCGAGTTCATCATCAACACACCGTCCATTACCTTTTGGAGAGTGGTGTCTCCTAGTTTGGTTAGGTGTCGCTTGGGAGCCTCCGTCATGATGTGGAGTTGAACCAAGAAGTTTGTAAGGGCAAGGAGATCACCTACTTCGTGAAGATCTACCCGTGTGAGGCAAGTCCCTCATGGACGATGCCCATGGTGGGATATACAAGGTTGCTTCTTCATGGACCCTTCATGGGTGGAGCCCTCCGTGGACTCGCGCAGCCGTTACCCTTTGTGGGTTGAAGTCTCCATCAACATGGATGTACGTTAGCACCACCTATCGGAACCACGCCAAAAATCTCCGTGTCTCCATTGCGTTTGCCTTCTCCATACCCTTCCCTTTACCTTCATATGCAATGGTTTACTTTCTGCTACTATACTCTTAGAATTGCATGTGTGGGTTGATTACTTGACTTGTGCTAATAGCTAAAATCTGCCCACAACTAAAATTGGGAAAAGGATAGATTTTTATTTGGTCAAGTAGTCTAATCACCCCCCCTCTAGACATACTTTCCATCCTACAGAAGCCCAGATCACCACGGGGCTACCTCTGGATGCAGTGGATCTGGAGGAGGAGTTGGAGAAGGAGGAGGACGAGGAGGAGGAGGTTGAGGAGGAGGAGGATGAGCCAAAGGAGGAGGATGTGGGGGATGATATGTCTTCAACGTATCTATAATTTTTTATTGTTCCATGATGTTATATTATCAATCTTGGATGTTTTACAATCATTTTATAGCAACTTTATATTATTTTGTGGGACTAACCTATTGACATAGTACCCAGTGTCAGTTGCTGTTTTTTGCTTGTTTTTTACTTCGTAGAATATCAGTACCAAACGGAGTCCAAATGCAACAAAACTTTTTGGAGATTTTTTGGACTAGAAGACACCTTGGGGATCAAGAAAGCACCTGGGAGGAGGCTCGTGGGGCCCAAGATACACCAGGGCGCGCCAGAGGCCCCTGGCGTGCTTTGATGTATCTTGGGGCCCACAGAGGTCTCCTGCACCACCTCTTCGCCCTATAAATTCCCAAATATTCCAAAAACCCTAGGGGAGTCGACGAAACACAATTCCAGCCGCTGCAAGTTCCAGAACCACGAGATCCAATCTAACACCATCACGGAGGGGTTCATCATCCTCATTGGTGCCTCTCCGATGATGCGTGAGTAGTCCACCATAGACCTAAGGGTCCGTAGGCAGTAGATAGATGGCTTCTTCTCTCTTTTTGCTTCTCAATACAATGGTCTCTTGGAGATCTATTTGATGTAAACCTTTTTGTGGTGTGTTTGCTGGGATCCAATGAATTTTGAGTTTATGATTAGATCTATATCCATGAATATTATTTGAGTTTTCTTTGATCTCTTGTATGCATGATTATTTATAGCCTCGTATTTCTTCTTCGAATCTTTGGACCAACTAGATCGATTTTTCTTGCCATGGAAAGAGGTGCTTTGTGATGGGTTCAATCTTGCGGTGTCCTCTCCCAGTGACAGAAGGGGCAGCGAGGCACGCATATATCGTTGCTATTAAGGATAACAAGATGGGGTCTATTCCTACATGAATAGATCTTGTCTACATCATGTCATCATTCTTATTGCATTATGATACGTCTCCAATGTATCTATAATTTTTGCTTGTTCCATGCTATTATATTATCATTCTTGGTTGTTTTACAATCATTTTATAGCAAATTTATATCATTTTTTGGGACTAACCTATTGACATAGTGCCCAGTGCCAGTTGCTGTTTTTTGCTTTTTTTTACTTTGCAGAAAATCAATACCAAACGGAGTCCAAACGCAGCAAAACTTTTTGGAGATTTTTTCTGGACCAGAAGGAACAACTTGGGCCGAAGAAGTACCAGAGGGGTGCCCCGAGGGGGGCACAACCCACCTGGGCGCGCCCTGGTGGGTTGTGCCCACCTCGGTGGCCTCCCGCACCGCCTCTTTGCTCTATAAATACCCCAATATTCCAAAAACCCTAGGGGAGTCGACGAAACACAATTCCAGCCGCCGCAAGTTCCAGAAACACCAGATCCAATCTAGACACCATCACGGAGGGGTTCATCATCCTCATTGGTGCCTCTCCGATGATGCGTGAGTAGTTCATTGTAGACCTTCGGGTCCGTAGTTAGTAGCTAGATGGCTTCCTCTCTCTCTTTTGATTCTCAATACAATGGTCTCTTGGAGATCTATTTGATGTAACTCTTTTTTGCGGTGTGTTTGTTGGGATTCGATGAACTTTGAGTTTATGATCAGATCTATTTTTATCCAAAGTTATTTGAGTTTCTTTGATCTCTTATATGCATGATTACTTATAGCCTCGTATTTCTTCTTCGAATCTTTGGTTTAGTTAGGCCGACTAGATCGATTTTTCTTGTCATGGGAAAAGGTGCTTTGTGATGGGTTCGGTCGTGCGGTGTTCTTTCCCAGTGACAGAAGGGGCTGCAAGACACGTATTGATCGTTGCCATTAAGGATAACAAGATGGGGTCTATTCCTAAATGAATAGATCTTGTCTATATCATGTCATCATTCTTAGTGCATTACTCCATTTCTCCATGAACTTAATACACTAGATGCATGCTGGATAGCGGTCGATGTGTGGAGTAATAGTAGTAGATGCAGGCAGAAGTCAGTCTACTAATCTTGGACATGATGCCTATATAACGATCATTGCCTGGATATCGTCATGATTATTTGAAGTTCTATCAATTGCCCAACAGTAATTTGTTTACCCACCGTATGCTATTTTTCTCGAGAGAAGCCACTAGTGAAATCTATGGCCCTCGGGTCTATTCTTCATCATATTTTCTTTCAGATCTATTATTTGCCACTTTTATTTTCCGATCTATTATTCCAAAAACCAAAAAATACCTTGCTGCACTTTTTCTTTATTTTTTTATTGCGAGATCTATTTATCCAATCTACCACAAATTTATCTATCTTTTTACCGTGGAGGGATTGACAACCCCTTTTACGCGTCGGGTTACAAGTATTTGTTCTTTGTGTGCAGGTACCGTTTACATAGTGTTGCTTGGTTCTCCTACTGGATTGATACCTTGGTTTCATAACTAAGGGAAATACCTACCGTAGCTGTGCTGCATCATCCCTTCTTCTTTGGGGAAATACCGACGTAGTTCAAGTGACATCAAAAGGAATTTCTGGAGCCGTTGCCGAGGAGACATCATCAACATCTATCAGGTTCCTAATCACAAATCTCATCTCCTTGCAATTTTCATTATTTGCCATTTGCCTCTCATTTTCATCTCCCCCACTTTACAAAAATTTGCCGTTTTATTTGCCCTCTATTTCGTTCGCCATTTTCTCGTTAGATCTATCTTTTAGTGTATGATCTTGCTTGCCTACTTTGTCACTGTGGCTAGCATGTCTACTCCTCTTTTGTCACCGGATTTTGAAGTTTTATACTTCAAGCAGATACAAGGAGAAAATTTGAAAGATGCCTGGTATAGGCTAATGGAATCTTATCGCATTTACAATCTAAAAGGGGATGCAAAGATTTTGCTTCGAAATTTTTATATAGGGTTGACTTTGCATCATAGACAACTTTTGGATTTTGCCGCTAAAGGGAACTTTATTGAGCTTGATGCTAATACCGCTTATGAGATCCTAGAGGAAATTTTGGGAATTCCACCAATCAAAAAGGGGATTTCTTTCACCCAAGAAGGGGCCCAAATTTTAGACAAGTTGAGTGATTTGCATAAACATTTGGTCGAGTTGCAAAAATATAATGATACTCTCAAACATATTAGTGGAAACCTAAATCGCATGAACACCTTGATTACTCTTTGCAATAAATGGTTGGATATTTTAGATCTCAAGATGGTTTCTTTTCCTGAGAATTTAGGGAAGCGTAAAGAGCCTCCCGAGTTTGAGAAAGCTCTTGCAAAAGTTGCCAAAACGAAAGATGACAATACTTGAATCTATGCTTTATGCCTAGCTAGGGGCGTAAAACGTTAGCGCTTGTTGGGAGGCAACCCAATGAATAAAATTTATTTTTGCCTTTTTCTTTCTGTTCTTGAGTGTTTGCACAATTATGCCTCTGTTATGATTGTGTTTTTTATGTTTTAATTAGTGTTTGTGCCAAGTAAAGCCTTTGGGATAGCTTTGGTGATAGTTGATTTGATCTTGTTGGAAAACAGAAACTTTTGCGTCCAGTAAAATAATTGCCTAAAATCACAGAAGCAACGAAAAATTCTGAATGTTTTACACAAGATTGATATACAAATTGCCTCTGTTTTCCTAATTTTTCAGAAGTTTTTGAGTTAGAGAAGTATGATAACAATTCGCATCTTTACAGACTGTTCTGTTTTTGACAGATTCTGTTTTCTTTGTATTGTGTGCTTATTTTGATGAATCTATGGTTTGTATTGGGGGGTATAAGCCATGGTAAAGTTAGAATACAGTAGATATAATGCAATAACAAAATTTGAATGGGTTTTCTACAGTACTTAAAGTAAAGTTTGGTTTTCTTATACTAACGGATCTCACGAAGGTTTTGTTGAGTTTTGTGTGATTGAAGTTTTCAAGTTTTGGGTGAGATCACGATGGATGAAGGAATAAGGAGTAAGAAGAGCCTAATCTTGGGGATACCCCATGGCACCCCAAGCCATTATTCAAAGAGAAACAAGCAACTAAGCTTGGGGATTCCCCCGACTGGCATCCCCTCTTTCTTCTAACGACCATCGGTATTTTACTTGGAGCTATATTTTTATTCGTCACATATCATGAGTTTTTCTTGGAGCGTCTTGTGCTATATGTGTCTTTGCTTGTTTTGCTTTTTAGTTGTGTCATCTATCCTTGATGAACACACCTATTTGAGAGAACCAAAATTATGCTATAATTTGTTAGAATTGCTCTATATGCTTCACTTAAATTTTTTTGAGCTATGGAATTGCTCTAGTGCTTCACTTATATCTTTTTTGAGCATGGTGTGCTTTAATATTTTTGAAGAAATGCTCTCATGCTTCACTTAGATTTATTTGGGAGTTAGTAATTTTGAAGAAATTCTCTCATGCTTCACTTATATTATTTTGAGAGAAGAAAATTTTATGCTCATGTTCTTCACTTATATTTGTTTGAGCTATCAAAAGCAACATATGAAATCAGTCCCAAAGTGATAGATATTCAAGAGGGATATAATAAAAACTTTCATGAAGATCATTGGACAAAATAAACTTGATTATTTGTAATAGTTTTGCGATATGATGATATAATATGTGAGTCATGTTGATGAGTAATTGTGCTTTAGTAAGAATATTGGTGTTAAGGTTTGTGATTCCCTATGCAAGCACGTACGAAAGTCAATAGTTATGCAATGAAATTACATCCTACTTGTGGTGCATTATTCGGTGTTAGTTATGCTTAATGCTCGCTTATGAGATTTTTAGTTTCTTGGTTGGATGCTTCTCAATCTTTTTGCTAGCCTTCACTTGTACTAAGTAGGAATACTACTTGTGCATCCAAAATCCTTAAACCCAGTTTTGCCATATGAGTCCACTATACCTGCCTATATGCGGTATTTCCGTGCCGTTCTAAGCAAATTTGTATGTGCCATCTCTAATTTTCAAAATAAATTTCCTTTTTGTGTGCTCGTACCGCTCATGAGACGGTAGGGGGCGGCTGATATTTTTCCATGCTAGATGTGTTATTCTCAAGATGAGTGTTTATTCACTTGTCATCGCACGAGAGTACAACAAAGGTATTAGGGATGCCCAGTCCCGAAATGAAAAATGAATTTACTTTATGTTGTCAAATAATAAATTCCTTGGAAAGTGTTGGTATGGACGGTACCCGTGGATACGGCTAGCCGTGGAATGTGAAAGTATGGTGGAAAAAGGAATAAACTTTATTTTCTGTTTGGGAACCGCCTATGATATATCTAGCATGGAAAGTATTGGGAACTACTCGATCGTTTTCGTTGACAGGAAAAGCATGGCACCCAAAATGTTTTATCTCTATCTTTTTCGCTTTGAGCTCTGGCACCTCTACAAATCTCTACTTCCCTCTGCGAAGGGCCTTTCTATTTACTTTATGCAATTTTTATTTTATTTGAGTCTCCATCTTCTCTTATAAAGCACCAACTAAGGGGCACTATGATCATACTTGAGTATTGGGTATAGCTAATATGCGACTGTGTTTCATGAATGGATCAATGATTGAGTATAATGGGCTAGGGATAACTTGCTTTAGTGTTGATATTTTGAAAGACATGGTTGCTTGTTGATATGCTTGAGTATTGAAATCTTCATGTCAAAACTAGACTATTGCTTCGAATCATATAAAATTCCAAATGTCCATGCTACAAGAGAAAATAAAATGTGATGAACATGTTAGGCAGCATTCCACATCAAAAATTCTGTTTTTATCATTTACCTACTCGAGGACGAGTAGGAATTAAGCTTGGGGATGCTGATACATCTCCAACGTATCTATAATTTTTGCTTGTTCCATGCTGTTATATTATCATTCTTGGATGTTTTACAATCATTTTATAGCAACTTTATATCATTTTTTGGGACTAATCTATTGACATAGTGCCCAGTGCCAGTTGCTGTTTTTTGCTTGTTATTTTACTTCGCAGAAAATCAATACCAAATGGAGTCCAAACGCAGCGAAACTTTTTGGAGATTTTTTCTGGACCAGAAGGAACAACTTGGGCCGAAGAAGTACCAGAGGGGTGCCCTGAGGGGGCACAACCCACCTGGGCGCGCCTGAGGTCCAGGCGTGCCCTGGTGGGTTGTGCCCACCTCGGTGGCTTCCCGCACCGCCTCTTTGCTCTATAAATACCTCAATATTACAAAAACCCCAGGGGAGTCGACGAAACACAATTCCAGCTGCCGCAAGTTCCAGAAACACCAGATCCAATCTAGACACCATCACGGAGGGGTTCATCATCCTCATTGGTGCCTCTCCGATGATGCGTGAGTAGTTCATTGTAGACCTTCGGGTCAGTAGTTAGTAGCTAGATGGCTTCCTCTCTCTCTTTTGATTCTCAATACAATGGTCTCTTGGAGATCTATTTGATGTAACTCTTTTTTGCGGTGTGTTTGTTGGGATCCGATGAACTTTGAGTTTATGATCGGATCTATTTTTATCCATGAAAGTTATTTGAGTTTATTTGATCTCTTATATGCATGATTACTTATAGCCTCGTATTTCTTCTTTGAATCTTTGGTTTAGTTAGGCCGACTAGATGAAGGAAATATGCCCTAGAGGCAATAATAAAGTTGTTGTTTTATATTTCCTTATTCATGATAAATGTTTATTATTCATGCTAGAATTGTATTGATCGGAAACCTAAATACATGTGTGAATACATAGACAAACACTATGTCCCTAGTGAGTCTTTACTTGACTAGCTCATTGATCAAAGATGGTTAAGGTTTCCTAACCATGGACATGAGTTGTCATTTGATAATGGGATCACATCATTAGGAGAATGATGTGATGGACAAGACCCATCCGTTAGCTTAGCATAATGATCGTTCAGTTTTATTGCTACTGCTTTCTTCATGTCAAATACATATTCCTTCGACTATGAGATTATGCAACTCCCGGATACCGGAGGAATGCCTTGTGTGCTATCAAACGTCACAACATAACTGGGTGATTATAAAGATGCTCTACAGGTATCTCCGAAGGTGTCTGTTGGGTTGGCATAGATCGAGATTAGGATTTGTCACTCCGAGTATCGGGAGGTATCTCTGGGCCCTCTCGGTAATGCACATCATAAGAAGCCTTGCAAGCAAAGTGACTTAGTCACAGGATGATGTATTACGGAACAAGTAAAGATACTTTCCAGTAACGAGATTGAACTAGGTATAAAGATACCGACGATCGAATCTCGGGCAAGTAACATACGGATGGACAAAGGGATAACGTATGTTGTCATGATGGTTCGACCGATAAAGATCTTCGTAGAATATGTGGGAGCCAATATGAGCATCCAGGTTCCGCTATTGGTTATTGACCGGAGAAGTGTCTCAGTCATGTCTACATAGTTCTCGAACCCGTAGGGTCCGCACGCTTAACGTTCGTTGACGATTTAGTATTATATGAGTTATGTGATTTGGTGACCGAATGTTGTTCGGAGTCCCAGATGAGATCATGGACATGACGAGGAGTCTCGAAATGGTCGAGAGGTAAAGATTGATATATAGGACGATGGTATTCGGACACCGGAAGTGTTCCGGGGGGTACCGGGTACATATCGGGTCACCGGAAGGGGTTCCAGGCACCCCCGGCAAAAGATATGGGCCTAATGGGCCAAGAGGGGAAACGCAGCAGCCAGCAGGGGCTGCTGCGCCCCCCATATGGGCCGCACCAGAGGAGAAGGAAAGAGGGGAAGAGAGAAGGAAGGGGAGGGATTCGACCTCCCCCTTCCTTCCCTCCTCCCTCCTCTTCCCTTTCCACTCTGGTAAATAAGGAAGGAGAGGGGGGGAGGGCGCACCACTTGGGAAACCCCAAGTAGGATTCGGATCCTACTTGGGGCGCCCCATGCCTGCCTCTCCTCCCCTCCCACCTATATATATGTGGGGAGGGGGCGCCTGGAATACACAACATGAACTGTTAGCCGTGTGCGGCGCCCCCTCCACAGATTACACCCTTGGTCAAATTCTCGCGGTGCTTAGGCGAAGCCCTGCGCGGATCACTTCACCATCACCATGCCGTTGTGCTGACAAAACTCATCTACTTCCTCGACACTTTGCTGGATCAAGAGTTCGAGGGACGTCATCGAGCTGAACATGTGCAGAACTCAGAGGTGCCGTGCGTTCGGTGCTTGATTGGTCGGAACGAGAAGAAGTTTGACTACATCAACCGCGTTGTCAAACGCTTCCGCTTTCGGTCTAAGAGGGTACGTAGACACACTCTCCCCCTCTCGTTGCTATGCATCTCCTAGATAGATCTTGCGTGAGCGTAAGAAATTTTTTGAAATTGCATGCTACATTTCCCAATAGTGGTATCAGAGCCAGGTCTATGCGTAGATGATATGCACGAGTAGAACACAAAGAGTTGTGGGCGATGATAGTCATACTACTTACCACCAACGTCTTATTTTGATTCGGCGGTATTGTTGGATGAAGCGGCCCGGACCAACCTTACATGACCGCGTTCATGAGACCGGTTCCACCGACAGACATGCAACTAGTTTTGCATAAAGGTGGCTGGCGGGTGTCTGTTTCTCCTACTTTAGTTTCATCAAATTTGACTGCGGCTGATCCTTGTTGAAGGTTCAAACAACAAACTTGGTAAATCACCGTTGTGGTTTTGATGCGTAGGTAAGAACGGTTCTTGCTAGAAGCCCGTAGCAGCCACGTAAAACTTGCAACAACAAAGTAGAGGACGTCTAACTTGTTTTTGCAGGGCATGTTGTGATGTGATATGGTCAAGACATGATGTGATATATGTTGTTGTATGAGATGATCATGTTTTGTAAAAGTTATCGGCAACTGGCAGGAGCCTTATGGTTGTCGCTTTATTGTATGAAATGCAAACGCCATGTAATTGCTTTACTTTATCACTATGCGTTAGCGATAGTTGTAGAAGCAATAGTTGGCGAGATGACCACGACGTAACAATGGAGATCAAGGTGTCGAGCCGGTGACGATGGAGATCATGACGATGCTTTGGAGATGGAGATCAAAAGCACAAGATGATGATGGCCATATCATGTCACATATTTTGATTGCATGTGATGTTTATCTTTTATGCATCTTATTTTGCTTAGTACGACGGTAGCATTATAAGATGATCCCTTCACTAAATTTCAAGGTATAAGTGTTCTCCCTGAGTATGCACCGTTGCGACAGTTCGTCGTGTTGAGACACCACGTGATGATCGGGTGTGATAGACTCTACGTTCAAATACAACGGGTGCAAGACAGTTTTGCACATGCGGAATACTCAGGTTAAACTTGATGAACCTAGCATGTACAGACATGGCCTCGGAACACTGGAGACCGAAAGGTCGAACGTGAATCATATAGTAGATATGATCAACATAGAGATGTTCACCATTGATGACTACTCCATCTCACGTGATGATCGGACATGGTTTAGTTGATTTGGATCACGTATCATTTAGATGACTTGAGGGATGTCTATCTAAGTGGGAGTTCTTAAGTAATTTGATTAATTGAACTTAATTTATCATGAACTTAGTCCTGATAGTATTTGCATATCTATGTTGTAGATCAATGGCCCGTGCTACCGTTCCCTTGAATTTTAATGCGTTCCTAGAGAAAGCTAAGTTGAAAGATGATGGTAGCAACTACACGGACTGGGTCCATAACTTGAGGATTATCCTCATTGCTGCACAGAAGAATTATGTCCTTGATGCACTGCTAGGTGAAAGGCCTGCTGCAGGAGCAGATGCTGATGTTATGAATGTCTGGCAAGCTCGATCTGATGACTACTCGATAGTTCAGTGTGCCATGCTTTACGGCTTAGAATCGGGACTTCAAAGACGTTTTGAACGTCATGGAGCATATGAGATGTTCCAAGAGTTGAAGTTAATATTTCAAGCAAATGCCCGAGTTGAGAGATATGAAGTCTCCAACAAGTTCTATAGCTGCAAGATGGAGGAGAATAGTTCTGTCAGTGAACACATACTCAGAATGTCTGGATATCATAATCACATGACTCAGCTGGGAGTTAATCTTCCAGATGATAGTGTTATTGACAGAGTTCTTCAATCACTGCCACCAAGCTACAAAGGCTTCGTGATGAACTATAATATGCAAGGGATGGAGAAGACAATTCCCGAGCTCTTCGCAATGCTCAAAGCTGCGGAGGTAGAAATCAAGAAGGAGCATCAAGTGTTGATGGTTAACAAGACCACTAGTTTCAAGAAAAAGGGCAAGGGAAAGAAGGGGAACTTCAAGAAGAATGGCAAGCAAGTTGCCACTCCTGGGAAGAAGCCCAAAGCTGGACCCAAGCCTGAAACTGAGTGCTTCTACTGCAAAGGGACTGGTCACTGGATCACTTCACGATCACCATCACCACGCCATTGTGCTGACGGAACTCATCTACTTCCTCGACACTTTGCTGGATCAAGAGTTCGAGGGACATCATCGAGCTGAACGTGTGCAGAACTCGGAGGTGCCGTGCGTTCGGTGCTTGATCGGTCGGAACAAGAAGAAGTTCGACTACATCAACCGCGTTGTCAAACGCTTCCGCTTTCGGTCTATGAGGGTACGTAGACACATTCTCCCCCTCTCGTTGCTATGCATCTCCTAGATAGATCTTGCGTGAGCATAGGAATTTTTTTGAAATTGCATGCTACGTTTCCCAACACTAGATTTTTGAAATTGCATGCTACGTTTCCCAATGGTACCTACACACAAAGAACAAATACTTGCAACCCGACGCGTAAGAGGGGTTGTCAATCCCTCCATGGTAAAAAGATAGATCAATTTGTGATAGATTGGATAAATAGCTCTCGATAAAACGCGAAATAAAATAAGTAATAAAAAAGTGCAGCAAGGTATTTTTGGGTTTTTGTAATAATAGATCTGAAAATAAAAGCGAATAAAAATAGATCTCAAAGCAAATATGATAAAGAATAGACCCGGGGGCCGTAGATTTCACTAGTGGCTTCTCTCGAAAAATAGCACACGGTGGGTAAACAAATTACTGTTGGGAAATTGATAGAAGATAGAATAATTATGACGATATCCAAGGCAATGATCAATATATAGGCATCACGTCCAATATTAGTAGATTGACTCCTGCCTGCATCTACTACTATTACTCCACACATCGACTGCTATCCAGCATGCATCTAGTGTATTAAGTGTTGGGGAACGTAGTAATTTCAAAAAAATTCTACGCACACACAGGATCATGGTGATGCATAGCAACGAGAGAGGAGAGAGTGTCCACGTACCCTCGTAGACCGAAAGCGAAAGCGTTAGCACAACGCGGTTGATATTCGTACGTCTTCACGATCCAACCGATCCAAGTACCGAACGCACGGCACCTCCGAGTTCAGCACACGTTCAACTCGATGACATCCCGCAAGCTCCAATCCAGCAAAGCTTCACAGGAGAGTTTCGTCAGCACGACGGCGTGGTGACGGTGATGATGATGCTACCGACGCAGGGCTTCGCCTAAGCACCGCTACGATATGATCGAGGTGGATTATGGTGGAGGGGGGCACCGCACACGGCTAAGAGATCAATGATCAATTGTTGTGTCTCTGGGGTGCCCCCTGGCCACGTATATAAAGGAGTGGAGGAGGGGGAAGGGCCGGCCTAGCTATGGCGCACCCTGGAGGAGTCCTACTCCCACCGGGAGTAGGATTCCCCCCCTTCCAAGTAGTAGGAGTAGGAGAGAAGGAAGGGGAAGAGAGAAGAGAAGGAAGGAGGGGGCGCAGCCCCTCCCCCTAGTCCAATTCGGACTAGGCCTTGGGGGCGCGCGCGGCCTGCCTCTCTCTCTCCCCTAAAGCCCAATAAGGCCCATATACTTCTTCCCCGTATTCCCGTAACTCCCCAGTACTCCAAAAAATACCCGAACCACTCGGAACCTTTCCGATGTCCGAATATAGTCATCCAATATATCGATCTTTATGTCTCGACCATTTCGAGACTCCTCGTCATGTCCCCGATCTCATCCGGGACTCCGAACTAGCTTCGGTACATCAAAACACATAAACTCATAATACAAATCGTCACAGAACTTTAAGCGTGCGGACCCTACGGGTTCGAGAACTATGTAGACATGACCGAGACACGTCTCCAGTAAATAACCAATAGCGGAACCTGGATGCTCATATTGGCTCCCACATATTCTAGGAAGATCTTTATCAGTCAAACCGCATAACAACATACGTTGTTCCCTTTGTCATCGGTATGTTACTTGCCCGAGATTCGATCGTCGGTATCTCAATACCTAGTTCAATCTCGTTACCGGCAAGTCTCTTTACTCGTTCCGTAATACATCATCCCGCAACTAACTCATTAGTTACAGTGCTTGCAAGGCTTATAGTGATGTGCATTACCGAGTGGGCCCAGAGATACCTCTCCGACAATCGGAGTGACAAATCCTAATCTCGAAATACGCCAACTCAACAAGTACCTTCGGAGACACCTGTAGAGCACCTTTATAATCACCCAGTTACGTTGTGACGTTTGGTAGCACACAAAGTGTTCCTCCGGTAAACGGGAGTTGCATAATCTCATAGTCATAGGAACATGTATAAGTCATGAAGAAAGCAATAGCAACATACTAAACGATCAAGTGCTAAGCTAACGGAATGGGTCAAGTCAATCACATCATTCTCCTAATGATGTGATCCCGTTAATCAAATGACAACTCATGTCTATGGTTAGGAAACATAACCATCTTTGATCAACGAGCTAGTTAAGTAGAGGCATACTAGTGACACTCTGTTTGTCTATGTATTCACACATGTATTATGTTTCCGGTTAATACAATTCTAGCATGAATAATAAACATTTATCATGAAATAAGGAAATAAATAATAACTTTATTATTGCCTCTAGGGCATATTTCCTTCAGTCTCCCACTTGCACTAGAGTCAATAATCTAGTTCACATCGCCAGGTGATTTAACACCAACAGTTCACATCACCATGTGATTAATATCCATAGTTCACATTGTCATGTGACCACCACCCAAAGGGTTTACTAGAGTCAATAATCTAAATCACATCGCCATGTGTTTAACACCCAAAGAGTACTAAGGTGTGATCAAGTTTTGCTTGTGAGAG
Organism: Thinopyrum elongatum; assembly: GCA_011799875.1. Lineage (NCBI taxonomy): Eukaryota > Viridiplantae > Streptophyta > Magnoliopsida > Poales > Poaceae > Thinopyrum > Thinopyrum elongatum. The sequence goes on from CM022301.1 coordinate 474,457,695, forward strand.
AAGTTTAGTCAACGGGTCTGCCACATTCAGATCCGTATGTATTTTGCAAATTTCTATGTTTACAATGCTCTGCACTGAGCTACTCTAGCTAATTGCTCCCACTTTCAATATGTATCCAGATTGAGACTCTGAGTCATCTGGATCGGTGTAAAAGCTTGCATCGACGTAACCTTTTACGACGAACTCTTTTATCACCTCCATAACCGAGAAATATTTCCTTAGTCCTCTTAGGTAACTAAGGATAACTTTGACCGCTATCCAGTGATCTATCCCTAGATCACTATCGTACCTCCTTGATAAACTCATAGCAAGGCACACAACTGGTCTGGTACATAGCATGGCATACTTTATAGAACCTATGGCTGAGGCATAGGGAATGACTTTCATTCTCTCTCTATCTTCTGCCGTGGTCTTGCTTTGAGTCTTACTCAACTTTATACCTTGAATACAGGCAAGAACTCTTTCTTTGACTGATACTTTTTGAACTCCTTCAAAACTTTGTCAAGGTATGTGCTTTGTGAAAGTCTTATTAAGCGTCTCGATCTATCCCTATAGATCTTGATGCTCAATACTTAAGCAGCTTCACCGAGGTCTTTTATTGAAAAATTCTTATTCAAGTATCCTTCTATGCTATCCAGAAATTCTATATCATTTCCAATCAGCAATATGTCATCCACATATAATGTCAGAAATGCTACAGAGCTCCCACTCACTTTCTTGTAAATACAGGCTTCACCATAAGTCTGTATAAAACCATATGCTTTGATCACCTTATCAAAGAGTATATTCCAACTCTGAGATGCTTGCACCAGTCCATAGATGGATCGCTGGAGCTTGCACACTTTGTTAGCACCTTTAGGATTGACAAAACCTTCTGGTTGCGTCATATACAACTCTTCTTTAATAAATCCATTAAAGAAATGTAGTTTTGACATCCATTTGCCAGATTTCATAAAATGCGGCAATTGCTAACATGATTCGGACAGACTTAAGCATCGATACGAGTGAGAAAATCTCATCGTAGTCAACACCTTGAACTTGTCGAAAACCTTTTGCGACAATTCGAGCTTTGTAGATAGAAACACTACTATCAGCGTCTGTCTTCCTCTTGAAGATCCATTTTTTCTCAATGACTTGCCGATCATCGGGTAAGTCAACCAAAGTCCATACTTTGTTCTCATACATGGATCCCATCTCAGATTTCATGGCCTCAAGCCATTTCGCGGAATCTGGGCTCATCATCGCTTCCTCATAGTTTGTAGGTTCGTCATGGTCTAGTAACATGACTTCCAGAACAGGATTACCGTACCACTCTGGAGCGGAACATACTCTGGTTGACCTACGAGGTTCTATAGTAACTTGATCTGAAGTTTCATGATCATCATCATTAGCTTCCTCACTAATTGGTGTAGGCATCGCTGGAACTGATTTCTGTGATGAACTACTTTCCAATTCAAGAGAAGGTACCACTACCTCATCAAGTTCTACTTTCCTCCCACTCACTTCTTTCGAGAGAAACTCCTTCTCTAGAAAGGATCCATTCTTAGCAACAAATATCTTGCCTTCGGATCTGTGATAGAAGGTGTACCCAACAGTTTCTTTTGGGTATCCTATGAAGACGCACTTCTCCGATTTGGGTTCGAGCTTATCAGGCTGAAGCTTTTTCACATAAGCATCGCAGCCCCAAACTTTAAGAAACGATGCTTAGGTTTCTTGCCAAACCACAGTTCATACGGTGTCGTCTCAACGGATTTAGATGGTGCCCTATTAAACGTGAATGCAGCTGTCTCTAATGCATAACCCCAAAATGATAGTGGTAAATCGGTAAGAGACATCATAGATCGCACCATATCTAATAAAGTATGGTTACGACGTTCGGACACACCATTACACTGTGGTGTTCTAGGTGGCGTGAGTTGCGAAACTATTCCACATTTTTTAAATGAAGACCAAACTCGTAACTCAAATATTTGCCTCCGCAATCAGATCGTAGAAACTTTATTTTCTTGTTACGATGATTTTCTACTTCACTCTGAAATTCTTTGGACTTTTCAAATGTTTCAGACTTGTGTTTCATTAAGTAGATATACCCATATCTGCTCAAATCATCTGTGAAGGTCAGAAAATAACGATACCCGCCGCGAGCCTCAATACTCATCGGACCGCATACATCGGTATGTATTATTTCCAATAAGTCCGTAGCTCGCTCCATTGTTCCGGAGAACGGAGTTTTAGTCATCTTGCCCATGAGGCATGGTTCGCAAGCATCAAATGATTCATAATCAAGTGATTCCAAAAGTCCATCAGTATGGAGTTTCTTCATGCGCTTTACACCAATATGACCTAAACGGCAGTGCCACAAATAAGTTGCACTATCATTACTAACTTTGCATCTTTTGGTTTCAATATTATGAATATGTGTATCACTACGATCGAGATTCAATAAACCATTTACATTGGGTGTATGACCATAGAAGGTTTTTATTCATGTAAACAGAACAACAATTATTCTCTGACTTAAATGAATAACCGTATTGCAATAAACATGATCCAATCATATTCATGCTCAACGCAAACACCAAATAACATTTATTTTGCAATAAACATGATCCAATCATATTCATGCTCAACGCAAACACCAAATAACATTTATTTAGGTTCAACACTAATCCCGAAAATAGAGGGAGTGTGCGATGGTGATCTTATCAACCTTGGAATCACTTCCAACACACATCGTCACCTCGTCATTAACTAGTCTCTGTTCATTTTGCAACTCCTGTTTTGAGTTACTAATGTTAGCAACTGAACCAGTATCAAATACCAGGGGCTACTATGAACACTAGTAAAATACACATCAATAACATGTATATCAAATATACTTTTGTTCACTTTGCCATCCTTCTTATCCGCCAAATACTTGGGGCAGTTCCACTTCCAGTGACCAGTCCCTTTGCAGTAGAAGCACTCAGTTTCAGGCTTAGGTCCAGACTTGGGCTTCTTCCCGGGAGTAGCAACTTGCTTGCTATTCTTCTTGAAGTTCCCCTTCTTTCCTTTGCCCTTTTCTTGAAACTAGTGGTCTTGTTAACCATCAATACTTGATGCTCTTTCTTGATTTCTACCTTCGTTGATTTCAGCATCACGAAGAGCTCGGGAATCGTTTTTGTCATCCCTTGCATATTATAGTTCATCACAAAGTTCCAGTAACTTGGTGATAGTGACTAGAGAATTCTGTCAATTACTATCTTATCCGGAAGATCAACTCCCACTTGATTCAAGCAACTGTAGTACTCAGACATTCTGAGCATATGCTCACTGATTGAGCTATTCTCCTCCATCTTGTAGGCAAAGTACTTGTCAGAGGTCTCATACCTCTCGACACGGGCATGAGTCTGAAATACCAATTTCATCTCTTTGGAACATCTCATATGCTCCATGGCGTTCAAAACATTTTTGAAGTCCCGATTCTAAGCCGTAAATCATGGCGCACTAAACTATCAAGTAGTCATCACATCGAGCTTGCTAAACGTTCATAACGTTTGCATCTGCTCCTGCAATAGGTCTGTCACCTAGCGGTGCATCAAGGACATAATTCTTCTGTGCAGCAATGAGGATAATCCTCAGATCACGGAACCAGTCCGCATCATTGCTACTATCATCTTTCAACTTAGTTTTCTCTAGGAACATACCAAAAATAAAACAGGGGAGCTATACGCGAGCTATTGATCTACAACATAATTTGCAAATACTACCAGGACTAAGTTCATGATAAATTAAAGTTCAATTAATCATATTACTCAAGAACTCCCACTTAGATAGACATCTCTCTAATCATCTAATTGATCACGTGATCCAAATCAACTAAACCATAACCGATCATCACGTGAAATGGAGTAGTTTTCAATGGTGAACATCACTATGTTGATCATATCTACTATATGATTCACGCTCGACCTTTCGGTCTCAGTGTTCCGAGGCCATATCTGCATATGCTAGGCTCGTCAAGTTTAACCCGAGTATTCTGCGTGTGCAAAACTGGCTTGCACCCGTTGTAGATGAACGTTGAGCTTATCACACCCGATCATCACGTGGTGTCTCGGCACGACGAACTTTGGCAACGGTGCATACTCAGGGAGAACACTTTTACCTTGAAATTTAGTGAGAGATCATCTTATAATGCTTTCGTCAAACAAAGCAAAATAAGATGCATAAAGGATAAACATCACATGCAATCAATATAAGTGATATGATATGGCCATCATCATCTTGTGCTTGAGATCTACATCTCCGAAGCACCGTCATGATCACCATCGTCACTGGCGCGACACCTTGATCTCCATCGTAGCATTGTTGTCGTCTCACCAACTATTGCTTCTACGACTATCGCTACCGCTTAGTGATAAAGTAAAGCAATTACAAGGCGATTGCATTGCATACAATAAAGCGACAACCATATGGCTCCTGCCAGTTGCCGATAACTCAGTTACAAAACATGATCATCTCATACAATAAAATATAGCATCATGTCTTGACCATATCACATCACAACATGCCCTGCAAAAACAAGTTAGATGTCCTCTACTTTGTTGTTGCAAGTTTTACGTGGCTGCTACGGGCTGAGCAAGAACCGTTCTTACCTACGCATCAAAACCACAATGATAGTTCGTCAAGTTAGTGCTGTTTTAACCTTCACAAGGACCGGGCGTAGCCACACTCGGTTCAACTAAAGTTGGAGAAACTGACACCCGCTAGTCACCTGTGTGCAAAGCACGGCGGTAAAACCAGTCTCGCGTAAGCGTACGCGTAATGTCGGTCCGGGCCGCTTCATCCAACAATACCGCCGAACCAAAGTGTGACATGCTGGTAAGCAGTATGACTTGTATCGCCCACAACTCACTTGTGTTCTACTCGTGCATATAACATCTACGCATAAAACCAGGCTCGGATGCCACTGTTGGGGAATGTAGTAATTTCAAAACTTTCCTACGCACACACAGGATCATGGTGATGCATAGCAACGAGAGGGGAGAGTGTGTCCACGTACCCTCGTAGACCGAAAGCAGAAGCGTTAGCACAACGCGGTTGATGTAGTCGTACGTCTTCACGATCCAACCGATCCAAGTACCGAACGCACGGCACCTCCGAGTTCAGCACACGTTCAACTCGATGACGTCCCGCGAGCTCCAATCCAGCAAAGCTTAACAGGAGAGTTTCGTCAGCACGACGGCGTGGTGACGGTGATGATGATGCTACCGACGCAGGGCTTCGCCTAAGCACCGCTACGATATGATCGAGGTGGATTATGGTGGAGGGGGGCACCGCACACGGCTAAGAGATCAATGATCAATTGTTGTGTCTCTGGGGTGCCCCCTGGCCACGTATATAAAGAAGTGGAGGAGGGGGAAGGGCCGGCCTAGCTATGGCGCGCCCTGGAGGAGTCCTACTCCCACCGGGAGTAGGATTCCCCCCTTCCAAGTAGTAGGAGTATGAGAGAAGGAAGGGGAAGAGAAAAGAGAAGGAAGGAGGGGGCGCAGCCCCTCCCCCTAGTCCAATTCGGACTAGGCCTTGGGGGGGCGCGCGGCCTGCCTCTCTCTCTCCCCTAAAGCCCAATAAGGCCCATATACTTCTTCCCCGTATTCCCGTAACTCCCCGGTACTCCAAAAAATACCCGAACCACTCGGAACCTTTCCGATGTCCGAATATAGTCGTCCAATATATCGATCTTTACGTCTCGACCATTTTGAGACTCCTCGTCATGTCCCCGATCTCATCCGGGACTCCGAACTAGCTTCGGTACATCAAAACACATAAACTCATAATACAAATCGTCACAGAACTTTAAGCGTGCGGACCCTACGGGTTCGAGAACTATGTAGACATGACCGAGACACGTCTCCGGTCAATAACCAATAGCGGAACCTGGATGCTCATATTGGCTCCCACATATTCTACAAAGATCTTTATCGGTCAAACCGCATAACAACATACGTTGTTCCCTTTGTCATCGGTATGTTACTTGCCTGAGATTCGATCGTCGGTATCTCAATACCTAGTTCAATCTCGTTACCGGCAAGTCTCTTTACTCGTTCCGTAATACATCATCCCGCAACTAACTCATTAGTTACAATGCTTGCAAGGCTTATAGTGATGTGCATTACCGAGTGGGCCCAGAGATACCTCTCCGACAATCGGAGTGACAAATCCTAATCTCGAAATACGCCAACTCAACAAGTACCTTCGGAGACACCTGTAGAGCACCTTTATAATCACCCACTTACGTTGTGACGTTTGGTAGCACACAAAGTGTTCCTCCGGTAAACGGGAGTTGCATAATCTCATAGTCATAGGAACATGTATAAGTCATGAAGAAAGCAATAGCAACATACTAGATGATCAAGTGCTAAGCTAACGGAATGGGTCAAGTCAATCACATCATTCTCCTAATGATGTGATCCCGTTAATCAAATGACAACTCATGTCTATGGTTAGGAAACATAACCATCTTTGATCAACGAGCTAGTCAAGTAGAGGCATACTAGTGACACTCTGTTTGTCTATGTATTCACACATGTATTATGTTTACGGTTAATACAATTCTAGCATGAATAATAAACATTTATCATGAAATAAGGAAATAAATAATAACTTTATTATTGCCTCTAGGGCATATTTCCTTCAGTCTCCCACTTGCACTAGAGTCAATAATCTAGTTCACATCGCCATGTGAGTTAACACCAACAGTTCACATCACCATGTGATTAATATCCATAGTTCACATTGTCATGTGACCAACACCCAAAGGGTTTACTAGAGTCAATAATCTAGTTCACATCGCCATGTGTTTAACACCCAAAGAGTACTAAGGTGTGATCAAGTTTTGCTTGTGAGAGAAGTTTAGTCAACGGGTCTGCCACATTCAGATCCGTATGTATTTTGCAAATTTCAATGTTTACAATGCTCTGCATGGAGCTACTCTAGCTAATTGCTCCCACTTTCAATATGTATCCAGATTGAGACTCTGAGTCATCTGGATCGGTGTAAAAGCTTGCATCGACGTAACCTTTTACGACGAACTCTTTTATCACCTCCATAACCGAGAAATATTTCCTTAGTCCTCTTAGGTAACTAAGGATAACTTTGACCGCTATCCAGTGATATATCCCTAGATCACTATCGTACCTCCTTGCTAAACTCATAGCAAGGCACACAACTGGTATGGTACATAGCATGGCATACTTTATAGAACCTATGGCTGAGGCATAGGGAATGACTTTCATTCTCTCTCTATCTTCTGCCGTGGTCTTGCTTTGAGTCTTACTCAACTTTATACCTTGAATATAGGCAAGAACTCTTTCTTTGACTGATACTTTTTGAACTCCTTCAAAACTTTGTCAAGGTATGTGCTTTGTGAAAGTCTTATTAAGCGTCTCGATCTATCCCTATAGATCTTGATGCTCAATACTTAAGCAGCTTCACCGAGGTCTTTTATTGAAAAATTCTTACTCAAGTATCCTTCTATGCTATCCAGAAATTCTATATCATTTCCAATCAGCAATATGTCATCCACATATAATGTCAGAAATGCTATAGAGCTCCCACTCACTTTCTTGTAAATACAGGCTTCACCATAAGTCTGTATAAAACCATATGCTTTGATCACCTTATCAAAGCGTATATTCCAACTCTGAGATGCTTGCACCAGTCCATAGATGGATCGCTGGAGCTTGCACACTTTGTTAGCACCTTTAGGATTGACAAAACCTTCTGGTTGCATCATATACAACTCTTCTTTAATAAATCCATTAAAGAAATGTAGTTTTGACATCCATTTGCCAGATTTCATAAAATGCGGCAATTGCTAACATGATTCGGACAGACTTAAGCATCGATACGAGTGAGAAAATCTCATCGTAGTCAACACCTTGAACTTGTCGAAAACCTTTTGCGACAATTCGAGCTTTGTAGATAGAAACACTACTATCAGCGTCTGTCTTCCTCTTGAAGGTCCATTTATTCTCAATGACTTGCCGATCATCGGGCAAGTCAACCAAAGTCCATACTTTGTTCTCATACATGGATCCCATCTCAGATTTCAAGGCCTCAAGCCATTTCGCGGAATCTGGGCTCATCATCGCTTCCTCATAGTTTGTAGGTTCGTCATGGTCTAGTAACATGACTTCCAGAACAGGATTACCGTACCACTCTGGAGCGGAACGTACTCTGGTTGACCTACGAGGTTCTGTAGTAACTTGATCTGAAGTTTCATGATCATCATCATTAGCTTCCTCACTAATTGGTGTAGGCATCACTGGAACTGATTTCTGTGATGAACTACTTTCCAATTCAAGAGAAGGTACCACTACCTCATCAAGTTCTACTTTCCTCCCACTCACTTCTTTCGAGAGAAACTCCTTCTCTAGAAAGGATCCATTCTTAGCAACAAATATCTTGCCTTCAGATCTGTGATAGAAGGTGTACCCAACAGTTTCTTTTGGGTATCCTATGAAGACGCACTTCTCCGATTTGGGTTCGAGCTTATCAGGCTGAAGCTTTTTCACATAAGCATCGCAGCCCCAAACTTTAAGAAACGACGCTTAGGTTTCTTGCCAAACCACAGTTCATACGGTGTCGTCTCAACGGATTTAGATGGTGCCCTATTAAACGTGAATGCAGCTGTCTCTAATGCATAACCCCAAAATGAGAGTGGTAAATCGGTAAGAGACATCATAGATCGCACCATATCTAATAAAGTACGGTTACGACGTTCGGACACACCATTACACTGTGGTGTTCTAGGTGGCGTGAGTTGCGAAACTATTCCACATTTTTTAAATGAAGACCAAACTCGTAACTCAAATATTTGCCTCCGCGATCAGATCGTAGAAACTTTATTTTCTTGTTACGATGATTTTCTACTTCACTCTGAAATTCTTTGGACTTTTCAAACATTTCAGACTTGTGTTTCATTAAGTAGATATACCCATATCTGCTCAAATCATTTGTGAAGGTCAGAAAATAACGATACCCGCCGCGAGCCTCAATACTCATCGGACCGCATACATCGGTATGTATTATTTCCAATAAGTCCGTAGCTCGCTCCATTGTTCCGGAGAACGGAGTTTTAGTCATCTTGCCCATGAGGCATGGTTCGCAAGCATCAAATGATTCATAATCAAGTGATTCCAAAAGTCCATCAGTATGGAGTTTCTTCATGCGCTTTACACCAATATGACCTAAACGGCAGTGCCACAAATAAGTTGCACTATCATTACTAACTTTGCATCTTTTGGTTTCAATATTATGAATATGTGTATCACTACGATCGAGATTCAATAAACCATTTACATTGGGTGTATGACCATAGAAGGTTTTTATTCATGTAAACAGAACAACAATTATTCTCTGACTTAAATGAATAACCGTATTGCAATAAACATGATCCAATCATATTCATGCTCAACGCAAACACCAAATAACATTTATTTTGCAATAAACATGATCCAATCATATTCATGCTCAACGCAAACACCAAATAACATTTATTTAGGTTCAACACTAATCCCGAAAATAGAGGGAGTGTGCGATGGTGATCTTATCAACCTTGGAATCACTTCCAACACACATCGTCACCTCGTCATTAACTAGTCTCTGTTCATTTTGCAACTCCTGTTTCGAGTTACCAATGTTAGCAACTGAACCAGTATCAAATACCCAGGGGCTACTATGAACACTAGTAAAATACACATCAATAACATGTATATCAAATATACTTTTGTTCACTTTGCCATCCTTCTTATCCGCCAAATACTTGGGGCAGTTCCACTTCCAGTGACCAGTCCCTTTGCAGTAGAAGCACTCAGTTTCAGGCTTAGGTCCAGACTTGGGCTTCTTCCCGGGAGTAGCAACTTGCTTGCTATTCTTCTTGAAGTTCCCCTTCTTTCCTTTGCCCTTTTCTTGAAACTAGTGGTCTTGTTAACCATCAACACTTGATGCTCTTTCTTGATTTCTACCTTCGTTGATTTCAGCATCACGAAGAGCTCGGGAATCGTTTTTGTCATCCCTTGCATATTATAGTTCATCACGAAGTTCCAGTAACTTGGTGATAGTGACTAGAGAATTATGTCAATTACTATCTTATCCGGAAGATCAACTCCCACTTGATTCAAGCAACTGTAGTACTCAGACATTCTGAGCACATGCTCACTGATTGAGCTATTCTCCTCCATCTTGTAGGCAAAGTACTTGTCAGAGGTCTCATACCTCTCGACACGGGCATGAGTCTGAAATACCAATTTCACCTCTTTGGAACATCTCATATGCTCCGTGGCATTCAAAACATTTTTGAAGTCCCGATTCTAAGCCGTAAATCATGGCGCACTAAACTATCAAGTAGTCATCACATCGAGCTTGCTAAACGTTCATAACGTTTGCATCTGCTCCTGCAATAGGCCTGTCACCTAGCGGTGCATCAAGGACATAATTCTTCTGTGTAGCAATGAGGATAATCCTCAGATCATGGAACCAGTCGGCATCATTGCTATTATCATCTTTCAACTTAGTTTTCTCTAGGAACATATCAAAAATAAAACAGGGGAGCTATACGCAAGCTATTGATCTACAACATAATTTGCAAATACTACCAGGACTAAGTTCATGATAAATTAAAGTTCAATTAATCATATTACTCAAGAACTCACACTTAGATAGACATCTCTCTAATCATCTAAGTGATCACGTGATCCAATCAACTAAACCATAACCGATCATCACGTGAAATGGAGTAGTTTTCAATGGTGAACATCACTATGTTGATCATATCTACTATATGATTCATGCTCGACCTTTCGGTCTCAGTGTTCCGAGGCCATATCTGCATATGCTAGGCTCGTCAAGTTTAACCCGAGTATTCTGCGTGTGCAAAACTGGCTTGCACCCGTTGTAGATGAACGTTGAGCTTATCACACCCGATCATCACGTGGTGTCTCGGCACGACGAACTTTGGCAATGGTGCATACTCAGGGAGAACACTTTTACCTTGAAATTTAGTGAGAGATCATCTTATAATGCTACCGTCAGACAAAGCAAAATAAGATGCATAAAGGATAAACATCACATGCAATCAATATAAGTGATATGATATGGCTATCATCATCTTGTGCTTGTGATCTCCATCTCCGAAGCACCATCATGATCACCATCGTCACTGGCGCGACACCTTGATCTCCATCGTAGCATCGTTGTCGTCTCGCCAACTATTGCTTCTACGACTATCGCTACCGCTTAGTGATAAAGTAAAGCAATTACAGGGCGATTGCATTGCATACAATAAAGCGACAACCATATGGCTCCTGCCAGTTGCTGATAACTCAGTTACAAAACATGATCATCTCATACAATAAAATATAGCATCATGTCTTGACCATATCACATCACAACATGCCCTGCAAAAACAAGTTAGATGTCCTCTACTTTGTTGTTGCAAGTTTTACGTGGCTGCTACGGGCTGAGCAAGAACCGTTCTTACCTACGCATCAAAACCACAATGATAGTTCGTCAAGTTAGTGCTGTTTTAACCTTCACAAGGACCGGGCATAGCCACACTCGGTTCAACTAAAGTTGGAGAAACTGACACCCGCTAGTCACCTGTGTGCAAAGCACGGCGGTAAAACCAGTCTCGCGTAAGCGTACGTGTAATGTCGGTCCGGGCCGCTTCATCCAACAATACCGCCGAACCAAAGTGTGACATGCTGGTAAGCAGTATGACTTGTATCGCCCACAACTCACTTGTGTTCTACTCGTGCATATAACATCTACGCATAAAACCAGGCTCGGATGCCACTGTTGGGAACGTAGTAATTTCAAAAAATTCCTACGCACACACAGGATCATGGTGATACATAGCAACGAGAGGAGAGAGTGTGTCCATGTACCCTCGTAGACCGAAAGCAGAAGCGTTAGCACAACGCGGTTGATGTAGTCGTACGTCTTCACGATCCAAGTACCGAACGCACGGCACCGCCGAGTTCAGCACACGTTCAACTCGATGACGTCCCGCGAGCTCCGATCCAGCAAAGCTTCACAGGAGAGTTTCGTCAGCACGACGGCGTGGTGACGGTGATGATGATGCTACCGACGCAGGGCTTCGCCTAAGCACCGCTACGATATGATCGAGGTGGATTATGGTGGAGGGGGGCACCGCACACGGCTAAGAGATCAATGATCAATTGTTGTGTCTCTGGGGTGCCCCCTGGCCACGTATATAAAGGAGTGGAGGAGGGGGAAGGGCCGGCCTAGCTATGGCGCGCCCTGGAGGAGTCCTACTCCCACCGGGAGTAGGATTCCCCCCCTTCCAAGTAGTAGGAGTAGGAAAGAAGGAAGGGGAAGAGAGAAGAGAAGGAAGGAGGGGGCGCAGCCCCTCCCGCTAGTCCAATTCGGACTAGGACTTGGGGGGGCGCGCGGCCTGCCTCTCTCTCTCCCCTAAAGCCCAACAAGGCCCATATACTTCTTCCCCGTATTCCCGTAACTCCCCGGTACTCCAAAAAATACCCGAACCACTCGGAACCTTTCCGATGTCCGAATATAGTCGTCTAATATATCGATCTTTACGTCTCGACCATTTCGAGACTCCTCGTCATGTCCCCGATCTCATCCGGGACTCCGAACTACCTTCGGTACATCAAAACACATAAACTCATAATACAAATCGTGACAGAACTTTAAGCGTGCGGACCCTACGGGTTCGAGAACTATGTAGACATGACCGAGACACGTCTCCGGTCAATAACCAATAGCGGAACCTGGATGCTCATATTGGCTCCCACATATTCTACGAAGATCTTTATCGGTCAAACCGCATAACAACATACGTTGTTCCCTTTTTCATCGGTATGTTACTTGCCCGAGATTCGATCGTCGGTATCTCAATACCTAGTTCAATCTCGTTACCGGCAAGTCTCTTTACTCGTTCCGTAATACATCATCCCGCAACTAACTCATTAGTTACAATGCTTGCAAGGCTTATAGTGATGTGCATTACCGAGTGGGCCCAAAGATACCTCTCCGACAATCGGAGTGACAAGTCCTAATCTCGAAATACGCCAACTCAACAAGTACCTTCGGAGACACCTGTCGAGCACCTTTATAATCACCCAGTTACGTTGTGACGTTTGGTAGCACACAAAGTGTTCCTCTGGTAAACAGGAGTTGCATAATCTCATAGTCATAGGAACATGTATAAGTCATGAAGAAAGCAATAGCAACATACTAAACGATCAAGTGCTAAGCTAACGAAATGGGTCAAGTCAATCACATCATTCTCCTAATGATGTGATCCCGTTAATCAAATGACAACTCATGTCTATGGTTAGGAAACATAACCATCTTTGATCAACGAGCTAGTCAAGTAGAGGCATACTAGTGACACTCTGTTTGTCTATGTATTCACACATGTATTATGTTTCCAGTTAATACAATTCTAGCATGAATAATAAACATTTATCATGAAATAAGGAAATAAATAATAACTTTATTATTGCCTCTAGGGCATATTTCCTTCATTAAGTTCATGGAGAAATGGAGTAATGCAATAAGAACGATGACATGATGCAGACGAGATATATTCATGTAGGAATAGCCCCCATCTTGTTATCCTTAATAGCAATGATACATGCATGTCTTGCTGCCCCTTCTGTCATTGGGAAATAACACCGCAAGATCGAACCCATCACAAAGCACCTCTTCCCATGGCAAGAAAAATCGATCTAGTTGGCCTAACTAAACCACAGATTCTAAGAAGAAATACGAGGCTATAAATAATCATGCATATAAGAGATCAAAGAAAACTCAAATAATATTCATGGATATATATCTGATCATAAACTAAAAGTTCATCGAATCCCAACAAACACACCGCAAAAAAGAGTTACATCAAATAGATCTCCAAGAGACCATTGTATTGAGAATCAAAAGAGAGAGAGGAAGCCATCTAGCTACTGCCTACGGACCCTTAGGTCTATGGTGGACTACTCACGCATCATCGGAGAGGCACCAATGAGGATGATGAACCCCTCCGTGATGGTGTCTAGATTGGATATCGTGGTTCTGGAACTTGCGGCGGCTGGAATTGTGTTTCGTCGACTCCTTTAGGGTTTCTGGAATATTTGGGAATTTATAGGGCAAAGAGGCGGTGCAGGAGGTCTCCGTGGGGGGCACAACCCCCCTGGGCGCGCCCTGGTGGGTTGTCCTCCCCACGGGCCTCCCCTATAGTGCATTCTTGGCCCACTGGGTGTCTTCTGTTCCAGAAAAAATCTCCACAATGTTTCGCGGCGTTTGGACTCCGTTTGGTACTGATATTCTACGAAGTAAAAAACAAGCAAAAAACAGCAACTGACACTGGGCACTATGTCAATAGGTTAGTCCCAAAAAATGATATAAAGTTGCTATAAAATGATTATAAAACATCCAAGAATGATAATATAACAACATGGAACAAGCAAAAATTATAGATACGTTGGAGACATATCATGGAGTAATAGTAGTAGATGTAGGCAGGAGTCGGTCTACTAATCTTGGACGTGATGCCTATATATTGATCATTGCCTTGGATATCGTAATAATTATTCAATCTTCTATCAATTGTCCAACAGTAATTTGTTTACCCACCGTGTGCTATTTTCTCGAGAGAAGCCACTAGTGAAATCTACGGCCCCCGGATCTATCTTTTATCATATTGCTTTCCGATCTATTTTTCATCGCTTTTGTTTTCAGATCTACTATTCTAAAAACCCAAAAATACTTTGCTGCACTTTTTATTTGCATATTTGATTTCGTGTTTTATTCAGATCTATTTATCCAAACACATACAAAACAATCTATCTTTTTACCGAGGAGGGACTGACAACCCCTCTTACGTGTTGGGTTGCGAGGATTTGTTCTTTGTGTGCAAGTACCGTTTACATAGTGTTGCTTGGTTCTCCTACTGGATTGATACCTTGGTTTCCTAACTAAGGGAAATACCTACCGTAGCTGTACTGCATCATCCCTTCCTCTTTGGGGAAATACCGACGCAGTTTCAAGCCGCATCAAAAGGAATTTCTGGCGCCGTTGCCGGGGAGACATCATCAACATCTTTCAGGTTCCTAATCACAAATCCCATCTTCTTTCAATTTACATTATTTTCCATTTGCCTCTCATTTTCATCTCCCCCACTTCATAAAATTTCCTGTTTTATTTGCCTCCTCCTTTTCGTTCGCCTTTTTCTCGTCAGATCTGTTTTTTGTTTGCAATCTTGTTTGCTAGTGATGATGTCTCTAGAAAACACCAAGTTGTGTGATTTTTCCAATACCAATAACAATGATTTTATTAGTACTCCAATTGCTCCTCCCGCCACTAGTGCGGAATCTTATGATATTAATGCCGCTTTGTTGAATCTTGTTATCAAAGATCAATTTTCCGGTACTCCTAATGAGGATGCCGCGTCCCAACTAAACACATTCGTAGAATTGTGTGATATGCAAAAGAAAAAAAGATGTGGACAATGATATTGTGAAGTTGAAATTACTTCCTTTCTCCTTGGGGGATCATGCAAAAATTTGGTTTTCTTCTTTGCCTTGCAATAGTATCGACTCTATGGATAGGTGCAAAGATGCTTTCATTACTAAGTATTTTCCGCCCGCGAAAATTATTTCCCTTAGAACTCAAATCATGAATTTTAAGCAAC
Source organism: Thinopyrum elongatum (assembly GCA_011799875.1). Classification (NCBI taxonomy): domain Eukaryota; kingdom Viridiplantae; phylum Streptophyta; class Magnoliopsida; order Poales; family Poaceae; genus Thinopyrum; species Thinopyrum elongatum. The sequence goes on from CM022301.1 coordinate 474,473,410, forward strand.
TTGCGCATGAACATGTTGCACAATCTTGGGAAAGAATGAAATTGATGCTAAGAAATTGTCCTACTCATGGTTTAAATCTTTGGATGATCATACAAAAATTTTATGCGGGATTGAATTTTGTTTCTTGAAATCTTTTAGATTCCACCGCGGGTGGTACTTTTATGGAAATTACTTTGGGTGAAGCTACTAAATTGCTAGATAATATCATGGCAAATTATTCACAATGGCATACCGAAAGAGCACCCACTAGTAAAAAAGTTAATTCGGTTGAAGAAATTAGTACTTTGAGTGAAAAAGTTGATGCTCTTATGAAATTGGTTGCTAGTAAAAGTTCTCCTATTGATCTTAATGATGTGCCTTTGTCTACTTTGATTGAGCAAAATAGCGATCCCGTAGATGTGAATTTTGTCTCATGAAACAATTTCAATAACAATGCTTATAGAGGTAATTTTAATCCTAGGCATTTTCCTGGAAATTCCTCTAATAATTATGGTAATTCCTATGGAAATTATTCTTACAATAATAATAGGAACCCCTCTGATCTTGAGAGTAATATTAAAGAATTTATCAATGCTCAAATTTTTTTAAATACTGCGATAGAAGAAAAATTGAATAAGATTAATGATATGTCTAGAAGCACTGATAGAATTTCTCATGATGTAGAAAATCTCAAGATTAAAATTTTTCCACCCAAGCTTGATATTAATGAATCAATTAAAGCTTTATATGTTTCTATGGATGAAAGTAAGAAAAGAACCACTATGCTTAGAGCTAAAAGAGAATTTTTAGAAAGGGCATTTTCTAATGATTGCTTTCATAAAAATGATGAAGATCTTAAAGTGATTGGTGTTTCTTCTATTGATTCCTTGTTTAGTAAAATTAAAATTGATGGTGAAGGGACTAAAGAAGAGTCAACCTTAGCTAGAGGGCATCCCAATAATTTGGAGGGCGAAAATCTTGATGAAAAATTTGATAAAAGTGGGTTTGGAGAGGTCAAAACTTTAACTAGTGATGTGCCCACTCTTTTGGATTACAAAGACTTTAATTATGATAATTGATCTTTAATTGAATGTATTTCTTTATTGCAATCCATGATACATTCACCCCATGCTTATGAACAAAATAAATCTTTTACTAAACATATCATAGATGCCATGATGAAAGCTTTAGAAGAAAAATTAGAGTTAGAGATTTCAGTTCCTAGAAAATTACATGATGAATGGGAACCTACCATTAAAGTCAAGATTAGAAATTATGAGTGCTTTGGTTTATGTGACTTGGGTGCTAGTGTTTCCACAATTCTGAAATCTTTATGTGATGTGCTTGGTCTTACCGATATTGAAGAATGTTCTCTTAATTTGCACTTGGCGGATTCTACTATTAAAAAGCCTTTGGGAAGAATTAATGATGTTCTTATTCTTGAAAATAGGAACTATGTGCCCATAGATTTTATTGTTCTTGATATTGATTGCAACCCGTCTTGTCCAATTATACTTGGTAGACAATTTTTACGTACTATTGGTGTCGTGATTGATATGAAAGAAGGCAATATTAAATTTCAATTTCCACTAAGAAAGGGTATGGAACAATTCCCTATAAAAAGAATTAATCCACCATATGAATCAATCATGATGGCATCCTATTGATCAAAAGCTAAAGATGACAATACTTGAATCTATGCATTATGCCTAGCTAGGGGCATAAAACGATAGCGCTTATTGGGAGGCAACCCAATGAATAAAATTTATTTTTGCCTTTTTATTTCTATTCTTGAGTGTTTGCACAATTATGCCTATGTTATGATTGTGTTTTTATGTTTTAATTAGTATTTGTGCCAAGTAAAGCCTTTGGGATAGCTTTGGTGATAGTTGATTTGATCCTGTTGAAAAACAGAAACTTTTGCATCCAGTAACAGAATTGTTTAAATTCACATAAGTGACAAAAAATTCTGAATTTTTTACACAAGATTTATATACAAATTACCTCTGTTTTCATAATTTTTTGAGTTACATAAGTATGAGAACAATTCGCATCTTTACAGACTGTTCTGTTTTTGACAGATTCTGTTTTCTTTGCATTGTGTGCTTATTTTGATGAATCTATGGATTGTATCGGGGGGTATAAGCCATGGAAAAGTTATAATAGAGTAGATATAATGAATAACAAAATTTGAATGGGTTTGCAACAGTACTTAAAGTAAAGATTGGTTTTCTTATACTAACGGATCTCACGAAGGTTTTGTAAAGTTTTGTGTGATTGAAGTTTTCAAGTTTGGGGTGAGATCACGATGGTTGAAGGAATAAGGAGTGTCAAGAGCCTAAGCTTGGGGATGCCCCATGGCACCCCAAGTTAATATTCAAGGAGAGCCAAGCAACTAAACTTGGGGATGCCCCAGAAGGCATCCCCTCTTTCTTCTAACGACCATCGGTATTTTACTTGGAGCTATATTTTTATTCGTCACATATCATGATTTTGCTTGGAGCATCTTGTATTATATGAGTCTTTGCTTGTTTTTCTTTTTAGTTTGTCACAAGTATCCTTGATGGACACACCTATTTGAGAGAGCCAAAAAATTTCTATGATTTGTTAGAATTGCTCTATATGCTTCACTTAAATTTTTTGAGCTATGGAATTGCTCTAGTACTTCACTTATATCTTTTTGAGCACGGTGTGCTTTAATATTTTTGAAGAAATACTCTCATGCTTCACTTAGATTAATTTGAGAGTTAGTAAATTTTTGAAGAAATTCTCTCATGCTTCACTTATATCATTTTGAGAGATGAAATTTTTATGCTCATGTTCTTCACTTAAATTTATTTGAGCTTGTCAAAAGCAATTGCAATATATGAAACTAGTCCCAAAGTGATAGACATTCAAGAAGGATATAATAAAAACTTTAATGAAGATCATTGGACAAAATAAACTTGATTCTTTGTAATAGTTTTGAGATATGATGATAGTAATATATGAGTCATGTTGGTGAGTAATTATGCTTTAGTAAGAATATTGGTGTTAAGGTTTGTGATTCCCTATGCAAGCACGAAAGTCAATAGTTATGCAATGAAATTACATCCTACTTGTGGTGCATTATTCGGTGTTAGTTATGCTCAATGCTCGCTTATGTGAATTTTTGTTTCTTGGTTGGTTGCTTCTCAATCTTTTTGCTAGCCTCCACTTGTACTAAATAGAAATACTACTTGTGCATCCAAACTCTTTAAACCCAGTTTTTCCATATGAGTGCACCATACCTACCTATATGCAGCATTTCCGTGCCATTCTAAGCAAATTTGTATGAGCCAACTCTAATTTTTTTCAAAATGAATTTCCTTTTTGTGTGCCCGTACCGCTCATGAAGCGGCAGGGGGTGACCAATATTTTCCATGCTAGATGTGTTATTCTCAAGATGAGTGTTTATTCACTTGTCATTGCACAAGAGTATGGCGGTAATAGGGATGCCCAGTACTGAAATTAAAAAGAAATTTACTTTATGTTGTCAAATAATAAATTCCTTGCATTGTGCATTGGATGTAGCTAATATTCGAGTGTGTTTCATGAATGGATCAATGATTGAGCATGATGGGCTAGGGATAACTTTCTTTAGTGTTGATATTTTGAAAGACATGGTTGCTTATTGATATGCTTGAGTATTGAAGTTATCATGTCAAATATAGACTATTGCTTTGAACCATCTAAAAGTCCAAATTTCCATGCTACAAAAGAAAAGAATATGTGATGAACATGTTAGGCAACATTCCACATCAAAAATTCTATTTTTATCATTTACCTACTCGAGGACGAGTAGGAATTAAGCTTCGGGATGTTGATACGTCTCCAACGTATCTATAATTTTTTAATGTTCCATGCTGTTATATTATCAATCTTGGATGTTTTATAATCATTTTATAGCAACTTTATATCATTTTTTGGGACTAACCTATTGACATAGTGCCCAGTGCCAGTTGTTGTTTTTTGCTTGTTTTTTTACTTCGCAGAATATCTGTACCAAACGGAGTCCAAACGCAGCGAAATTTTTTGGAGATTTTTTTGACCGGAAGACACCTTGGGGATCAAGAAAGCACCTGGGAGGAGGCCCGTGGGGCCCAAGATACACCAGGGCGCGCCAGAGGCCCCTGGCGTGCCCTGATGTATCTTGGGGCCCACGGAGGTCTCCTGCACCACCTCTTCACCCTATAAATTCCTAAATATTCTGGAAACCCTAGGGAAGTCGACGAAACACAATTCCAGCCGTCGCAAGTTCCAGAATCATGAGATCCAATCTAACACCATCACGGAGGGGTTCATCATCCTCATTGGTGCCTCTCCGATGATGCATGAGTAGTCCACCATAGACCTAAGGGTCCATAGGCAGTAGCTAGATGGCTTCTTCTTTCTTTTTGCTTCTCAATACAATGGTCTCTTGATAATCTATTTGATGTAAACCTTTTTGCGGTGTGTTTGTTGGGATCCGATGAACTTTGAGTTTATGATCAGATCTATATCCATGAATATTATTTGAGTTTTCTTTGATCTCTTATATACATGATTATTTATAGCCTCATATTTCTTCTTCGAATCTTTGGTTTAGTTAGGCCAACTAGATTGATTTTTCTTGCCATGGGAAGAGGTAGTTTGGTTCGATCTTGCGGTGTCCTCTCCCAGTGACAGAAGGGGCAGCGAGGCACGCATGTACCATTGCTATTAATGATAACAAGATGGGGTCTATTCCTACATGAATAGATCTTGTCTACATCAAGTCGTCATTCTTATTGCATTACTCTGTTTCTCCATGAACTTAATACACTAGATGCATGCTGGATAACGGTCGATGTGTGGACTAATAGTAGTAGATGCAGGCAGGAGTCGGTCTACTAATCTTGGACGTGATGCCTATATATTGATCATTGCCTTGGATATCGTCATAATTATTCGATCTTCTATCAATTACCCAACAGTAATTTGTTTACCCACCGTGTGCTATTTTCTCGAGAGAAGCCACTAGTGAAATCTACGGCCCAGGGGTCTATCTTTTATCATATTGCTTTCCGATCTATTTTTCATCGCTTTTGTTTTCAGATCTATTATTCCAAAAACCCAAAATACTTTGCTCTTTTTATTTGCATATTTTATTTCATGTTTTATTCAGATCTATTTATCCAAACACATATAAAACAATCTATCTTTTTACCGAGGAGGGATTGACAACCCCTCTTACGCGTTGGGTTGCGAGGATTTGTTCTTTGTGTGCAGGTACCGTTTACATAGTGTTGCTTGGTTCTCCTACTGGATTGAGATACCTTGGTTTCATAACTGAGGGAAATACCTACCGTAGCTGTACTGCATCATCCCTTCCTCTTTGGGGAAATATCGATGCAGTTTCAAGCCGCATCAGGGGACGCTGACGACGCGGATCTACAGGCGGAGCAGTAGGCCATCCTTGATTCCCTCCGGTCGGAGTCGGCTACGGAGACCAGACGTCGTCGCCGGCAGAAGATGGAGGCGCAGCAGGCCGCAGAGGAGACAGAGATGCTCGCCTACATGGATGAGGTCGAGTAGTAGGAGAATGAGCTGAAGCCCTCCAACCCGCCCGTCCAGCCGGTGCCCAGCACCGTCGTCCTGGACATCTTCGACGATGAAGAGTAGCTAGGGTAGTACGTAGTATGTAGTACTGATACGTCTCCATCGTATCTACTTTTCCAAACTCTTTTGCCCTTGTTTTGGACTCTAATTTGCATGATTTGAATGGAACTAACCCGGACTGATGTTGTTTTCAGTAGAATTGCCATGGTGTTATTTTTGTGCAGAAATAAAAGTTCTCGGATTGACCTGAAAATTTACGGAGAATATTTCTAAAATATATAAAAAATACTGGCGAAAAAAGATACTAGAGGGGGGCCACCTAGGGGCCACAAGCCCAGGTGGCGCCTACCCCCCCCCCCCAGGGCGCGCCCCCTGGCTTGTGGGCACCCTGGACCGACTACAACCCTAACTCCAACTCCATATATACCTATTCACGGAGAAAAAAAATCAGAGAGAAGGATTCATCGCGTTTTACGATACGGAGCCGCCACCGCCACCTCCTCTTCTTCATCGGGAGGGCTGATCTGGAGTCCGTTCGGGGCTCTGGAGGGTGGAATCCGTCGCCATCATCATCATCAACAACCTTCCTCCATCACCAATTTTGTGATGCTCACCGCCGGGAGTGAGTAATTCCTTCGTAGGCTTGCTGGACGGTGATGGGTTGGATGAGATTTATCATGTAATCGAGTTAGTTTTGTTAGGGTTTGATCCCTAGTATCCACTATGGTCTGAGATTGATGTTGCTATGACTTTGCTATGCTTAATGCTTGTCACTAGGGCCCGAGTGCCATGATTTCAGATCTGGACCTATTATGTTTTCATGAATATATGTGTGTTCTTGATCCTATCTTGCAAGTTGTAGACTCTATTACGTGTTATGATCCGCATACCCCAAGGTGACAATAATTGGGACTCTTTCCGGTGATTAACGTAGTTTGAGGAGTTCATGTATTCACTAAGTGCTAATGCTTTGGTACGGTTCTCTATTAAAAGGAGGCCTTAATATCCCTTAGTTTCCTTATGGACCCCGCTGCCACGGGAGGGTAGGATAAAAGATGTCATGCAAGTTATTTTCCATAAGCATGTATGACTATATACGGAATACATGCCTACATTATATTGATGAATTGGAGCTAGTTCTGTGTCGCCCTAGGTTATAATTGCTACATGATGAATATTATCCAACACAATTATCATTGCCGATCCAATGCCTACGAGCTTTTCACATATTGATCTTTGCTAAGTTACTTTCGTTGCTACTGCTGTTACAATCACTACCAAACTGCTACTGTTACTTTTGCCATTGTTACCGTTACTATCACACTACTTTGCTACTAAATACTTTGCTGCAGATATTAAGTCTTTCAGGTGTGGTTGAATTGACAACTCAACTACTAATACTCGTGAATATTCTTTGGCTCCCCTTGTGTCGAATCAATAAATTTGGGTTGAATACTCTACCCTAAAAAACGGTTGCGATCCCCTATACTTGTGGGTTATCAAGACGTTTTTCTGGCGCCATTGCCGGGGAGCATAGCTCTATTTGCTGAGTCACTTGGGATTTGTATCTGTTGATCACTCTGAGGAATTTGAAAGATACCAGAACCAAGATTTTTCCCTCTACGACAAGGGGAGGTAAGGAACTGCCATCTAGCTCTGCACTTGATTCACCTTCTGTTTTGAGTAAGCTTGCGACACCTACACCTGCTATTAATCTTGATATGTCGCAAGTAATTGATGATGCTACTTCTGCTATGAATGATGCTTATGATGATACTAGTACTTGATAATATTGTGCCACTGGGTGAATTTCTTGATCAACAACTTGCTAGAGCTAAAGATATTGAGAATGCTGAAACTGATGATATTTCTGAAATTGATGAAATTATTGAAACTGAAAACTTTGAAACACCCATTAGACCTAGCACTCCTAGATATGAATTATCTGTTATAGCTGAAGGTTATGTTATGGATGGAGAGGTAGCTAGGGACTTTCATTCTTGTAAGGATAGAGAGGATCTTAAGAAATTACTAGTCAAGTTGAAAGAAAAATCTTTGAATACTAGAATGCAATATGATCCGAAGTTTGCTACTTCACCTATCTTTGTTACTGATAAGGATTATGAATTCTCTGTCGATCCTGAGTTAATTACTTTGGTTGAATCTGATCCTTTCCATGGTTATGAAACTGAAACTGTTGTGGCACATCTTACTAAATTAAATGATATAGCCACCCTATTTGCTCATGAGGAAAAAATTCTCTACTACTATATTCTTAAGTTGTTTCCTTTCTTCTTAAAGGGTGATGCTAAGATATGGTTTAATTCTCTTGCTCCTGGTTGTGTGCGTACTCCCCAGGATATGATATATTACTTCTCTGAAAAATATTTTCCTGCTCATAAGAAACAAGCTGCTTTACAGGAAATATTTAACTTTGTGCAAATTGAAGAAGGGAGTCTCCCAAAATCTTGGGGGAGGCTTCTCCAATTACTTAATGCTTTGCCTGATCATCCTCTCAACAAAAATAAAATACTTGATATCTTTTATAAAGGACTAACCGATGCTTCTAGGGACCACCTAGATAGTTGTGCTGGTTGTGTTTTCAGGGAATGAACTGTTGAACAAGCTGAAGTACTATTGAATAATATATTGAGTAATGATAATGATTGGACTCTTCCTGAACCACCGCCTAAGCCAACTCCGAAGAAGAGGGGTAATCTATTTCTCAGTCCTGAAGATATGCAAGAGGTAAAGAAATCCATGAAAGAAAAAGGTATTAATGTTAAGAATTTACCACCGATTGAAGAAATACATGGTCTCAATACCCCGACACAGGTAGTAGAGGTAAATTCTCTCTATAGATTTGATGAAGGTGATATTCCTTATAATAAATCTGCTAGTCAATGCTTGGATGAATTTGATAACTTTATTATTAAACAAGAAAATTTCAATGCACATGTTAGTAGACAATTGAAAAGAAATGCTTATATGATTCAACGTTTGGGTGATTATATGTTTAGAACTGTTAATGATCTCAAGGTTGTTAGTAAACATGCTTCCATGGTAAAAACCCAAGTAGAACAAGTTCTTAAAGCATAAAATGATTTGCTTAATGAAATGAATAATAAAAAGAATGATCATGCTATTAGAGTTGTGACTAGAGGTGGTAAGATGACTCAGGAACCTTTGTATCCTGAGGGCCATCCCAAGAGAATTGAACAAGACTCTCAGATAATTAATACTGATGCACCTAGTCCTCCTAAAAAGAATGATGATAGGACTTTGCATGCTTCTAGTGAACCTATTATAGACACGCCTGAGAATCCAAATGATATTTCTATTTCTAATGCTGAAACACAATCTGGTGATGAACATGAACCTAATAGTAATGATAATAATGATGTTCATGTTGATGCATGATAACCCACAAGTATAGGGGATCGTTTGTAGCCTTTTTCGATAAATAAGAGTGTCGAACCCAACGAGGAGCTAAAGGTAGAACAAATATTACCTCAAGTTCTATCGACCACCGATACAACTCCACGCATGCTTAATGTTTGCTTTACCTAGAACAAGAATAAAACTAGAAGTACTTTGTAGGTGTGGATAGGTTTGCAAGATAATAAAGTACATGAAAATAAAAGTTATGTGCTGTTTAGATAAAGAAACAATTAAGTTTAGTAACTCGAGTGTGGATTAGTGGTGGTAGGATTTGCGGAATTGTCCCTTAGCAATTGACTACATTACTAGACCGATAGCAAGTTTTTATGTGGGAGAGGCCACTGCTAGCATGTCGTCCCTTACTTGGAATTCTATGCACTTATGATTGGAACTATTAGCAAGCATACGCAAATACTAACGTTCATTAAGGTAAAACCCAACCATAGCATTAAGATATATATTTGTCCCCCTTCAATCCCGTACGTATCAATTTCTATGTTTAGGAAGAAGCTTCTGTCACCCTTGCCCTCCAATGCATAGTCCTATCAACATACTACTAACCCTATGGTGTGATCCACACACGCGTTCATATGATGGGCACCAAAGGGCAGCAACATAACCGTAAGCAAATTAAACCAACCATAGCAATTCACCAATTACCGGTAGGACAACAAAAATCTACTCAGACATCATAGGATGGCAACATATCATTGGATAAAAATATGAAGCATAAAGCACCATGTTCAAGTAGAGGGTACAGCGGGTTGCGGGAGAGTGGATCGCTGAATATAGATGGGGGAAGGTGATGAAGATATTGGTGAAGATGACAGAGTTGTTGGAGTAGATCGCTGTCACACGATGATTGCCCCGGCGGCATTCCGGCGCCACCGAGAGAGAGGGGGAGAGAGCCCTCCTTCTTCTTCTTCTTCTTCTTGGCCTCCCCCATAGTTGGGAGGAGATTTCCCCCTCTAGTCCATGGTTGCCATGGCGGCGGAGGGGCGGGATCCCCTCCGAGATTGGATCTCCCTCTCTGTTCTCTTCTGTTTCGCGTTCCTATTTTCTGGCCCTTCACCGTTTCTTAAATTCTCGGAGATCCGTAACTCCGATTACGCTGAAATTTTTACACATTTTTTTCCATAAATTATCTTTCTTGCACCTGAAGAAGAGCCCCAACCGACTTACGGGGAGGTCACAAGACACTTGGGTGCGCCAGGGGGTGCCCGGTGCACCCTGGTGGGTGCTGGAGGCCGTGGGCCTCCGTTTGCGTTGATTCCACCTCCCAAAAATCACATATATTCCAAAATAATTTGACGTAAATTTTTATCGCGTTTGGACTTCGTTTGATATGGATATTCTGCGAAACAAAAAACATGCAACAAACAGGAACTGGCACTGGGCACTGGATCAATATGTTAGTCATTAAATCATATAAAATGTTGCCAAAAATATGTGGAAGTTGTATAATATTGGCATGAAACAATAAAAAATTATAGATACGATGGAGACATATCAGCATCCCCAAGATTAATTCCTGCTCGTCCTCGAGTAGGTAAATGATAAAAGAGATAATTTTTTATGTGGAATGCTACCTAGCATAATCTTGATCATATATATAATCATGGCATGAATATTAAGACACAAATGATTCAAAGCAATAGTATATAATTTGACATAAAGACATCAATACTCAGGCATCCCAACAAACAATCGTGTCTTTCAAAATATCAACGCTAAAGAAAGCTATCCCTACAAAATCATATAGTCTTGTCATGCTCTATCTTCTTAACACAAAGTATTTATCATGCACAACCACATTGACAAGCCGAGCAATTGGTTCATACTTTTTAACGCGCTTCAGCTTTTTCAACCCTCACGCAATACATGAGCACAAGCCATGGATATAACACTATGGGCGGAATAGAGTATGATGATAGGGGTAAATATAGGGAAGACAAAAAAGTAAGAAAGTCTCACATCGATGTGGCTAACCAACGGGCTATGGAGATGCCCATCAATTGATATCAATGCGAGGAGTAGGGATTGCCATGCAACGAATGCACTAAGAGCTATAAGTGTATGAAAGCTCAACATGAAAACTAAGTGGGTGTGCATCTAACTCTATAATGAAAAATTCCCACTAGTATATGAAAGTGACAACATAGGAGACTCTCTATATGAAAACATGGTGCTGCTTTGAAGCACAAGTGTGGAATTAGCATGCCCCTTCTCTCTTTTCTCTCATTTTTTTCTTTTCCTTTTTTTTCTTTTTTTCTTGGGCTCTTTTTGGCCTCACTTTTTTCTTTTTTTATATTTGTCCGGAGCCTCATCCCGACTTGTGGGGGAATCATAGTATCCATCATCCATTCCTCACTAGGACATGCTCTAATAATGAATAATGATGATCATCACACTTCTATTTACTTACAACTCAAAAGAAATAAAAATTACAACTCGATACCTAGAACAAAGTATGACTCTATATGAATGCCTCTGTTAGTGTACCAGGATGTGCAATGATCTAGCGTAACATGTATAAAAAATGATGAACGGTGGCTGAGCCACAAATACTATGTCAGCTATATGATCATGCAAAGCAATATGACAATGAATGCTCAAGTCATCAAAATGGAAGCGGTGGAAGTTGCATGGCAATATATCTCGGAATGGCTATGGAAAGGCCATAATAGGTAGGTATGGTGGCTATTTTGAGGAAGATATAATAAGGCTTATGTGTGATAGAGCGTATCATATCACGGGGTTTTGATGCACCGGCGAAGTTTGCACCGACTCTTGAGGTGAGAAAGGGCAACGCACGGTATCGAAGAGGCTAGCAAATTGCGGAAAGGTAAGAGTGCGTATAATCCATGGACTCACATTAGTCATAAATAACTCATATACTTATTGCAAAATTTTATTAGCCCTCAAAGCAAAGTACTACTTCGCATGCCCCTAGGGGGATAGATTGGTAGGAAAAGACCATCGCCCGTCCCCGACCGCCACTCATAAGGAAGATAATCAAAAATAAATCATGCTCCAACTTCATAGCATAACGAGAGATTATATGTGCATGCTTCGGGAATCACAAACCTTAACACCAATATTCTTACTAACCACAAACGTTTACTAGTACCTCCCACATATTCCATCTCTATATCGCAAAAATATTGCAAGGAATCAAACATATCATATTCAGTGATCCACAAGTTTTATGTAGGATTTCATGAATAACCATGCAAATGACCAATTCCTGTTGACTCTCTAAATAGATATAAATGAAGCAAGAGAGTTTAATTCTTTCTATAAAAGATCATGCTATAATAAATATAAGTGAAGCAAAAGAGCATTCTACAATTAACGGTTTTCTATATGAAGAGAAACAGGCAATCCAAACTTCAAATGATATAAGTGAAGCACATGAAGCATTCTATAAAGCCATACTAAAAAATTATAAGTGAAGTGCAATGAGCATTATATAAATCAACCATGGACTATCTCATACCAGCATGGTGCATAAAAGAAAAATGAAAACTAAACACAAAAGACGCTCCAAGATTTACGCATATCACATGAACGAAACGAAAACAAAAACATACCGATACTTGTTGAAGAAAGATGGGATGCCTTCCGAGGCATCCCCAAGCTTAGACGCTTAAGTATCCTTGGATATTTACTTGGGGTGCCTTGGGCATCCTCAAGCTTGAACTCTTGCCTCTCCTCCTTCTCCTCATATCAAGACCTCCTCGATCTTTGAACACTTCATCCACACAAAACTTAACAGAAAACTGGTGAGATTCGTTAGTATAATAAAGCAAATCACTACTTTAAGTACTGTTGCAAACCCATTCATATTTTGTTTTGCATTGTAGCTACTATATTATAACTTCTCCATGGCTCATACCACCGATAGAATGGATAGTTTCATCAAAAAAAGCAAAACAGTGCATCAAAAACAGAATCTGTAAAAAACAGGACAGTATGTAGTAATCTGAACTTTTACCATACTTATGTAACTCCAAAAATTCCGAAAAATTAGGAAAAGATAAACAATTTGCATAGTAGTACTGTGTAAAAATTTCAGAAACTTTTGACATTCCAGTAAAAAAATGTAAAATCACGCACTACAGCCAAAGTTTCTGTTTTTGCACCGCACATACCAACAAGCAATCTAATCACATCCTAAAGGCAAATCTTGGCACATTATTTTTATAATACAATAGATTTGTACAAGGGTATAATTATTTTTGTGAGAAACTTCCATGAAAAATTCTACATTGTTTCCATGAGCATGAACACAAGTGTTCAAGGTCGACCCTCACTTCTCCAATGCATAACCTTCCAATCACTTCTCTTTTTGAAAATGTTTTTTAAGTTCCCCTCTATATTTTTTGTTTCTAAACTTTATAAAAGAACTCAACAGAATAAAATGACTCTCTAAAATTTCTGGGTTGTCTCCCCGGCAGCGCTTTCTTTAAAGCCATTAAGCTAGGCATATAGTGCTCAAGTAATCGATCCACCCGGATCCCAAGGTATATCAAAGCCAATTTTAATTAGCAATGATTTATAATTTAATAGTGAGCACAAAGTAACATATATCATGCAATGATGAAGTCTAACTCTCTTCCTATGCATCGGCATGTCATAAAAGAATAATTCATGCACATCAAGTAAAGACCAATACATAGTATAAACAGTTTCTTGCAATTTTTTCGTGTTGGAAACATAGAGAGGTGGAGATATAGTTCCTCAGTCATAATAATTGCAAGTAGGAGCAGCAAGCACATGCATATTATATTCATCAAAATCATCATGTCCAATGTAAAAAGGCAACCCATCAATGTAATCCTTAATAAGTGCAAACTTCTCCAATATAGTGTAGTTTGGAGAATTCAAAAAGATAATATGACTATCATGTGTGGGTGCAATAGAAACAATTTCATTCTTAATATAAGGAACTATAGCAATCATCAAGTTCATCAAAAAGGGATATTTCAAATGAATCAACGGGATTATAGCAATTATCATAGCATTCATCCTTCGGTAAGAACGAAGGGACATTAAACAATGTATGGGACAAAGAGTTACTCTCATTAGAAGGTGGGCACGGGTAGCTAATCCGCTCTTCCTCCTTTTGTTCTTCGCTCTCCTCCTCATCTTTTTCATCTAATGAGCTCACAGTGTCATCAATTTCTTCTTTCATAGATTCCTGTAAAATATTAGTCACTTCTTGGACAGCGGAGACTTTCTCAATAAACGCATCAATATTGGCATTATATTTATAATTCTCATAGCAATATTTAAGTATAGCAAATTTTTAGGTCTATAAACTGCATCATCAAAATCTTCATACTTTTCAAACATAGATTCAATTTCATAAACACCCTTAAAAGCAACAAATTCTTCTATTCGTTCCACATCATAGTAATCATATCTACCATTAGCATAAGAAGCCAAGGTTTCATTATCATTAAATTCACATGAAAAGGGAAGGTGTGGAGCCTTCATCCTAGAGCAACAAGTATAATCATATCTCTGGCATAAATTCCAACCATACCAATGCAACATATCAATTTGATCCCATAACAGTTTCCCTTTTTGCGTCAAGCGATAATCCCTAAAGTATTCATGTTGATCCAACGTGTCTCCCATTATCAAGTTGAATGGGGTTTACTCAGGATTATCAAAGTAGTGTTTAATATTTTTCACATAACGAGCATCGAGGGTTTTAGGAGGTTCCCCATCTCCATGGGTAGCAAGTACAACTATTTTTTTTTGTATTTCGTGTTCCATATCCAAAACTAAAGATAGAGAACAACTTAGAACAGAAAATAAAAACTATATAGTGATAAAGCAAACAAGCACACACAAGAATATTCACCCCACGCTATTGCTCCCCGGCAACGGCGCTAGAAAAATGTCTTGATAACCCACAAGTATAGGGGATCATTTGTAGCCTTTTTCGATAAATAAGAGTGTCGAACCCAACAAGGAGCTATAGGTAGAACAAATATTCCCTCAAGTTCTATCGACCACCGATACAACTCTACGCACGCTTAACGTTTGCTTTACCTAGAACAAGAATAAAACTAGAAGTACTTTGTAGGTGTGGATAGGTTTGCAAGATAATAAAGAGCGTGAAAATAAAATTTAGGTGTTGTTTAGATAAAGAAACAATTAAGTTTAGTAAAATGAGTGTGCATTAGTGGTGGTAGGATTTGCGGAATTGTCCCTTAGCAATTGACTATTTTACTAGACCGATAGCAAGTTTTTATGTGGGAGAGGCCACTGCTAGCATGTCGTCCCTTACTTGGAATTCTATGCACTTATGATTGGAACTATTAGCAAGCATCTGCAACTACTAACGTTCATTAAGGTAAAACCCAACCATAGCATTAAGATATATATTGGCCCCCCTTCAATCCCGTACGTATCAATTTCTATGTTTAGGAAGAAGCTTCTATCACCCTTGCCCTCCAATGCATAGTCCTATCAACATACTACTAACCCTATGGTGTGATCCACATGCGCACTCATATGATGGGCACCAAAGGAGAACAACATAACCACAAGCAAATTAAACCAACCATAGCAATTCACTAATTACCGGTAGGACAACAAAAATCTACTCAGACATCATAGGTGGCAACATATCATTGGATAAAAATATGAAGCATAAAGCACCATGTTCAAGTAGAGGTGACAGCGGGTTGCGGGAGAGTGGACCACTGAATATAGATGGGGGAAGGTGATGAAGATGTTGGTGAAGATGATGGAGTTTTGGAATAGATCGCCGTCACACGATGATTGCCCCGGCGGTGTTCCGGCGCCACCGGGAGAGAGGGGGAGAGAAACCCCCCTCCTTATTCTTCTTCCTTGGCCTCCCCCTAGATGGGCGGAGAGTTCCCCCTCTGGTCCATGGTTGCCATGGCGGCGGAGGGGTGGGAGCCCCTCCGATTCTGTTTCGCGTTCCTGTTTTCTGGCCCTTCACCGTTTCTTGAATTCCCAGAGATCCGTAACTCCGATTGCGCTGAAATTTTTACATGATTTTTTCCCATAAATTATCTTTCTTGCACCCAAAGAAGAGCCCCAACAGACTTACGGGGAGGCAACAAGACACCTGGGCGAGCCAGGGGGTGCCTGGTGCGCCCTGGTGGGTGCTGGAGGTCGCGGGCCTCCATTTGCGTTGATTCCACCTCCCAAAAATCACATATATTCTAAAATAATTCGACATAATTTTTTATCATGTTTGGACTTTGTTTGATATGGATATTCTGTGAAACAAAAAACATGCAACAAACAGGAACTGACACTGGGCACTGGATCAATATGTTAGTCCAATAAATCATATAAAATATTCCCAAAAATATGTGAAAGTTGTATAATATTAGCATGAAACAATAAAAAATTATAGATACGATGGAGACGTATCAATGCTTAACCTAGTAATGATAATGATGTGGAGATAGAACCTGCTGTTGATCTTGATAACCCACAACCTAAGAATAAAAGATATGATAAGAGAGACTTCATTGCTAGGAAACATGGTAAAGAAAGAGAGCCGTGGGTTCAGAAACCTATGCCCTTTCCTCCTAATGCTTCAAAGAATAAGGATGATGAAGAATTTGAGCGCTTTGTTGAAATGCTTAGACCTGTCTTTTTGCGTATGCGTTTGACTAATATTCTGAAAATGTCTCTTTATGCTAAGTATATGAAAGATATTGTTACTAATAAAAGAAAGATACCGGAAGCTGAAATTTCCACCATGCTTGCTAATTACACATTTAAAGGTGGAATACCAAAGAAACTAGGAGATCCAGGAATACCAACTATACCTTGCTCCATTAAAAGAAACTATGTTAAAACTGCTTTATGTGATCTAGGAGCCGATGTTAGTGTTATGCCTCTCTCTTTATATCGTAGACTTGATTTGAATAAGTTGACACCCACTGAAATCTCTTTGCAAATGGTCGATAAATCAACTGCTATACCCATCAATATTTGTGAGGATGTGCCTATCGTAGTTGCAAATCTTACTATAACTTTGTTATTCTTGATATACCCGAGGACGACAGTATGTCGATCATCCTTGGTAGACCCTTTTTGAATACTGCAGGGGCCGTTATTGATTGCAATAAAGGCAATGTCACTTTTCATGTTAATGGTAATGAGCATACGGTACACTTTTCGAAGGAACAACCTCAAGTGAACAGTATCAATTCTATTGGAAAATTTTCAACAATTACTATTGGAGGTTTTGAATTCCCTATTCCCGCTGTCAAAAAGAAATATGATATTCTTATTGTTGGGGACATGCATATCCCCGTTGAGGTAACCTAGTGTTATACGAAGATTCTCCGGTTTCATGTCATTTGGAAGAAGTTTGTTAATAAGACTTGATCAACCTTATCAATGGATTCCTTTTGACGGGCATGAGATGGATGAATTTAGTAAACACAACTTTCTGTACTTACTTTTTACTTTCTGTTATTTAGAATTAATAAAGTAGAAATGCTATTATTTTACTATTTTCTGAATTATCCGTGCAATAAAAAATGACCAGAAAATAAAAGTTCTCCAAATGCCCTAAAAATTTAGTATGATTTTTATGCAATATTTAAGAATTTTTGGCACTGAACACACCCCAGGGGTGCACCTATGAGCCACAAGCCCACAGGGCATGCCCACCCCCTGGGCGCGCCTAGGTGGCTTGTGGGGCCCTTGTGGTTCCCCTCACTTATTCCAGCCACCCATCCACTTCGCCTTCCTCTAGAAAAAATCACACCATTGTTCAAACCCGTGTTCTTGCTCATCTTGCTACCATTTTTGATCTCTTTGCTCGGAGCTCCATTTCCGAAACAGTTTTAGGGGATTGTTCTCCGGTATGTGACTCCTCCGTCCGTCCAATTAGTTTTTGCTATAGTGCTTTATATATTGCAAATCTTTGCTGCTGTGGTGACCATGTTCTTGAGCTTGCATGTCAAATTTATATGGTCCAAAGTAGTTTTGTTGCATGATATAGCCTCTAGCCACTTGTAAGAGTAGTTGCTATTAGTTTTTTTGAGTTTGGTTCACTTTTATTTTGAGTCACTAAAAATTTCAAAAAAATTCAGAGGAAAGAAAAACCATGAAGAGGTGGTTAAGAGGCTTGTCAAGCCGTAATGCATGGGAAACTTTGGAGGAAACTCCGGTAGAGAAGCCCAAGTACAATCTTCCGCATGTGGCGGAGGTTCAGCCGTGTGAATGGCAAAGTGATACATTTTTTAAGGAGGCGGGAATTTATGATGACTTCTATTATTTGGCAGAGAATGCCGGCATTGTCCCCTTCCTTCAAGATAAGTGTGACCAATACCTCCTACTCACTAATACCTTCATGCAAATTTTTCGCTTTTATCCTAAGAAGGAACCGCCCATGGTAGAGTTTCATTTGTATGATGTGCCTAAGGTAATGACACTATATGATTTTTGCAATGCTTGCAAGTTACCTTATGAGGGCCGTGTCATTGAGCCATGTCCGAGAGACGTGGAGGACTTTTCTTGAAACTACCGTGGGGGAAGAGAGAGGAGTGTCAGAAACTAGAGTTGCTAGTTTACATTTTTCCCGTTGTCGGGGTACACAAACAGGGGTGTATGTTTTCCCCTGACTTGTGCATGGATAGCACCCCTCCGGTCTGGCAACTCTCAGCATCTAGGACAAGGCCAAGCAGAAGAGACCAGCTCTTTGAAGAATCAAAGGGCGGATCAAGAAGACCAAGACCAACCCAAGGAGTAAAATATCACGATGGGAAACCTCCCCTACCGGGCAGGCGAGCCTGGCGGGGATGAGGTTGCCCCGAAGACAAGTCTCAAGATTGCACCGGTAGGCTTGCCGGGGACGCTGAGGGCGGATTACCCTGCCAAGGCTCCACCGCTCCACCTCACAGCAACGCAAGTCACTGATCGGTTCGGTGTCGAGCCCCCAAGATGCTAAGTGGTCGTTATTTGGCATGTGGCAGCCATCTCCAGAGGAAATCACCTCCAAATGACACTCGTCCAACGATGTGTCATGCAGGCAGGCGAGAAGGTGGCAAAACAGCACGGCAAGGCTTGCCGGGCTAGGCTACGATGTGACATTAAGCGGCGCATTTAATGCGCTCTGTCCAGACTGCAAAGTTAGGTATGATGGCACTGTTTGCTATCTAATCAGTACACAATGACTGATTTGCCATTGTGGTGACCCCTTGATCTATAAAAGGAGGGCCATGGCAACCTTAGAAAGGATTCGGACCCCTGTACACTCATACGCGCGTAGCTGCTCTCGCCCCGAGGCGACCTTGCCGGGCTAGAGCACTGCGTCTCCACCACGATCCTCTCATCAATCCACCAAAGTAGGAGTAGGGTTTTACGCCTCACGGCGGCCCGAACCTGGGTAAAAATTGCCCGTGTGATCTCCCCCGCGCTGCCCTGTGCCCTCCGCTCTTTGTGCAATGCGTCCTTCCCCCCTGCCAAACCACAAGGGGCCGATGGCCCCATAGGTGGCCGTGTTTTCCCACGACATCTTTGGCGCGCTAGGTAGGGGGCAGCGTTTGCGCGAATCTGAGAGTGTACGCAGCGCGTCATCTTCATCATCGTTTTCTTCATCAAACGGCTTCATCATCTATGATACCCAAGAAAAGACGAAACACAGCAGGACAGAAGGGCAGCGGCGGGGGCCAGGAATGATGGCGGCATGACGGCCCCAAACAGTTCGGGCGGCGTGGTCACCATGCGAGCCCTGTTCGGGAAAAGGAACAAGGTGTGGGGGCACAAGGTTTCTCTCTCCACCACTTTCACTTATTGACAATCGAGCTACTCCGGGTCCTGCATCATCAACGTCGATGAGCCCGTGCGATACTCGGTCCAGCATCTACCCTGCTTAGGGAGATCCTGAGTAGAGCGCCAGTGCGAATCCGTTGATTGGCGCCCCGGCAAGTACGCTACGGCAAGGCCGTCCGCGTTAGCGTGACATTTGTGCCAGCCGCAGTTAGATTGTTTAAGAAAAAAAGTGTGAAGGGGAGGAGAGGGATGCCGATCGAGCCTTGCACCGCGTCCTGCCACCCGCAAGATACATATGATTATTGCCGGCACCTGCTAGGAGCCGGAGAGCAACACGAGCAACACCATCCTTCCCTAAGCATACGAGCGCGACAAGCAACCGCAGCTGAAAGAAGTGGAAGGAAGCAAGAATAAGAGCTAAGTCCGCACAATCGTTGCTTCATCGTATACCTAAAATTTGCATTTGCTTGTCCCTTGGATACCAAGGTGTTCGTATGAGGAAATCCTCCGCGTGATGGCACCTTACTAGTTCTTTGTCTGCGCCCTCGTTCTGTTCCGAGCCTGCTGGCAGAATGGGCGGCCGCACCTCAAAAACTACCAAAGGAAAAACCTGCCGGGGCGTATCCTCGCCAAGATGACTGTTAAGGGCTAGACCCTTACGACAATCGCGGCAATATAATACCGGCAAGCAACCAAAACGCGCACAGAGACTAATCATATGAACGCCAACTGGTAAACTT
The DNA here is from genome assembly GCA_011799875.1 of Thinopyrum elongatum. Lineage (NCBI taxonomy): Eukaryota > Viridiplantae > Streptophyta > Magnoliopsida > Poales > Poaceae > Thinopyrum > Thinopyrum elongatum. The sequence continues at coordinate 474,493,956 of CM022301.1, forward strand.
AAAAGGGATAGGCATGCAGCTAAGATTAAGTAAAGACATCAGCTCCATACAAATAAAAGAAATACGACGTCTAAACACTAGACATGCATCATGTTTTGTTACAGGACAGCGCGATGGCAAGGATAATTCAAGACCGCGCCTGGCGGCCTCGCGGAACAGCGGGGACACCAAGAACCTTGTCGGCATAAGGGGCAGCTTTTTCCTTGGCAGCAAAAGTGTCTGTGTCCCTCGGTAGCTTCCTGAAGCTGTCGGCAAGGTCGAGATCCGGGTGGCGATGGGCCACGTTGCTCAGAACCATGAAGTGGGCGTTGCGGGCAAGCTTCCGGGACTCACCCGCGAAGCGACCGGCCCTTCCCTCCTCGTGTGCCTTCAGCTTTTCGACCAGCTCATTGAAGAAGAGCCCTAGCTTGACGCTGGGGACCTCATGCATGCTGGCCGAGAAGACTGGCCCTTCCATGCCCATCGCCGCAGTTTGGGCAGTGAGACGCTCGGCAACGTCAACCAAACTCTTGATCCAGAGGTTGACCTGCTCGGTGTGGTTTGCCAGTTTGTCCTCTGCATCCTTCTAGAGGAGCCTGGTGGTATCCAGGTCCTTCGACAGCTGCTTCTCGTGAGCCCAATTGGATTCGGCCGAGCTCTCCAGAGTGCCAATCCTGGCCTTCAAATCTTCAATAGTGCCATTGGCGGTCTCAAGGCCCTGGCTCTTTGAGGAGAGCTACGATTGCATGTCCTTTAGAAGGATTTCTGCTTTTCGTGCCTCCTTCTTGAGGGTCGTGACCTCCTTGGCGCTCCCGGCAAGCTCTTCAGTCAGTTTGGCCACCTGTTGGTCGAGATTGGTCTTCGCAGAAGATGCAGCAGCAACTTCATCAGCGAGCTTCTTCAGTTGGACAGCAGCATCAGTAGTGAGGACATCCAGAGCTGCCTTATGCCTTTCCTCCTGCTCTTTGGTACGCTGCTGCACGAGGGCTTCCAATTCTTCATCTTTGGCGCAGAGGTTGGCTTCGAGTTTCTCTTCCCGGGAAGAGATATCCTTCTCCTTGGCGTCCAAGAGTGTCGTGCGCTCTGCCAAGCGAACCTCCCGGGCGATGACATCCTCCCTTGCCATGGAAATCACCTCCTGCTGCCTCATGAGGACCTGGAACTGCTTGCCATGCCAGTCACGCAGCTCACTACCCTTGTCCCTCAGCTTCTGGTCCACCTTGTTGGCGGACTTGCGATGCTCCTTGAGCATCTGCCATTTCTGGCTGTGCCGGCCCTGCATCTCCTTAATGCCTGTCGCCATGGACTCCAGGAAAGACAAATCCATGGTGACGGCGGTAGAGTTGTCCGCCTCTTCGAACCCTTGGTACAGCGATGCCAGGATGCGCTGAATTTCTCCGTCAAGGTCCGCGCTCGTCGCTGCTGATGAACCAGGGGCTCCGAGCCCAGGCTGCACAAGCACCAGCGCCAGTTGATTTGAAGCAGGCGGCGGGATCCCTGCCGAGGTGCTAAATGAGGGAAGGGGGTCCATAGTTTGGAGGGGGATTTTCTCTTTAACCGAAACCCCCGACCCTGACATGCTACCGGGGGTTTTCTCTGATTCCTCCGGGAGCTCCTGGACACCCCCGGCAGCGTGCTCCTGCCCCTCCATGGCAGCGATCTTGGCAGCTTCCTCCGCAACATCTTTCCCTATGATGGCCGCTTCTTCCAGCAGTTCAGATTCTTTGATCAGATGAGCTGCAAGTGGAGTCAACAATCCATAATGAAGGTGCAGAGTTATTAGCAAACCAGGGACTTGAGGCAAGATGATGGAAGCAGTAAAATTAAGAAGGGAAAATGGATTACCCGGAGATGCCTGCTGTGGAGGAGTTTCGGTTTCCCCAGCAACACCAACTGTCGGGCCATGGTCACCATCCCCTCCCTCGGTAACCACGACGTCATCTTGGGCGGACTCTTCCATGGAGACCCCCCACCAAGGATCCCTCGACTCGATCAGCGGGCGGGGTGGGCCCCTCTTGGAAGGACTCACCCTGGGTGATCCCCTCCTTTCCTATGGGCGCGGAGGTGGGGAGCTCTCCTCCGTCACTTCCGGCAGGGGGAGCCAACCCCGCACCTTCAAGCCGGGGGTTGAGCTAGGGGCTTGGTGTCGGGTCATCCATGCTGGTCCCTCCCAGGCCCTTGCCTTCCACAGTCTTCGGTGGTCCCACGTGCCTGAGCCGCTTGGTCCGGTGGGTGAGGGTCTCGCCTTCTTCCTCCTCCTCCCTGGTAAGGACAGCAAGCCAAGATCAGTCAGCAAGCAAGTGGATATGCGAGAATTGCAACGAAGAAAGAAGAATGTCATTTCTCACTCTTCGTCGATGAGCATGGAGCTCAGCTCAAACTCTATGGGCGGTGAGGACACCCTGCTTCTCTTCTGGGGCGGAGGGGTGGAGCTTCCCGGCAACTTCGAGCCTTGCTGAGACGTGGGAGCCTCCGACGAGGACGAGCTATGCGAGGAGCTCGAGGTGGACTGGGAGCTAGAGTCGACTTCCATGGCCACCAATTGCTTGGTGGGAGGGGTCCTAGCCCCAGAAAGGCGAGAGGACTGTCGGCGCGCCGCATCCGGCTTGCTGCCCTTGGAGGTAGTCTTCTTCACCTTCTTGGCGGCAGGTGTGGGATCGGGAACAACTGCTCCCCGGCTAGCCACATGCCTGCGAGGACGCTGCTCCAAGATTGGCTCGGGGGCTTGAGGGCCTGCTGCGAGCCACTCTTCCCCGGGCTGCTCCACCTTCGCAGTCCCCTCTTCCTCCTGGGCCTCTGCCGCCGCGGCATATAGAGCCTCAATCCTGGCAGGCTCGTTCCCGGCAGGATCTTCCCCGGCAGCCTCCTCTGTGGTCTGCACCTCGCTTCGGCCGTGAGAGGAGCCTTCGTCCTCAGCCTCCTCCTCCTCCTTCGCCGCCGTCTCCTCGGCCTTCGCCCTCGCGGCAGCTCGGAGTGCTTTGTCCTCCTCAATCCGCCTCTTGATGAACGCTTCTTCCACCTTGGAAGTGCACTTGAACATGTTGGTCTCCACCCTGGTAGCCCTTTCCACCAGGCTGGAGGACCACGCAAGCTCTTCGTTAAGTTCGGGTAACTGCCAGTCACCCGAAACTCCATGAGCATTACAGTCTGGCATCCATTTCAGAATCTGGTCCGGGCGGAGTTGACATTCAGTGGGATGATATTTGCCGGCAGCCTGAACGGCCCAGGGCTGCCGAACAGTTGTTCGCACAGCCAAGCATGGCTGTAGACTGACAGGTTGTTGGACAAGCCAGGGTATAGCCTCATCCTGTCTCCAGCATCTCCATACCGCCAGGCGAACCTGTCCCTCTTCTGTAGCGGCGCAATACGGCGTCGGAGGAAGTCAGCTCCCACATGACCGATGGTCAGCCTGGTAGCCTTTAGACGGGTAATCCTGTTTATTGCTGGGCGAAGTCTGTCATTAGTAAGACCGAGTTCCCTCCAGTCATTGCCGCGCTCAATGCACTCCGTCTGCGCTTGGCAGAAATCTGGGGCTTCATCATCTTGGATCCAGCACCAGTCTCCCCTTCACTCCTCCCATCTGCCGCGCTGCTGCCCGGGGAGGTAATCCCAGTTTTCTCTCGCCACCCGGGGAATCCAGCTTATGTTCCCAGAACGGTGGGCTTTGTTCTCCACTCGTGGGACAAAGTAGTGCCTAAACAAGTCGACATTGTGAGCAACTCCAATGAAGTTCTCGCACAAGTGGGCAAAATCGCCATACAGGCCATTGCATTTGGCGTAAAATCCAGAAGGTGGAATCCATAGATCACCATCATTGCCTCAAAGAATTCCGAAAAGGGAGGACAGAGGCCACAGATGAAGTATGCGCAAAAGAATCTATATGAATCTGGCGGATCCTATTTCCCCTCTGCCAGGACCTTGGGTACGCCATGCCCCTTCGGAACCTCCCTCCCCCAGAGATATCCGTACCTTGCTTTTAGCACATCACTGTCCAGATTCAACGGGAGGAAGATGCTACTTCTTGAGCTTGCATTGGTTTTTCCCTTGAAGAGGAAAGGGTGATGCAGCAAAGTAGAGATAAGTATTTCCCTCAGTTTGAGAACCAAGGTATCACTCCAGTAGGAGACAATGCACAAATCATCGAATACCTGCACAAACAATCAAACAACTTGCACCCAACGCAATAAAGGGGTTGTCAATCCCTTCATGGTTATTTGCAAAAGTGAGATCTGTTAGAGATAGAGAAATGATAAAGTGAATATTTTTGGTATTTTTGTTTTATAGATCGGAAAGTAAAAGATTGCAAAATAGTAGATCGGAAACTTGTATGATGAAAAGTAGAAGATTATATGATGGAAAATAGACCCGGGGGCCATAGGTTTCACTAGAGGCTTCTCTCAAGATAGAAAATAATACGGTGGGTGAACAAATTACTGCCGAGCAATTGATAGAAAAGCGCAAAGTTATGACGATATCTAAGGCAATGATCATGAATATAGGCATCACGTCCGTGTCAAGTAGACCGAAATGATTCTGCATCTACTACTATTACTCCACACATCGCCCGCTATCCAGCATGCATCTAGAGTATTAAGTTCATAAAGAACGGAGTAATGCATTAAGTAAGATGACATGATGTAGAGGAATTAACTCAAGCAATATGATGAAAACCCCATCTTTTTATCCTCGATGGCAACAATACAATACGTGCCTTGCTGCCCCTACTGTCACTGGGAAAGGACACCGCAAGATTGAACCCAAAGCTAAGCACTTCTCCCATTGCAAGAAAAACCAATCTAGTTGGCCAAACCAAACCGATAGTTCGAAGAGAATTACAAAGATATCAAATCATGCATATAAGAATTCAGAGAAGTTTCAAATAATATTCATAGATAAACTGATCATAAATCCACAATTCATCGGATCTCAGCAAACACACCGCAAAATTTTTTACATCGAATAGATCTCCAAGAACATTGAGGAGAACATGGTATTGAGAATGAAAGAGAGAGAAGAAGCCATCTAGCTACTAGCTATGGACCCGTAGGTCTGTGGTAAACTACTCACGCTTCATCGGAAGGGCAATGGTCTTGATGTAGAAGCCCTCCGTGATCGAATCCCCCTCTGGCAGGGTGCCGAAAAAGGTCCCTAGATGGGATCTCACGGGTACAGAAGGTTGCGGCGGTGGAAAAGTCTTTTCGTGGATGCCTCTGTTGGTTTGGGGATATTTGGGAATATATAGGCGAAAGAATTAAGTCAGGAAGTGCACGAGGGGCCCACAAGGGTGGGGGGCGCGTCCTACCCCTTTGGGCGCGCCCTCCATCCTTGTGGCCGCCTCGTGGCTCCTCTGACTTCATCTCCAAGTCTCCTGGTTTCCTTCTGGTCCAAGAAAAATCATCGCGAAAGTTTTATTCCGTTTGGACTCCGTTTGGTATTCCTTTTCTGCGAAACTTAAAAACAAGGAAAAAACAGAAACTGGCACTGGGCTCTAGGTTAATAGGTTAGTCCCAAAAATAATATAAAATAGCATATTAATGCATATAAAACATCCAAAACAGATTATATAATAGCATGGAACAATAAAAAATGATAGATACGTTGGAGACATATCAAGCATCCCCAAGCTTAATTCCTGCTCGTCCTCAAGTAGGTAAATGATAAAAACAGAATTTTTGATGTGGAATGCTACCTAACATATTTATCCATGTAATTTTCTTTATTGTGGCATGAATGTTCAGATCCGTAAGATTCAAAACAAAAGTTTAATATTAACATAAAAACAATAACACTTCAAGCATACTAACAAGGCAATTATGTCTTCTCAAAATAACATGGCCAAAGAAAGCTTATCCCTACAAAATCATATAGTCTGGCTATGCTTCATCTTCATCACACAAAATATTCAAATCATGCACAACCCTGATGACAAACCAAGCAATTTTTTCATACTTTTGATGTTCTCAAACTTTTTCAACTTTCATGCAATACATGAGCGTGAGCCATGGACATAGCACTATGGGTGGAATAGAGGGTGGTTGTTGAAAGTACATGTAGTCCCCATGTGTGGTTTTGGTAATTAAATGACAATCCTTATGGACTAATGTTTGAATTGAGATATTGGTAATCATGTCTTGAAGAAATGAAGCATAGTGAAGAATTCAATATGTCCTTCAAGACGTCAAGATTAAACATGGAGTAGAGATATCAGTTGACCAAGATGAAGCTCGAAGATTGAAGTCCAAATGGTTAACACACAAGTGCAAATAATGTACCACAGATGATCTTGTGGTATGGTAAGAAAGTGTCAATTGCACTTTGTGTACTAACCCATACTATGTCTTGTTTATGTTTATGAGGGTTAGGTTATTCTCATGGGCTCGCATCGAGAGAAAGATTCCAAGTGTCCATGAGAGGATGACATCAAGTGTTCATGATCATGGCTGACAAGGGCAAGTTCAAGATAACCATCCCGAAGGATTACATGCTTGAAGCTTGTGGATGATCACATGATGGACAAGTGAAGATGAATACAAAGCAAAGCTTCCCACATTGTGTATGGGGGAGCTACTTGAAGACTTCACCAATGTCTTGCCTTCAACTTGAGCCAAGAAGAAACATCAACATCAAGCTCAAGTGAAAGGCTCGAGTCAAAGGTATTAGTTCCTTTGGCGTTAGTGTTGTGGAGTGATGACCACCGAAGAAACATATACACTCAAGTATGGATTCTCGATAGCTATGTAGTGTAGCTCTTTTATGATTCTTGAGTTATAGGGATCCCGCACTATTAAGAGGGGATCAAAGGGGTTAGTGATAGATTTGCTCAAGTCAACATCTTCTATTTCTACTTCCTCACATCATATTCCAACATAGGCATATTTCACTCCTATCCAATACAAACACAAAATGCCTATACATCTACCAAAGAAAATCCAAAGCCAAATAGGTTCCCAAATACATGATAAAACCTTTGCATAATTTGCATCCTCCATTTTCGTTGATCTTGGGTGGTTCTCTATGTGAGGACCTGGGATTTTTCCATAGCTTCAAAACGAGCCCAAGATCATCAAAATCGGAGTCTAGATGTGAAAGTTATGCATGTTTCAGTTTTGGGGTTCCTGCTGTTTTTCTATTGGCCGGACATCCGGGACTTGGCCGGATGTCCGGGCTGCCGGGTCGCCCCGGATATCCGGGATCCTGCCGGATATCCGGTCGTAGATGTCCAGAAACTGTGTTGATTTGCTGGTTGTGTCCGCCGGATGTCCGGCCCTTGGCCATATATCAGGGGCCTGAAAGTTGGCCGGATGTCCGGCCCTTTCCCGGACATCCGGGCCCCCTGTTTTTCTACTACGCCTGTGTACTTTGTGTGGTTTTTCTTCAGCCTTCGGATGTCCGGCCCTTGCCCGGATGTCCGGCCCGTCTCAGCCACTTACACTAAAATGGCTAGATTTCTTGGCTTGCTATATATACCCCTCTACCAATCCGGTAGAGGGCTAACCACTCCATTCCAAATATCCCAAGAACCCTAAGTGGCTCCCTCTCACTCTTCCACACCAAATCCTAGATCCTGGAAGCATTTGTGAGAGTTCTTGAGAGTTGTTCCAATCAAAAGATAGATTCACTCCCTCTCCCTCTCTTGACCAAAGGAATTCATGATTTGAGCAAGTCTTGAGCATTTCCCCCTTGATCTTGTTACTCTTGGAGGTTGGAGACTCCTAGGTGGTAGGAGTGCTCTAGTGAGGAATCAACTTGTGATTTGTCCCCCGGAAAGTTTGTGAAGGTTTGGAGGCCGCCTCAAGGTCTACCACTAGTGGTTGAGAAACGCCTTCATGGTGTTGTCTCAAAGGGAGAATAGGGTGAGCCTTCATGGCGTTGGTGTGCCTTCGTGGTAACATCCACCTCTCTAACGGTGACTAGCTTCCCTCCAAGGAAGTGAACATCGGGATACATCCTTGTCTCTGTGTCTTTGGTTATTTCTAACCCTAGCCACTACTTGTGGTTTACTTTGGTCACTTGACCTTGCATTCACTATATATATTGTTGTCCTCGTTATATTGTGTTGGTTACCATATCATAGAGATTATTTAGGCCAACACTTTATAGTCCGCAGTTCATAGTTGCTACTATTGATATATCCTATGCTTAGTGTGAATTGCTAGCTTGTAACATTCATTTCCATATCTTGTGACATAACTTGTGTAAGCTTGTAGTGCTTACTTGAGTTTGCTTGTATCATTCAATTCCATATATTGTGATACAATTTGTGTAAGCTTGTATTGCTTACTTGTGGTTGTGTGTATTATTCATTTCCATATCTCGTGATATACATTGAGTAAGTTTGTGTGACTTACTTGTGCTTACTCATATCCTCGTTGTTCTCATCTTGTTTATCCTAAGTTGTTGGTGCACTTAGTGAGCCTAGTATATTTAGGATTTGTGATTGAAAAGTATCCGCTTAGTTTATTTCCGCATTAGGATACAGCCAAATCCGTAAAAGATTTTAAAACGCCTATTCACCCTCCTCTAGGCGACATCGTGGTCCTTTCAGTTGTGGAGAAGACAAAAAGAGGGAGATAGTCTCACATCAACTAGGCGTATCAACGGGCTATGGAGATGTCCATCAATAGATATCAATGTGAGTGAGTAGGGATTGTCATGCAACGGATGCACTAGAGCTATAAGTTTATGAAAGCTCAAAAAGAAACTAAGTGGGTGTGCATCCAACTTGCTTGCTCACGAAGACCTAGGGCAATTTGAGGAAGCCCATCATTGGAATATACAAGCCAAGTTCTATAATGAAAAATTCACACTAGTAAATGAAAGTGACAACATAGGAGACTCTCTATCATGAAGATCACGGTGCTACTTTGAAGCACAAGTGTGGTAAAAGGATAGTAACATTGCCCCTTCTCTCTTTTCTCACATTTTTTTTTATTTGGGCCTTCTCTTTTTTTTTGGCCTCTTTTTTTTTGTCCGGAGTCTCATCCCGACTTGTGGGGAATCATAGTCTCCATCATCCTTTCCTCACATGGGACAATGCTCTAATAATGAATATCATCACACTTTTATTTACTTACAACTCAAGAATTACAACTCGATTCTTAGAACAAAATATGTCTCTATATGAATGCCTCCGGCGGTGTAGCGGGATGTGCAAGGAATCAAGAGTGACATGTATGAAAGAATTATGAACGGTGGCTTTGCCACAAATACGATGTCAACTACATGGTCATGCAAAGCAATATGATAATGATGATGCGTGTCATAATAAACGGAACGGTGGAAAGTTGCATGGCAATATATCTCGGAATGGCTATGGAAATGCCATAATAGGTAGGTATGGTGGCTGTTTTGAGGAAGGTATATGGTGGGTGTATGGTACCGGCGAAAGTTGCGCGGCACAAGAGAGGCTAGCAATGGTGGAAGTGTGAGAGTGCGTATAATCCATGGACTCAACATTAGTCATAAAGAACTCACATACTTATTGCAAAAATCTATTAGTTATCAAAACAAAGTACTATGCGCATGCTCCTAGGGGGATAGATTGGTAGGAAAAGACCATCGCTCGTCCCCAACCGCCACTCATAAGGAAGACAATCAATAAATAAATCATGCTCCGACTTCATCACATAACGGTTCACCACACGTGCATGCTACAGGAATCACAAACCTTAACACAAGTATTTCTCAAATCCACAATTACTCACTAGCATGACTCTAATATCACCATCTTTATATCTCAAAACAATCATAAGGAATCAAACTTCTCATAGTATTCAATGCACTTTATATGAAAGCTTTTATTATATCCCTCTTGGATGCCTATCATATTAGGACTAAATTTATAACCAAAGCAAATTACCATGCTGTTTAAAGACTCTCAAAATAATATAAGTGAAGCATGAGAGTTCAACAATTTCTATAAAATAAAGCCACCGCCATGCTCTAAAAAGATATAAGTGAAGCACTAGAGCAAAATTGCCTAGCTCAAAAGATATAAGTGAAGCACATAGAGTATTCTAATAAATCACGATTCATGTGTGTCCCTCTTAAAAGGTGTGTACAGCAAGGATGATTGTGGCAAACTAAAAAGCAAAGACTCAAATTATATAAGACGCTCCAAGCAAAACACATATCATGTGGTGAATAAAAATATAGCCTCAAGTAAAGTTACCGATAGACGAAGACAAAAGAGGGGATGCCTTCCGGGGCATCCCCAAGCTTAGTCTCTTGGTTGTCCTTGAATATTACATTGGGGTGCCTTGGGCATCCCCAAGCTTAGGCTCTTTCCACTCCTTATTCCATAGTTCATCAAATCCTTACCCAAAAACTTGAAAACTTCACAACACAAAACTCAACAGAAAATCTCATAAGCTCCGTTAGTATAAGAAAATAAATCACCACTTTTGGTACTGTTGTGAACTCATTCTTTATTTATATTGGTGTAATATCTACTGTATTCCAACTTTTCTGTGGTTCATACCCCCCGATACTACCCATAGATTCATCAAAATAAGCAAACAACACAAAGAAAACAGAATCTGTCAAAAACAGAATAGTCTGCGAAGATCCGAATTGTTCTAATACTTTTATAACTCTAAAACTTCTGAAAAATTAAGAAAACATAGACAATTCGCATATAAATATTTTATAAAAAAATTAGTGTTTTTCAATGCTGCAGTGAATTATTAAAATTCTGAGACTGGACGCAAAAATTTCTGTTTTTCAGCAAGATCAAATCAACTATCACCGTAAGCCATCCCAAAGGTCTTACTTGGCACAAACACTAATTAAAACACAAAACCACATCTAACCAGAGGCTAGATGAAAAATTTATTGAAAAACAGCAAGGAAAAATATTGGGTTGTCTCCCAACAAGCACTTTTCTTTAAAGCCTTTTAGCTAGGCATTGGTAATTTTGATGATGCTCATATGAAAGAAAAGATGTGAGGCACAAAGAGAGCATCGTAAAACATGTGAAAAACACATCTAAGTCTAACATACTTCCTATGCATAGGCATTTTATAGGAAAACAAATTACCAAGACAAGCAAGATCTAGCATATGCAACTAAGAAGAAAGAAACAATAGCAATCTCAACATAACGAGAGGTAATTTAGTAACATGAAAATTTCTACGACCGTATTTTCCTCTCTCATAATAATTACATGTAGGATCATAATCAAATTCAACAATATAACTATCACATAAAATATTCTCAACACGATCCACATGCATGCGAAGTTGACACTCTTCCAAAATAGTGGGATTAACATTAACTAAAGTCATGACCTCTCCAAACCCACTTTTCTCAAAAATTTCATAAGATTGAACATTCTCCAAATATGTGGGATCTAAAGTTGACACTCTTCCAAACCCACTTTCAATATTATTGCAAACATTATTATCAATCTCATATTCATCATGGGGCTTAAATAAATTTTCAAGATCATAAAAAGAATCACCCCAATCATGATCATTGCAACAAGTAGTGGACCTAGCAAAACTAGCATCCCCAAGCTTAGGGTTTTGCATATCATTAGCACAACTGACATCAATAGAATTTATAGTAAAACCATTGTAATCATGCTTTTTATTCAAGGAGCTATCATGAATTACTTCAAAAATTTCTTCATCACAATTTTCAGATTCACAAATTTCAAGCAAAACTTCATAAAGATAATCTAGTGCACAGAACTCACTAGCAATTGGTTCATCATAATTGGATCTCTTAAAAAGATTAGCAAGTGGATGAGGATCCATAAACTTTTAGCAAGCGAAGATGCAAGCAAAAAGAAGGCACATGGTAACACAAGCAAACAAAAAATCGAACGGAAAGAAGGGCGAATAAAAAGGCAAATATTTTCGAAAATCATTTTAGAAGTGGGGGAGAGGAAAACGAGAGGCAAATGGCGAATAATGTAATGCAAGAGATGAGAGTTTATGATGGGTACTTGGTATGTCTTGACTTGGCGTAGATCTCCCCGGCAACGGCGCCAGAAATTCTTCCTGCTACTTCTTGAGCTTGCGTTGGTTTTTCCCTTGAAGAGGAAAGGGTGATGCAGCAAAGTAGAGATAAGTATTTCCCTCAGTTTGAGAACCAAGGTATCAATCCAGTAGGAGACAACGCACAAATCATCGAATACCTGCACAAACAATCAAACAACTTGCACCCAACGCGGTAAAGGGGTTGTCAATCCCTTCACGGTTATTTGCAAAAGTGAGATCTGATAGAGATAGATAAATGATAAAGTAAATATTTTTGGTATTTTTGTTTTATAGATCAGAGAGTAAAAGATTGCAAAATAGTAGATCGGAAACTTGTATGATGAAAAGTAGAAGATTATATGATGGAAAATAGACCCGGGGGCCATATGTTTCACTAGAGGCTTCTCTCAAGATAGAAAATAATACGGTGGGTGAACAAATTACTGCCGAGCAATTGATAGAAAAGCGCAAAGTTATGACGATATCTAAGGCAATGATCATGAATATAGGCATCACGTCCGTGTCAAGTAGACCGAAATGATTCTGCATCTACTACTATTACTCCACACATCGCCCGCTATCCAGCATGCATCTAGAGTATTAAGTTCATAAAGAACGGAGTAATGCATTAAGTAAGATGACATGATGTAGAGGAATTAACTCAAGCAATATGATGAAAACCCCATCTTTTTATCCTCGATGGCAACAATACAATACGTGCCTTGCTGCCCCTACTGTCACTGGGAAAGGACACCGCAAGATTGAACCCAAAGCTAAGCACTTCTCCCATTGCAAGAAAAACCAATCTAGTTGGCCAAACCAAACCGATAGTTCGAAGAGAATTACAAAGATATCAAATCATGCATATAAGAATTCAGAGAAGTTTCAAATAATATTCATAGATAAACTGATCATAAATCCACAATTCATCGGATCTCAGCAAACACACCGCAAAAAAAATTACATCGAATAGATCTCCAAGAACATTGAGGAGAACATGGTATTGAGAATGAAAGAGAGAGAAGAAGCCATCTAGCTACTAGCTATGGACCCGTAGGTCTGTGGTAAACTACTCACGCTTCATCGGAAGGGCAATGGTCTTGATGTAGAATCCCTCCGTGATCGAATCCCCCTCCGGCAGGGTGCCGGAAAAGGTCCCTAGATGGGATCTCACGGGTACAGAAGGTTGCGGCGGTGGAAAAGTCTTTTCGTGGATGCCTCTGTTGGTTTGGGGATATTTGGGAATATATAGGCGAAAGAATTAGGTCAGGAAGTGCACGAGGGGCCCACAAGGGTGGGGGGCACACCCTACCCCCCTGGGCGCGCCCTTCGTCCTTGTGGCCGCCTCGTGGCTCCTCCGACTTCATCTCCAAGTCTCCTGGTTTCCTTCTGGTCCAAGAAAAATCATCGCAAACGTTTTATTCCGTTTGGACTCCGTTTGGTATTCCTTTTCTGTGAAACTCAAAAACAAGGAAAAACAGAAACTGGCACTGGGCTCTAGGTTAATAGGTTAGTCTCAAAAATAATATAAAATAGCATATTAATGCATATAAAACATCCAAAACAGATAATATAATAGCATGGAACAATCAAAAATTATAGATACGTTGGAGACGTATCAGAAGACCACGTCCCCCCTTCGCTTCTTGTCCAGCTCTGCCGCTCTCTTCTTGCTCCCCTCGGCGGCCGCCTCCTTCACGGTGGTCGTCTGCTTCCCCTTGGGAGCGGTGGTTTTCTTTCCCATCTCTTCAGGTTGCGGCGAAGATTGGGGAAGGAAGTTGGGTGAGGATCGGCGACCGGTATGGGCGAGGAAGGAGAGCAATCGCTTGGCTTGTGGAAGAAGATGGTGGAGGGGCAAGGCAGACGATGAATGAGCAGTACCCCTTCATGTTTTTCTCTCTTGAGGGAAAGGACGCGGGGGAAAGGCGCGACTCTTCACAAAGTTACCGTTTCACATTAACCGCTGCAGTCCCACGACCCCACTACTCGCGGTAATTACGCAAAGTGGACGTTGGATTGACTGGTCATCATGACAAACCGCTGCGCACGCAGCATTCTCTCACCACGTGTACGTGCACTGTTTGGGGCCTAACCCAACGTGCCCAGCAACACGTATGGCTCAGGCCCGGGGGCTTCTGTCGGGGTACACAAACAGGGGTGTATGTTTTCCCCTGACTTGTGCACGGACAGCATCCCTCCGGTCCGGCAACTCTCAGCATCTAGGATAAGGCCAAGCAGAAGAGACCAGCTCTTTGAAGAATCAAAGGGCGGATCAAGAAGACCAAGACCAACCCAAGGAGTAAAATACCATGATGGGAAAACCTCCCCTACCGGCAGGCGAGCCTGGCGGGTACGAGGTTGCCCCGAAGACAAGTCTCAAGATTGCCCCGGCAGGCTTGCCGGGGACGCTGAGGGCTGATTACCCCGCCAAGGCTCCACCGCTCCACCTCACAGCAACGCAAGTCACCGATCGGTGCGGTGTTGAGCCCCCAAGATGCTAAGTGGCCGTTATTTGGCACGTGGCAGCCATCTCCAGAGGAAATCACCTCCAAATGACACTCGTCCAGCGATGTGTCACGCAGGCAGGCGAGAAGGTGGCAAAACAGCACGGCAAGGCTTGCCGGGCTAGGCTATGATGTGACACTAAGCGACGCATTTAATGCGCTCTGTTCAGACTGCAGAGTTAGGTATGATGGCACTGTTTGCTATCTAATCAGTACACAATGACTGATTTGCCATTGTGGTGACCCCTTGATCTATAAAAGAAGGGCCATGGCAACCTTAGAAAGGATTCGGAACCCTGTACACTCATACGCGCGTAGCTGCTCTCGCCCCGAGGCGACCTTGCCGGGCTAGAGCACTGCGTCTCCACCACGGTCCTCTCATCAATCCACCAAAGCTGGAGTAGGGTTTTACGCCTCACGGTGGCCCGAACCTGGGTAAAAATTGCCCGTGTGATCGCCCCCGCGCTGCCCTGCGCCCTCCGCTCTTTGTGCAATGCGTCATTCCCCCCTGCCGAACCACAAGGGGCCGATGGCCCCATAGGTGGCCGTGTTTTCCCACGACACCCGTTTTACGTTATTATTCATTATTTGCCGGGAGATGTTTGATAGGTCGTGGGGAGAGTGGAGGCCTTAGTGCACCTGACTTTGCTATTTTGCCCCATGCTTTATTTGCTGATAGAACTTCTAGTTTGGGTGCCATGGTTGCTCGGCGGTTACACACAAACCTTTCGAGGGGTAGTATTTTTGGTGGTGTTTATGCCTCCCGCCTTGCTAAACATTTTGAGATACCTATTAGGCATGATGAGAAGGAGGAGATGCGGCTACCCACTAAATATTTAGACTATGCTAGTATGGTAGCACACGATTTTATTGACAAGGATGATGATAAGCGACTCCTCTACAACTTAGTATTCAGCCAGGGCACCCGTGAGATTATTACTTTGCCTGCACCTTCTTTGTTCGATATTTATTCACGCAGGTACATTATTATGCCCGAGGACATCTATAGATTTTGGGGTCTCTCACAACCCCCAGTGCCTGAGTCAGCACCAGTACCTGAGCCATATCAGGAGCCTATTTACCAGTGGGAGCCACAGGAGTTCGCCAACCAGTGGAACCCTCAGGACACTCCGCAGTATTCAGGAGAGGGTTACTTCGAGTCGTGGCCCTAGACCAACTTAGGCCAAAAGCCTAAGCTTGGGGAGTACGTATTTCTCACCGACATTACATTCATGTTCACACATTCATTCCAGTTGTCGGTGTTCATCCTTTTTCATCGTATTATCCATGTTAGTTTATTTTTCTTGCTTTCTTCTTGTGTGTTTGAAAAACTTTGATAAAATCCAAAAATATTTCTCGCTTCTTTTTAGTTTTTCTTTTTAGTTTATTTAGTTGTAGTACTAAAAGAAAACCCAAAAAGATTTTTCGTTCTTCTTTTGCTTGTTGGGAGCTTTCCCATGTAAATAGTTTTTCTCGTTTTCATTTTACTTTCTTTAGAAAAACAAAAACTCCAAAAATATCTCAGTGTGTTTCTTTGAAATTCTTTTCTTTTTTTTTGGGTCGTAAGGAGAAGACCACGATGAAAATGTTGAGTGGCTCTTATATGCATTATTGTTGATCTAACAAAGAGCACATATTACCTTGTCTTCTCCTTTGAATAAATGTTTGCAGATTCCAGCTTAGTCCAACGCACGTGCACTCTTATTATTATTCACATTGTTCGGTCGTGCAAGTGAAAGGCAATAATGACGATATTTGATGAAATGATTGAGATGAGGAAAAACTGCTATAAACTCGACCTATTTTGTTTTTGTAAATATGATTAGCTCATCGTTCCTGATTCAGCCTATTATGAATGAAACATGTTTGCAATGACAATTAGAGATTATAGTTACTCATGCCATGCTTAATTAGTTAGGAGCGGATAATGGTTTGTCTTGTGTGTCAACATGCATTTAAAGTGGTTATGATGTAGTATGATAGGATGGTATCCTCCTTTGAATGATTCAAGTGGCTTGACTTGGCACATGCGCATGTAGTTGAAACCAAAAACAACATAGCCTCCACGATATTTATGTTCATGGTGATTTATATCCTACTCATGCTTGCATTCAATGTTGATTAATCTCAATGCATGTTTATGACCGTTGTCGCTTTCTAGTTGGTCGCTCCTCAATCTTCTTGCTAGCCTTCACTTGTACTAAGCGGGAATACTGCTTGTGCATCCACTTCCTTAAACCCAAAGTTGTTCCATATGAGTCCACCATATCTACATATATGTGGTATTTACCTGCCATTCCAAGTAAATTTGCATGTGCCAAACTCTAAACCCTTAAATAATAATCTGTTTTGTATGCCTGAATCGCTCATGTAGCGACTGGGGACTGTCAGTATCTTCCATGCTAGGTGGGTTATTCTCACGGTGAGTGTTTATTCACTTGTCATTCATGAGAAAGTGGCTGGTAATTGGGATGCCCAGTTCCATGATAAAAAATCAAAATCAAAATATAATAATGAAACAAAACTCCCCCAGGACTGTTGTTGGTATGGATGGTACCCGTGGATTCGGCTAGCCGTGGAGTGCGCTTGTTGGTGGAGGGGAAGTAAAATTTTACCATTTTGTTTGGGAACCGCCTATAATGTGTCTAGCATGGAAGATAGTGAGATCTCTTGGTTGTTATGTTGACAATAAAAGCATACCGCTCAAAATTATATTCATCCATGTTTTAAAAGCTTCGAGCTCTGGCACCTCTGCAAATCCTTGCTTCCCTCTGCGAAGGGCCTATTTATTTACTTTTATTGTTGAGTCATCATCCTCTTATTAAAAGCACCAGCTGGAGAGCACCATTGTCATTTATATGCCTTGTTTTTATTCAGTATTGAGTATGACTGTGACTGGATCTCTTTTGCCATGAATTACAATGTCCAGTCAGTCCTTGATCTTCAGGGGTGCTCTGCATTTATGTTTTACGGTCTCAGAAAGGGCTAGCGAGATACCATTATGTCATATTATATCATGATTGTTTTGAAAAAGTGTTGTCATCCGAGATATCTTATTATTGCTCGCTAGTTGATTATGCCATTGATATGAGTAAATGTGGGACCTAAGTGTTATTGTGAATATGGTTAGTTCATAATCTTTGCTGAAAACCTGAATATTGGCTAGACATATTTGCAACAACAAGATCAAACAGAGTTTGTAAAAGTTTTTATTTGTCACTTTTAATCTGTCAACTGAATTGCTTGAGGACAAGCAATGGGTTAAGCTTGGGGGAGTTGATACGTCTCCATCGTATCTACTTTTTCAAACTCTTTTGCCCTTTTTTGGACTCTAATTTGCATGATTTGAATGGAACTAACCCGGACTGATGTTGTTTTCAGCAGAATTGCCATGGTGTTATTTTTGTGCAGAAATAAAAGTTCTCGGATTAACCTGAAAATTTACAGAGAATATTTCTGGAATATATAAAAAAATACTGGCGGAAAAAGATACCAGAGGGGGGGCCACCCAGGGGGCACAAGCCAAGAAGTGCGCCTACCCCCCAGGGTGCGCCCCCTGGCTTGTGGGCACCCTGGACCGACTACAACCCTAACTCCAACTCCATATATACCTATTCACGAAGAAAAAAACAGAGAGAAGGATTCATCATGTTTTACGATATGGAGCCGCCGCCACCTCCTGTTCTTCGTCGGGAGGGCTAATCTGGAGTCCGTTCGGGGCTCCGGAGGGTGGAATCCGTCGCCATCATCATCATCAACCTTCCTCCATTGCCAATTTCGTGATGCTCACCGCCAGGAGTGAGTAATTCCTTCGTAGGCTTGCTGGACGGTGAGGGGTTGGATGCGATTTATCATGTAATCGAGTTAGTTTTGTTAGGATTTGATCCCTAGTATCCACTATGTTTTGAGATTGATGTTGCTATGACTTTGCTATGCTTAATGCTTGTCACTAGGGTCCGAGTGCCATGATTTTAGATCTGAACCTATTATGTTTTCATGAATATATGTGTGTTCTTGATTCTATCTTGCAAGTTGTAGACACCTATTACGTGTTATGATCCGCATACCTCAAGGTAACAATAATTGGGATTCTTTTCGGTGATTACCGTAGTTTGAGGAGTTCCTGTATTCACTAAGTGCTAATGCTTTGGTCTGTTCCTCTATTAAAAGGGGGCCTTAATATCCCTTAGTTTTCTTATGGACCCCGCTGCCACGGGAGGGTAGAATAAAAGATGTCATGCAAGTTCTTTTCCATAAGCACGTATGACTATATACGGAATACATGCCTACATTATATTGATGAATTGGAGCTAGTTCTGTGTCACCCTAGGTTATAATTGCTATATGATGAATATTATCCAACACAATTATCATTGCCGATCCTATGCCTACGAGTTTTTCACATATTGATCTTTGCTAAGTTACTTTCGCTGCTACTGCTGTTACAATCACTACAAAACTGCTACCGTTACTTTTGCCACTGTTACCGTTACTATCACACTACTTTGCTACTAAATACTTTGCTGCAAATATTAAGTCTTTCAGGTGTAGTTGAATTGACAACTCAACTGCTAATACTCGTGAATATTCTTTGGCTCCCCTTGTGTCGAATCAATAAATTTGGATTGAATACTCTATCCTCGAAAACTGTTGCGACCCCCTACTTATGGGTTATCAAGTACGTAGGATTTTTTGCATGCTTTGTATGGATCTAGAGGATGAAATATGAGAGAGGCGGATGCAAAGTGGCTAATTTGAGGCGTGACTAGTCACTGTCCTCGGACGCGTCTGTTCGCATCCGCGGGCGTTTGTGGCGCCGGATTTGTAAAGTTCGACTGTAGATGCTCTTAGACACGCTAAACACTTAGATTTTTTTTTCGGGGAAAAGGGTAGGATGTTGTTCATACATAGGCTAACAATATCATCAATGCCCGAACGAAGCCACACCGCCGTACGTGGGCTCCTTCGACTGTATGCAGCTAGGGTGTGACTAACCTTATTCTGAATACGACTAACTAAGTTTAATACTCCTTAAAATACTAAGTTTAATACCCTTCCCCATCACTCATCATGGATTGAATCTCTCACACCACTTTCATATGCCTAGATCGATGACCATGTGTTGCTCTGGTCATCAAGATCGCCTCCGAGCAATCCATCTTCTATACCTACTATTAAAAGAATTAGGTATTCTTGGTTTGGTTCCCTTTTATTTAGTCCCGTCTTGAGTATTTTCACATATGTATGCTATTTTTTAGTTTTGCCCGCTTGACGAACATATGTGCAAAGAAAGGAAACCGGGACGAAGGAAGGAAACAGAGACGTACGTGTAAAGGAAACTTGAAACTAAGGGAAGCAGCCGGCCGGCCGACCCATATCTATTTTTCAGTTGCCAAACGAAACAAAGCTGCCGGCCCATTTGTCTATTCTTTTTATAGTTGCCAGCCCGTATCGAGAGGACGCACGGCAAATTAAGGTTCCCTTGAGCGATTAGAAAACAGCAGACGGCGATGCATGGAAATCTCAAGTGACTCGAAGGCCAGTAACTTCTCAATCGGCCGCAGACGACGGCAACAGCCCCTCGTTGGTTGCCGACGCTGCACGTTGGCCACGGACAACGACGAGGAGGTGAAACGGCCGACGGGGAGGTGAGCCAGCCGTGCTTTGTGTTTCATGTTAAGTAACGATGCCACGGTTGAATACCATCGGAAAGGGTCGACCGTGCATGCACGTCATCGTCGCCATGGCCATGCTAAGCAAAGAAAGAAGAGACAAGACAAGCATCCATGCATGCTACGTCTATCCTAATCTGACATGCATAATATCTCTTTCTAGGTATCTAAGGAAATTACGAGTACGCAAGCATGGCTCAACCGGCGGGGTGCAATTACTTGCTTTATTTATACTGACATTAGTTAGTCTTGAGGTTCTCGCAAAAAATAAAATAAAAAAATAGTTAGTCTTGAGGTGGCTAAAAAAATTACGTGCTTTGATTCAAATTAACAGAGTTTATTTTGTGCAGACCACCTTCATTGTGGGGAGTCATGTGTGTTGTTTAACGTACTGCTTGGTAATCGTGTGTTACAGAGAGGAATTGAATCTGATATCAAATAGTTACATATTAAGTGGTCATGGTCAATGAAATTGCGTAAACGAGATTGTTATATGATAATTTTTTGTGTGTAAAGTTCATTCTGGAATCACTGATTGATCCACGAAATTATGATGTCAAATAGTTATTCACAATCTGGTCGGCAAAATTGCTTAAACATGATTATCAAATCATACATCTATGTTCTGAAGGTTTAGTTGTATCATCTATTTAATTTATTTATCAACATTGTTCCCCATTGCAATGCACTGGCATTTAACTAGAAACCTACAAATAGAGTTATATATATATATATACAAGTTAGAAGTTGCTATACGTATGCCTACCAAAGATTTCACTGCATCAAGGAAACAAACTTTAAATGTTCATGCCAATTATTTCTTGATACCCATTACTAAATTTCCCCTACTATAGTTTGATGATCTTGCATCGGATATTTTAGCAGTATATAGATATGACACCAGTCGCCTGGCAAAAGCCAATGAAGACAGACCGGCAAATGTTCTAACTTGAAAATTCTCAAAAGTTCTTTTATTTCTACACATCCGCACATCCCGATTCTCACGCCCTATACGTAGTGTACTTTTCATAATGTGGATATTCTTTTTTCTCCCGTTGCAACGCACGGTCATGTTTCCTAGTCAACAATAATAGGGAGTTGAGTTCTATGTGCGCCAGCTTTAACTATTCTCTACAAGCTTCCAACTCTGCATCCAAAGGACTGTCACATGAGTGCCGCTCCTGGCATGCCGAGAAGATAATTGAGTCAGCATGGTCACGCAAGACCATCCCACACCCAGCCTGGCTAGTTAGCACCACAAAACTACCGTCGCTGTTCAGCTTCGTCCAAACCTTCGGTGGCAAGCTCTAGCACAACACCTCATCGTTCCTATTCAGCATGTGGGTTCTGGGCGCCCCCTGAGCAGGAGGAGCATTGATCACCATCTTACCCTTCTCCGTATTTTCTTGAGTGAACTCCTCGATGCACAACAACGACGTGACTCACAATAACCTGAAAGTGGCCTTCGTGGGTGGCGGAGGTTTGTCGTGCGTGATCTCATCCCGAACATTCCAGGATCGTCAAAAGGTCATAAGCACTACCATGTAGGTCGTGGCTCCAACACGCCGAAGAGCCACTCCGGCTCGATATTGCGTACAACATCAATGTCTGTAGGGGGGACTCCGTGGCCATTGCACGCCATAGCCCCTTAGCGCGTGGGCATATGCACATTGTGTGGGAGTCGTCCTCTCATTCCATACCACATAGGGGACACATATTAGTAGGTTCAAGATTGCGGGGAATTTATTCAACCATGTAGCGAGGGAGTTTGAAACTAGTCACCATGCAAAGACGCATACTTTAAGGGGAGCAGGGGACCCCCATATGGTCTTTCCGATGGCGCGACAACCATTCGGTGCCCTGCTTGAGGTGCTTGTCAAAGGACGCTGGCGCTCGTCCATGGCAAAGCGATAAGCCGACCGCATAGTGAAGATGCGAGTCTTCTTTTATTATGATGCATGTTTAGTATACTGTCATATGAAAAGATTGTAATGTTGGTGAAAATCATAAAATTGCCTTGGGCTCCTTGCTTAGTAAATAATTCCCTGATGGTAGAACCCTTGTTGGATCTTTGCAACCACACACTATGTAAAGGATGAATTAATAATGCACCAAGATCTATTGAATGAGTGTCCTTGTAAACATTACTAGTATGTCGATTGCTACACCTTTTTCTCTCATTGGTGCATGCACAAACATTTTTTTTTTGTGTTGATACCACTTCTTTTGTTTTAATACACATGTCACCAATATTGACCCTACATGGAGGCATATACTTGGACACTTTCTAGGGGGGGGTAATGGAGGGCTAATGACTACACGAAAGGATGCGTCTTAATTAAGTTTCCATCTCTCAAAAACTGAATGAAATGAGCCATTATAATTATAGTCACTATATTTAGGCAAACTACAACCTATATTGCCAAGTTGAAATTGTAGGCTCGTCAACACCTCGCTCACATTAGTCAATTGCAGAGAATAAGTACATCGCCACAAGTATATTGATTTTAGTGCACCCCCGCCCCCTCCCCCCCCCCCCCCCCCCACCGGCCCCCCCCCCCCCGCCCCCCCCCAACCCAATATTGATACAACCAATATGACTTCTCTTAGCATTTTTGCCATGAGCTCTCGTCGCCAAAAAGACCGGTCAAGAGCAATGGAGCCTTGGCGAAACGGTGATCCAGAACCCTTGGCCAATGCATGAATAAATTGCCGGCTTGCTCCGTGCCTCTTCTTCACCCCGGCCAATAATATTCTCTTTCATCCAACGTTTGGCGGATTGACGCAGATTAGTCGGTGCAGGTGGGCGAACAAACCTTACTCTCCACTGCTTGTGGATCTTCTGGGAGAATTCACTATAAGGTTTGTTGAGATTTAAGTTGACAGGTTTCGCCAGAGGATTGGTGGTTTACACGGGGCTGGTGCAAACAACTTGAGTGCAAAGACAAACCACAATTGTAAAAATTATATGCAATTCGAGGCTTCATTGGTGCCAGGGGGCATTGCTCCCCTCCCCCTAATTTTTTTACAAGCATAGGTGATATAGGTGCTAATTTGAATGATAACTGCTTGCTTAGGCAGCCGTGTGCAAGATATTTATTTGACCGGCACTAATTGTATCATACTTTTTTAACCACAAAGTAGACGTGCTTGCTCCAAAAAGAATCATTGTTTATATATGTGCACATTGCATTGTACATGTCTTTAGTGCTCCTCGTGTTGTTTCACGCTCCCATGTTTCGCACAAAGATACCATCCGTATTTGCTTCACAACTAATATATGGTATACAAAGATGGGAGTTTGCCTTTCACATGAGGTTTGAAATTTTCCTAAGAGAATATAAATACAAAATCAAGCATTTATATTTCTATAAATAATGAGAGGGAGATCATAGGTAGAAGCATTGCCATGAGAAATACAACGAGGCAACTTATCCATGATTTGGATGCTTAGTTGGATAACAGAGTATCCTTTGAAACTAAGCAATGTCTTAAGAACTAGACCCTATTTGATATTTCTGGCGAAAATTTAGACGTTATTTTGTAGTAGATCTGTTTTGTGTGCTGATGATGCCATGACTCGACACAACCGATAGCATTCTCTAATTTATGCGCTTCTACCTATGATCTCCCTCTCTTTATTTATAGGAAAATGGATGTGTTAAACGCGACACGATCTGTCATAGTCGGTAGTGGGCATTACACCAAATGTTGCTTTTACACATTGGTTTTAAATTTTATAAATTAAGTTGCTTGAGTAAAAGAAATGTTGCTTGAGTAATTTTTCTTAGAAAAAACTACAAAAATCGCAACAAATCAGTGAAAACGCCCGTTAAAAAATCCGGAGGCCCCCAGTTTAAAATAGGATGGGGATTACGAGCATACAGGGCTTCCATCGTACGGCCCAGTGGCTCAGTGGCCCGTGCAAATCGTCTCCTAACCAGATTAATGACGTAATAATCATCCGCAGGGGAAAACTCTTCCTAGCGAGATTTCCCCACCCATCTTCTTCCTCCGAAACCCTAATCCCCAAATCGGAGAATCGGACCCAGCCCGGCGCCGCGGAAAGCATCCCCCCATCGACCGGCATGGCGATTGCTCGCACTGGCGTGTACGTGGACGACTACTTGGAGTGTGAGATTGCCGGCTCCGATTTGTTTCCCTTTTTCTTTCCATTCAGGGTGCTTTTGGGCCTTTTGCCCTTACTAGCTTCCTATCGTTCCGCAGATTCGAGCACCCTGGCCGGCGACCTGCAGAGGATCCTCTCCA
Source organism: Thinopyrum elongatum (assembly GCA_011799875.1). Lineage (NCBI taxonomy): Eukaryota > Viridiplantae > Streptophyta > Magnoliopsida > Poales > Poaceae > Thinopyrum > Thinopyrum elongatum. Next base: position 474,518,364 of record CM022301.1, read on the forward strand.
CCATGCACGAGCTCGACGAGAGGGCCCATGGTGATGATTTTGCCACACTCTTTTTTTTCCTTTGGAAATAAAAATCCATTTTGAGAATCTGATAAAAAAAGTCATTGTAGAGAGTGAATTTTGCTTTCCATCTTTACTCCGTAGTAATCTGGCCATGTTTTAATTGTCGACCCCGAGATATAATCCCGCGAGTGACAACGGAATGACTGTTTTACCAAGCTTGTTTCTCAGGCTTGTTTCTTTGGTTTTGTGTCTTGTATATTTTTTGTGATGCAGGCATTTTGGGTCAGACTAAGGGGCAGATCAAGTATCTCCTGGGGGTGCCATCCCATGGGTTCGACAGGCCAAACGTGGTGCATGATGAAAATGCCTCGGAGAAGATGACGAGGGATATTGAAAATAGCCAGGACAATGCGCTTAGTCTCTGCACGGAGAAAGTGTTGCTCGCACGCCAAGCTTATGACCTGGTTCTGCTTCCTTCCTCTTTTTCTTCAAGTTGTCCTGTAGCTTAAAGAATTATGGATGCAGAACTTTTAACTAGTGCATCTACACATGTTATTTCATGTTTGGTAGTTATATTAGTTACTCCAGGGTTGCTACCCCCTGATTCTGCTTCCTTCCTTCAACTTGTAGTCCTGCAACATAGTGGACCTATGGATATCAGTTAGTTATCCTCCCTGATGGAAATGTCGCTAGTGCCTACTGCCTTTATGCATTTAATTTCATTTCTGGTGGTTATCTTAGTTACTCTTTGGTTGCCACTCCCAGGTCAACTTGATCATTTTGTGCCAAACTTTAGACTTTGTACAGTAATATGCAATTGTAGAAATCAAATTGGACTCCAGAATAACATATTAAATGCCAGACAAAACAGATAAAGATGTGAACTTCTGTAGTTAACACATTCTTAGTTGAGTTCTTAGAATTACAAGTTTTTTGGAAAGAGTACCGAGTAATTAATACAAATTATTCAGCACCATCGGTATTTGTATTCAGATTAGAATATGAAAAGCCTGGTATTACTCGTGTGATATACTACCCAGTTGCTAAATTGTCATATTGAAGCAAGAAGCCTAACATAGAAATACAGAAGGGTAGTCGAGGATCCAAACCAATCTACAAACAGATGCACTTTATTTGGCAGTTATCCCATCTGTTCAGTGTTAATTTTTTATGGATATCTAACTATTAGTTATCTTTGGCATTATTATACAGATAGAGAGCCATATCAAACGTCTTGATGAAGACCTAGGCCAGTTTGCAGAAGATTTAAAGCAAGGTATAAGCAGTGATGTCATATTTTTTACTTGTTGATTATGAATCCATTGTTGAATCTTCATCAAACAGAATATCAGATGCCATCTTCATTTTTTCCTCAAAAAGAACATTGATTGCTCTCTCTTGCTTGCAGAAGGAAAAATACCTCCAGACGAACCGCATATCCTTCCTCCAATGCCGGTGGGTGGCAGGGATGAAAGACGGAGGTCCAGTTTTAGTACACCCCAAGCAGCAAGGAAGTTTGTCAGAGAGAAGGAATGGGAGAGGGATAGGGAGAGAGGTATGGACTTCGACTTAATGCCCCCTCCAGGTAGCAGCAACAAGAAAGCCGTTGCATCTATGGATGTGGATCAAATGATTGATCCAAATGAGCCGACATATTGTATATGCCACCAGGTAAGCTTGAAACTGATATATGTTAATATTCCTGGAACTTGCATTTGCATCAATATCTACATCGAGCATTTTTCTCAAATGTTTGCTGAAAATATGTTCCTATTTTTAATTGATTTTCAGGTGTCATATGGTGATATGATTGCTTGTGACAATGAGACCGTAAGTTTTTATGGTGCTAAGCAATGGTGCCTTACCTTCTGAGCTAATTGCAGGAGTTTAGCTTGTGTGTTGTTAATTACTACTAGTATTTACCCTTATCAGGCCTAAGTAAAGCTTTGGAGCTTTCCAAACTTATTCTATTGCTTTTTGAACAATGATGTTTGGCTGGACTGGTGGTTGGTCATCTCTTGCTTGTAGTTTTTTCTACTTGTCATCCAGAATGAGGATTATGTGCTCACTGTTTTACTCTTGTTACTAGGTTGTAACATCGTGCCTGACAATGTATATGCTTGCTTGCATACTCTAGAACTCGTTGCAATTTCCAGATGTTGTATAACACGAGCAATTACAAGTTGGTACTGCCTTTGACAAACTAACAGTGGAATAGAATTAGTGGTCAATGCGTTGGAATTTTTCACTGTATTTCCTTGGTTACAGTTTAAAGGAATTCCTTCATAGAATTAAGTCCTAGCGTAGCCTTCAAGCCTAGTGGGGTATGGTTTCCAGAATTTTAGTACCTTTCTTATAACTCGTTCTATTAGTTTTTTTCATTATTACCAATATCCTCCCTCGTGGCAAATAACTATTAATTTCATTTTACAAATCTCTTGTATTATTAGTTTTATTCATTATCATAAATATCTCCCCTCGTGACACAATAAATTTCTTAGTATTCATCGCAGTACAGACCCCCCCCCGTGGCCTCTCGAATTGAATATGACTCTTTACATGTAATGTTAGCTTATATGAACGTCATCCATCTCTACCGATTGCTAACTTTTTATCCTTGCCAACAGTGTGAAGGAGGCGAATGGTTCCACTACTCTTGTGTTGGTCTGACACCAGAAACAAGATTCAAAGGGAAATGGTTTTGCCCAACTTGCAGGAATCTTCAATGAGAGGTTCTCCTAAATTGGTAAGAGGCAATACTACCAACCGCTTTAAATCTGTAGAAATCTTAGCTTACCTTATCACATAAATCGCCAAATACAGCTCATCTTCCTGTATAAAACGTGAATTTGTATAACCGTGTTCTAAGCGAGTAGTAATCTCACAAATTAATCGATTCGTAATATTAGTGCAAACTTTCCTTTTCAGAAAACCATCTAACTTGGTCATTGAAAACCTCGAAATAACCCTAAAAATATGCCCCCCCCCCCCCCCCCCCCCCTCCCCTCCCCAACACACACACACACACTCACACACTTCAAATTTTGCAGTTTTGTATACCTTACATGTAGAACGTAGGGGAAGAACAGAGCTGGCGCAGTGGTGAAGTACTCCCCACTTGTGCCAAGAGGTTCTGGGTTCGACACAGCCTCTCTGCATTGCACTTAGCAGGGGTAAGGCTTGCCTTGTATAATCCTTCCACAGCCCCCACCTGGTGTGGGAGCTTCTAGCACTGGGCCTGTCCCTTTTTTTTACATGCAGCAGATGGGGAGTGCAGGTGCATCGAAAAGGGAACGACGCCAAATAAGCAAAAGAAGTTTGTAGAACAGACCCAATCACCCAAGGCACCGACAGTCAGTGTACAGCTAGAATTAAGCTTCTCCAGAGACATAGCAACAAATCATGATTGTAAACCAACATACATGGTATATGCAACACCCACTGCGTTTCGCATAAAAAGCCCTATAATTACCAAACACAAGCTATTGAGAAAAGCACCCACATGACATCCTCCTTTAAACCTTTACCACTCCCTTTTCAAAATCTAATAGCCCACGACTGGAATTCAATACCCTGGTAGTCAATCGCTGCATGCTTTAATCATTTCGTCACATGCACCCGCAGTCGAATTCTAGTAACGCCCATTGAAGTCAGCCTCTTGTTAACGTGATAAATCCAGGGTCGTTTTAAGAAAGCTTTTTTCTCCCCTGACTATTTAACGTTTGCTCGCCAGTGTTGATGAGGCGAGCGGTTCTGGTTGGCCCAGACATTCCCCCACACGCAGGACTCTTCAACATGAGACTCTCAGAAGCTTTTCTTGGATAGAAGGATACCAAATGGTACATCTTTTGATTTGTAAGGAGGCGTTTCCTTCATGACAGTGTGTTCTTATTTTGGTAATAATTTATATGCTGGAGAGAAGGCAACTGTTTTATCTGGAGAGGATAAAAACACTTGGCGTGTTCTGTTGTATCTTGTCGCTGTAAACAATCTTGTAGTTCCGAATGTTGGTAACCTGGTAATCATCTAGTTTGATCGTTTGGCTATAACTGTTTTATCTGAAGTGTTATCGCAATGTTTGCTCGCATGATTCTGCTCCTGAGCACCCATCATCTGTTGCATCTCCTCTGCTGTGCTGAGCCGAAGGTGCAGCAGCATCTGCACTTCTAATGCACACATTGTATTATCATTATTATGTCCATAACTGCAAAGCCTACTGATCTTGTTCCATATGTGTATTTTCTTGTTCTTTTTTTTTTTGAGAGGCGTGTGTTTTCTTGCTCATGAGCAGTAGTATTGTTGCTGCAATATATCTACTCCCTCCGTTCCAATTTACTCGTCGTGGTTTTAGTTCAAATGTGATACATCCACCAGAAATGCCATGTCTACAGGTTTGGGTTGCGGATGCACTGCGCCCCTTGCCACGTAGCTCCCGGCGGCAGCACCACGGGCTCCAGCATGGCAGGCCCGATGCACACGTAGGCGAACTTGCCGTACCACTCGTACTTTGATCCTGGGCTGAAGACGTACAGCTCCTCGAACCCTCTCCTGCTCAGGCAAACCGAGTTCCTCCTGCCCTGCACCCAAACATCAATGAATTCCACAAGAATTCTTCAGTTCAGCTGTGAATTTGTGATCCTTCTTCAGTTTTGCGTTTGTCACGTACCCTGTCGATGACGGTGAACTCCCTGGGCGCGTGCCGGTAGACCCGGCACAGCTCCGCCGTCAGGTGCTTGTAGTTGTCGTCCTCCTCGCCGTCCGGCTCCGGCGCCGCCCGTGCCCCGCGCTGGTCACCGCCGCCACCGGAGAGGAGCATGTCGAGGCCCTTGTTGACCCAGCGCGGCTGCGGGGACGACGGCGTGGAGTAGTAGTCCGGGGGGAGGATGCTGAACTCCGACAGCAGGGGCTCCCTGCCGCGGTAGTCCGAGCCCTGCAGCCCCACGGCGTAGGTGGCGTCGGGCGTGCTCACGCGCAGGTGGTTGCACACGGCGCCCGACAACGCCACCGCCGACGGCGACGACGCGGCGTTCGTCACCGTGTACTCCGACGCAAGCGCCTCCGGCTGCAGCGTCACCACGCACCTCGCCTCCGTCCCGTCCCCGCTCCCCGGCGGCTCCACGGACACCAGCTCCACCGAGATGGACCCCGTGGGGCCTCCCCTCACGTCGCGGAGCGACCACGCCCCGCCCGGCGACCACCACGACGGCGCCTCGCCGGCAACGGCAACGGTGCGCGCACACCGGAAGTCCATGGACACGCCGCCGCGGATGACGGGCCGCCCGCCGGGGCCCTCGCCGACGGTGGTGTGGAGCACCTCCGTGGCGGCGCCGTGCCACATGGCCGGCTTGTAGGACGTGACCAGCCCGCTCGGCAGCAGCAGGTGCGCCGCGCTGCCGTTGCGCACCGCCATCTTCACGGCGCAGCTGTCGCCCACGGCGTCGAAGGTGACGCCGTGGCCGGAGAACTCGGCGGCCAGGTACTCCGCGTTGGGAGGAGGGAAGGGCGCCGCCGCCGTCGCCGGCGATAACGCATGCGCTGCAGTCGCGAGCCGTGCCCTCTGGCCGCCGCCGCCGCTGATTAGCCTAGAGGAGCCGAGGAAGGTGATGGTACTATGCTTCCATGAGCTCGGTAGAGGAGCCGGAGTGGCATGGCCATGGGGAGTGGCGGCAGTTGGAGCGCGGAAAGCCATGGCCGATTCTGGCGAGTGGCACTGCGGTAGCCTTATCTGCACCGCAACTTCTTTTTTTCCTTCGGCTTTGAGATTTGAGATTTTTTTGTGTGTGGCCTCGTCGCTATTTTGGATCGTGTTTCCTTTCATTTTTTTAGATAAAAACAACGGTAATGTTAACTGGCTGATTTTCGCTGGGGGTGAGATCCTAGCGAATTCCTCCAGAGCCACACGATCCAGATCCAAAGGATGGCAGTTATTGACGAAAATGGCACTAAAAATAAAGAACTGCCCTGCTTTTTCTGAAAACTGCCACCCCCAAAACACTAAAATTGTCACCCCGCGTTCGCAAATGTCATGCATGGCAGTGAACTTTTGCTGGGATTAGCGTCCTAAAACAAAATAGCAAGAGGTAAGTACTCCCTCCGTCGCATAATATAAGAGCGTTTTTGACAAGTACCGTATTTTTTTGCTGTACTAAAATGCTCTATGACGACATTTTCACACGTTTCATAACACAGTCGTTTCATAACACAGTTAAGGACAACAACACGGATGATTAGATACAGACACAAACCCGAAACTGTCGAGATACCTGTTGTATTTCGGTAATACTCCCTCCGTCCGGGAAAAGTTGTCACCAGCGTAGTTTAATTGTAACTTTACAGAAAAAACCCTTTTCATTTTAAATCTAGTGCTAATCAGCCCTTCTTCCTCCCCCGACGCCCGCCGGCACCGCGCGCCCCAGCCTCCGTCTCCCCCCCCCCCCCCCCCCCCCCGTCGCCCGTGGGCACCGCGTGCCACAGCCGCCGTAGGATCAGCCGGCGACGAAGTCTCACTTGCGCCGCCGCCCACCTGCCCCGCAGCTGCCATCTTGCGCCGCCCCTGCTTAGCTGCGCTGCGGAGGCGAGCTTCGCCGCCGCCCACCTGCTCCTCCGCGGCGACACCTCGACGGGCGGCGATTCCACGGCTCATGGGCGGCTCTACTCGTCGTCCTGCTCGCATCCCCGGTCGCAACCCCGGCGCGCCAAGGCCAGCCACTCTGCTGCGGGAGTTGGGCAAGACCCTGGTCGCCGCTGCTCCACCGCCGTGCACCGAGGTGACCAGTGCATCCACCGTAGGGCCCACCGCCGCCGCCCACCTGCTACAGAGGCGACCACCGCCGCCCACCTGCTCCTCCTCGCCGATTTCTTCTTCTTCTTCTTCTTCTTCTTCTTCTTCTTCTTCTTCTTCTTCGTCCAGGCGACCCAGCTCCTCCTCGCCGCCTCTGCTGCTACTGAAAGGTAGCCAGCGCCCTGAAATCAGTGTCAAATTGATGTTAATTTGTTGTGCAGATCAAATTGATGTCAAATTGAGGTGAATTAGAGTAGCAGCAGATCATCTAGCCTGTAATTTGATGAGCGTGTGCACACACACACACACAATATTCAGTCTGTAAGAGTAAACTGTAGATGCACAAAATTGTACAGTAAACTGAATTAGTGAACAAGCAGTGTTACTCATAGGCTTTGAAGTTTTCCAAACTAAGTGTTGTGAATGTGATCTGTAACTTAAACTGAGAGCAGTACAAATGTGCTTGTGCTCACATTACTAGAATATGTAACTTAAACTGAGACTGGTCATTCCAGGTCAAATCTGCAACTTAAACTGAGAGCAAAAAAAAATTAGTTAGAGCAAAGTGTTATGAATGTAATTGAAAATTTGTAACTTCTTCTTCTTCTTCTTCTTATTTCTAGCACACTGACACAGAAGATTTTTGCTCTGATTCACTTTTAGTCTAAAAAAAAAGGCATGGCACACTAGAGAAAAAAGAAGAAGAAAAAAGAAATCATGCCTTGCTGAAGAAAAAAGAAATCCCAGAAACACTTAACTGTTTTAGACACTTTCAGTTAACTGTTTTGAATTATCCAAGTGACAGTATAGTTTCAGAAATCCCAGGTGACTCCCAGGTGACTGTATATTGTCCCAGTGACTATAGTTTCAGAAATCCCAGAAAGTTGCTGCACCCCTTTACTGAAAAGGGGCAAAACTGATCATGTACTCTGAAGAAATGTTGCAATATTGTCACAGTAATTACTTGATCAAAATTGCTGGAGTATAAATCATTGCTAGCAGTGAGCAATGAGATGGGAAGACAGACATCACTTTTTAAATGCTAGCTTCAGAAAATTCAGTTAGCAGTGAGCAGTGAAAACAGACAAAGTCCAATAATCATCTTCTTACTTGAAAGCATTTTATTCACATGGTCCTAAAATTTATAAACCAGACTGATCTGTACTTGAAACTAGAATTAGAAAACAAGATTAACATTAGTGAACATATACTGTCAAGTTGTGTCAATGCTTGAAAATTTTGCAAGCACTAGCTTGGAAAATGAAAACATACACTCATATTTCAGTTGACAGTGACAAATTTTGCAAGCACTAACTTGGAAAAAACCTACTGCAGTTTACTGAAATTTCCTTGATGTTCATGGAATGTGCTTTCATCAACTAAATTTCCTTGATGTTCTAAAGATCAAGGGCTGCTAATTAAACTTCTTGTTGTGACAGTATCACCACTAAGATCATCTTCACTAAAAATTTTGTTTCTGAACTGTAGCATTAAAATGATCATGGTCTAAAATGGGAGAAGGAAAACATCTCTGAAAACATCCCCAAATCCTTCCTGAGAGAAAGACAGAGAAACGACAGCACAGTAAGAGTACAAAGTGGCTTACATGATGAGTGCAGAGTGAAGGTCTTCACATGCAAACCTGCATCACATAGCTTTTGTTTTCAATTAACCAAAATAACAAAATATGGATGTCTTAACAGTTTGCTGTCAATTTTAGACTGAATTTCACTAAACTTGGTAATTTTGCTGAGCATAATCCATCACTAGTGACTGAATTTTTGATTTTATTTGAATTAAGTTAGAATTATTTAGATTCTTCTGTCAAAAATTCAGTGTTTACTACATTCAGTCAAGCTTAAATTCAGTGTTGCTGCCTGTACAAATTTAAATTCAGTGCTGCTGCCTGTACAAATTTAAATAGAAATTCAATTTTGTCAGTACAGTGCTGCTGCTGTACAGTGCTGCTACCTGTACAAATTCTTAGCTTTGCTTGACAAAACTGTTTTACTTTACCAAAGTAGACAATGCTCTTCAACTAGGCAGGGCAGGGCAGGGAGGAATGCTCTTCAACTCACCAAAACGAACTGGGAATTATCCCCTGTACACCACCACCATGCTTCCTCCTGACAGAAGAACCCTCAGCACCCAAATTCCCTGCAGCCCCATTGCCCTGAGATTTGATTTAGCAGCAAAGCAGAGCATTTGGTTTAGCAGCAAAGAAAAGCAAAGCAGAACATCTACTGTACTTGAACATCTAAAGCAAAGCAGAGCATTTGATTTAGCAGCAAAGCAGAGTACTTGAGCTCTGAAATTTAGTGAGCGTTGAAGTTATCACCTTTACTCTGTCTTTGCGGGGGCGGGAGTGGTCGGCTGAGCGTCCATCTCCGGCGAGCGGGCGGCGGGCATGGCGGGGATACGGTGGCCGCCGGAGGACCCGGAGATGTTCCCGACGCGGATGCTCGGGACCGGGTCTGGGGCGGCCCCCCGCCGCGGCAGCGGGGGGAGGCCCACCAGGCGAGATGGCGTCGGACGACGACCGGTCCGTGGCGGCCGACTCCTGGTCCATCAAGAGCAACTACGGGAGCACCCTCGACGACAAGCAGCGCTACGCCGACACGGCCGAGGTGCTCCTCGCCTCCTGCCCCTCCTCGGTCTCCTCCTCCGCGGCCTCCGCCGCCGCGCCCTCCGCCTGATCCTCCTCCCTCAGCGCCCAAGCGTGTAATTTGGGGAGTCCGCCGATCCACCTTTACTCTGTCTCCCGCGGGGGCGGAGGAAGGGACCAAGGAGGGGGAGCTCGGGCGACGCTCGAGGAAGCTGGGCGGGAGAGCTTAGGCGTGGGGAGGGGAGCAGGGAGCTCCGGCGCGGGGAGCCGAGCAGGGAAGCGAGCGGGGAAGACGAGCGGCGGGGGTGCGACGTTTGTCGGGAATTAGCTGAGGGTGTTTTTGTAAAATGACCACGGGGACAACTTTTCTCGAACGGAGGGAGTAGGAGATAAAGTACTAGTTTTAATCGTTCACTAGATACAGACACAATTAAAAATCCTTTTGTGATTGTGGGATATGCATATAATCGTTTGTGCGAGCATCATCGAACATTACTCGAGTTCATTTGACTAGTGGATACTACACAACTGAAAATTAATAACTGCCCAAGTCAAAATCACAGCAATGGCATTTTCAACTACTTCAATGCACATCAAATCCAGTATTACAATATAATGGCTCATGAACTAGATCAGGACATCAGGTATGCTCGCTAACACACACACAGTTGACTTGACAATACATTTTTTATACATGCTAGAAACGGTAAAGAGCAATACACACATGAATCAACTATGTCCCTCAAATGTGTAGTACCAATGGACTATGGTGATATATATCTCCATGTTTGTCTATGGCATGCGGTAATTTTCAGATGGGACAAATGGCTTAGGGGGCATCTGCAGATTTTGTAAGCTTCCAGTTAACATATTTACCACCTTTGTCATTGATGGCCGGTTTCTTGGGTTCCACTGAATACACCAAAGTGCCACGATAGCCAGCTGTCTCGCCTTTTCTTTCCCTTCTGGTGTCACTTTCAGAGTAAGCACCAGTTCCTCTCCAGTGATAACTTTCTCGTAGATCCACTCTGGGAGGTATTCCTGGTTCTGGCTCTCAGTACTTGGGTCTGAGTTCCTCCGTCCACTCACCATTTCTAACACCAACATGCCGAAACTGTAAACATCCGACTTGTAGGATATCCCACCAAAGTTCCTAGAGTAAATCTCTGGCGCGATGTAGCCCATAGTGCCTCTTGCTGCGGTCAAGGTGATGATGCTTTGATCCCTTGTACACAACTTTGCAAGGCCGAAGTCTGAGATCTTCGGGTTGAAGTTGTAGTCCAGTAAGATATTGTGAGGCTTGATGTCAAAGTGGAGGATGCGCTGGTTGCATCCTTGATGTAAGTACTCCATTCCTCTAGCAATGCCTAAAGCAATATCTAGCATTTTGTCCGGTACCAGGAGTTCTCGGGAAATAATAGAATTACATGTGAATATATATTTCTCCAATGAATCTTTAGGCATGAATTCGTAAATAAGAGCCCTTCTTGTCCCTTCAGAGCAAAAGCCAAGGAGGCGGACAATGTTTGTATGGTGGATTCTCCCAATAGTTGCAACTTCATTGGTGAATTCCTGCCCTTCTCCATTAGAGTGCTCAAGCATCTTGACGGCCACAGGAACCCCATTTGGTAGCTCACCTTTGTACACGCTTCCAAATCCACCATGTCCTAATTTATCCTTGAACCGTCTTGTTATCTTCTTAATTTCGGAGAAAGTGTACCTTGTTGGTTTTGATGTGCCATATGTCTTGAGAAACATTTCAACTTTCAAGTGTATCTCTTCATTGTATCTTGTTTTCAGTGAAAGATAAAGAGCAGTGGCCACCATCAATAGAAGAACAACGAATGCAGCCACCGATGATGTAGCTGAATACATGGAAATCAACATATTCATTAGGGTTGGGAGCCAGCACTTTAGTGATTGTAATGGGGATGGTACAAGGTAAGAGCGAGAGTAACCAATAACTACTTCATGCTTGGCACATAAAATAGTGTATTTTCTTCCTTTGTTTTTTGAACAAAAATAAAGTGTGGATTGGAGCAGTACCTGCAATGACTTTGACACGTGAACCTGCAAATAGCAAAGAAGAGAATACAATTTGGTTATTTGTTTATACGTAGAAAGGAAATTAACTATTAACTTGGGAAATAAAGGTAAGATGTTTTATATGGCCAGTGGGTTAGGATATAGTTTTAGTTTTGCATGAGAGGAAGAAGCGAAGAAATCCATTTTAACTCGACGCCCCCCCCCCCCCCCCCCCCCCCACCCCCAGCGACAATCCTATTTTTTTCTGTATGAGTTTAGCCTAAATCTAGGCAAGTAAAAAACTTTAAGGAATGTAGTTGGCACGGGGAAAAAAGAGAGAGAAAATAGAAACAAAAATGTTTGTAACTTGTTGGCTCACGTCAGGAACCATATAAACTTGAAGTTCTAGGAATATGCTGCAAGAAATTTTAAAGTAAATATAGTAAATATTTTACAATGGAGAGATTGCTTGTGTTTATCTTGAATGTGTTTTTTTGTCTATCTGCATTATCATGAAAATGCTAAAAATTATACTCCCTCCGTTCCCAAATATAAGACCTTTTAGAGATTCCATTATAACTACATACGGATGTATATAGACATATTTTAGAGTGTCGATTCATCCTCCGTATGTAGTCCATAGTGAAATCTCTAAAAAGTCTTATATTTAGGAACAGAGGGAGTAGTAGTGTACCGTTATACATAAGACACGCGCTCGCTAATTGACCAAATAAACCCATGTCATTACCATAATTATCATGATATACTGAACAGTACAGTTGCTTAGTTTTTTCAAATTTTACTTTTTGACTACAGTTTTTCTCCAAGATTCAAAATATGTGACCCCATTTTTGTTTCTTAATTATCTGAGATTCAGATGAAATTTCCACGGGCTTATAATATGTTTGCTCAAGCTAGCTACCCAAATGTTTTGTCATGCTATTATGCAAAATAATTTGACTACAAAACTCCTGGAAAGGCCGCACAGTTATGAGTACATTCTAAATAGTAGGAAATTCTCAGTGATTTTAACTACCACAACTAGGAATTAACAAGATAATATAGGATGGCCTCGGTTTTGTCAAGTTAGTAGTTGATAATACCTTTATGAGGTTGAGACAAGCAGAATGTTTCATTCCTTTGTGAGCTGAATGCACAGCGTTGGCCATTCAACTCGCAGTTTTGGCACTGAGAGGGAACGGATGATGGCTCCTGTTCACTCCAGTCAGCTGCTATTTCATAAAAACGGAGGGTTCCTTCTTCCACACCATGCTTGGATGCTGAGCCATAATATCCTGTGCCAAATATCGGGATGGCGGCATCTGAGATGATCGTGCAGTCCAATGGAAGATCATACATGAAAGCATCAGTTGCCACCAAATACGGGAAGCGAGTTTCGTTGCCAAGGCAGGAGATTGGGCCAGCGATGGCAGTGGCGGCCGAGGCAGAAGCATAGAAAGCACCTCTGTCATCATAGACAGGATACTGAGTGATCCCGCTTGGCGTGAACTCCCTTGAGCAGCCTACAAGCTTTCCAGCTCCTCTGTAGTGCGGCGCACAGCGGTGGCTGGCGTCAGCCGGTGGTGAACTCGTCGAGATGAGCTTCTGAATCATCGTGCAGGCGGAGGTAAGCGGGGTGATGCTGATGGAGGCACCGGTGTAATTTACGGCGGTGACACGGCATGGGCCAAGAAGTGGGTGAAGCATGATGGTGTCTTGGCCTGCGCATGCTAGCTTCACGCATGTCGTCGCGCCGCAGGGTGAGGATGATGACGATGATGATGTGTTGCTGGAATCAAGGAGCTGGAGCGGGAACCGGATCTCAGGTCCATCTCTGCTGCACCGAGACGGCGGACAGTTTCTGAAGAAATCTTGGTCATCCCAAGCTGCCGAAGCCGTGGCTGTGCCGGCTCCATGGGTGACAAGGTAGGCCACCAGGGCTGCAACAAGAAATATACTCATCTTTCTCCCGCTGCGCTGCAGAGATAGATGAAGGTAAGCCAGGTATTGTGATTACAAAGACATTAGAAGAAGAAAATCAGTAGCCTAAGCTGTGCTTGCCTGTGCAAGAACTTCCCCTGTCCATGAGTCAATACCAAACTCCTATACATATCGTTTTCTAGTACTTGGCTTTGGCTGTGCGTCGTTGTAGATCAAGCTTCAGTAGACTACATCACTACATTAGAATCCCAGACCTGACAGTGACATGTATCAGCTACCTTGGCAAATCGCAGCGGCATATGCCAGCATCTCTGCCAGATGATACGAACTAGAATGAGTCAACAAGGATCATATATATATGTGGCACATCTTCTTTGTGATGCCATATGGCAGCAGTGATGTTTTCATGTATATCTGGCACGTATTTCGTTGTGATGATCACATATGGACGCAGTGATGTGGACGTTCACATCACTCTTAACAGGTCTTTCGACAGGCTCTTCATTATTATTATTATTATTTTTCAGCATCGCCCCCAGTTTTTTTTTTTCACCCCTCTTTCCACTGCACTGTGGGTGCAAATTTTCTGTTCCTGGAACTTTTAATTGAAGGACGAGTTGGTTGTGCCCCCCAGCCCAGTACAAGAGAAGGAAAGTCTACAACCAAGCCAAAACAAGAGCTAAACAATCGATCGGATATCGTCGATGCCTCCATGGTGGTTGCTGCTGCATTTCCTGGCCGCGGTTCTTGCCGTGGATGTTGAGGGGCGACATGACAGGTACGCCTGCCCTCCTTTTTCTTGCGGCCATCTCCAGGACGTCCGGGATCCTTTCCGCCTGAGAGGCGATCCAACTAAGTGCGGTTCTCCGTCATACGAGCTGGCTTGCGACGGCGACCGGGCTACAATTCAGATCAACACAGGGACATACTTGGTCACCAAGATCAACTATGAACTTTCATACTTCTGGGTCGTGGACGCCAACCTTGACATGAGCAGCAGCTGCCCTCTTCCTCGCTGGGACCAGCGCCCTTACCTAAATGGTCTCCAGGGGCCCAACGGCTTCGTCGATTTGATCCCCCCCGCGGTTACATGGGCGAACTTTGTGAATTGTTCACGGGCGATCATGAACAGTAGTGAATACAAACCGGTGGCTTGTCTGAGCACCAGTTCTTCTTTCGTCTATGTGCTGATCGACTCTTATTCTGTTGAGAAGCTTAAGCCTTCTTGCGGTTACTTGGCCATGGCTGCCTTGGGAGATCGGAACATGCGATATGATAATGCAAGCCAAGGAACTCTGGTACGATCCCTCAGGGGAGGATTTCGTGTTATGTTTCCTTACAGATTTAAGAGGAGGCCTGGGAGCTTCATGGGCTGCCTAAAGGATAAGATTGTGTGAGTTTGTGATCTACATGTACACGTACCGACACCGTGCTTCTGTTTTGGAACATATATATATGTCTGACTTCTCTACATTTTCTCCATTGTATGCAGCCCAGACCCTGGAGAATCAGCGGCTTCTCTTGTCGTGCATTGGCTTCTGACCATTCTTACGGTTGATTCAGCAATCTTGTCTTGCGCATTTGCAGCAGATAATTTTACTTCCAGTGAACACCTTCGCCCGCTATACTTTGCAATAGTATACTCCCCGTTGATCTTGAAGTTCATTGCTGGTACGCCGTTAGAGTTACACATACTAACTATGGTAGTGGTTTCTTGGCAATCCAACATAAAAATCTTGTACATGTGCAGGAGTATGCAGGTTCGTGGTTGCTCCCCTGGTGGTACTATTCTTCCTGGCCCACAAATATTGGAAAACAAGAATCACAATCGATGCGGTCGAGAAGTTCTTACAAATGCAGCAAGTGATCGGCCCAACAAGGTATGCTTACACAGATATTGTCGCGGTCACAAGCCATTTCAGAGACAAGCTAGGTCAGGGAGGCTATGGCTCCGTGTACAAGGGCATTCTGCTCCCAGGCGATGTCCATGTGGCCATCAAGATGCTGGACTGTAAATCTTGCTGCGATGGAGAAGATTTCATCAGTGAGGTCTCCACCATCGGCAGGATCCACCACGTCAATGTGGTCCGTCTGGTCGGGTTCTGCTCGGAGGAAATGAGGAGGGCGCTAGTCTACGAGTATATGCCCCATGGTTCTCTTGATAAGTACATCTTCTCGGTCGAGAAGAGTTTCTCCTGGGACAAGCTCAATGAAATTGCCTTGGGCATTGCTAGAGGGATCAACTACCTGCATCAAGGATGCGACATGCAGATTCTACACTTTGATATCAAGCCGCACAACATCCTTCTTGACACCAATTTTGTCCCAAAAATTGCTGATTTTGGCCTTGCCAAGCTATACCCAAGGGACAACAGTTTTGTGCCGTTGAGCGCCCTACGGGGAACAATCGGGTACATAGCTCCTGAGATGATATCCCGGAGCTTTGGCGTCATATCCAGCAAGTCCGATGTTTACAGCTTCGGGATGCTGCTGTTGGAGATGGCTGGAGGACGCAGGAACGCAGACCTGAATGCGGCAAACTCGAGCCAGGCATTCTACCCAGCGTGGGTGTATGACCGGTTAACTAAACATGAACCGGGTGAGATATCTGCTGAGATGCATGAATTGGAGAGGAAGTTGTGCCTTGTTGGTCTGTGTTGCATCCAGATGAAGTCCCACGATCGGCCAGAGATGAGCGAAGTCATAGAGATGCTCGAAGGGAGCGTTGATAGCGTGCAGGTGCCTTCAAGGCCATTCTTCTGTGACGATGAGCACAGCCCTGTAGTGGAGCCTTACCAATGTAACCAATCCCTCTCTGAGCTGACTACCATTTCGGAGGAGGGTGAGTGAAATTTTCTTTATGTTCAATGAAGTAAATTATTACGAGTTGACAAACTTATCTTGTGAAAAGTTGCAGTAATGGTTGTTATGAACTGTGGAATGTGGATGTTTTATACTGTATATTATAAGTCATGCTTCTTGTGAATGTTCATCCGGAATACAAGCATATTATGTGTATCGATTGAGTGTGAGATTTCGTTTATCACATTGCCCTAAAAGGGTGTGAACAGTCGTGAATTTTTCTGAAGAAAAATGAACACCAGAGGATTATACATGGGGAAAATGTAGTACGTACATGACATATTTTCTGAAGTGATGGCGCGTCGTGCTGCAGTTTTTTTCTTCTGGCGCTGTTTGTTGGTTTCCACTTTCCAAGCCCTGTAGCTCCTGATGGCACATCCCTGCAGCCCAATTGAAGAAGCATCAAACCATGAGAATGTTCACACGTTATGACAAAAAATGGCAGAAAAATTCGGAATCTGCAACCTACTTAGGAGTAGTTGTTTTTCAGCTTGCAATTACTTTCAACAGAACAGGTATGCACTTGTTTTTCAGTGAGGTTTGCTTCTCTGTTGTCAGCGCAGCCGGGCAAAATAACTTACTTTAAAGGAAGACGCGTGCTTCGCTGTGCGGCATAATATTTGGATTTGACATGAATTACACTTTATCACGTATAGATCCCATAGATTAAAGAGCGCTTGAATGTAGTAATAAATTTGGAGGAAACTTGTGTTTTTAGGGGCGAGGCAGCTTGCCTCTAATTGCTACTGCTACATGTGGGGCGCCGCCGAGAGGAGGTGCGGGGAAAGGAAGGAGACATGCCCCTCGCCGCCGCATCCAGGTCATCGTCGCCGTCTGCCGTCGCCTCAGCCTCCCTGCCAACCGCCGCCGCATCCAGGTCATCGTCGCACACTGCCGTCGCCTTAACCTCCTCTTTCGCCGCCGCCGCCATTGGCGTGGCGCTGGCCTGCACCGGAGTCCCGACGGCAGATTACCTCGAGCAGCGCCGGAGCTGCTCGAGCGGCGGCGGATCTCAGGGCCGGCTCTTTGTTTTTGGATGCACTGGCCACTGGGGCGAAGTCGGTTTTTTCGAGAAAAACCTTGCTGCCTTTTATTAAGAGAGCTGCTATACACACGACAGTGCGGAGACGATTTATGCACGACAGTGCATA
The DNA here is from genome assembly GCA_011799875.1 of Thinopyrum elongatum. Taxonomy (NCBI): domain Eukaryota; kingdom Viridiplantae; phylum Streptophyta; class Magnoliopsida; order Poales; family Poaceae; genus Thinopyrum; species Thinopyrum elongatum. The sequence continues at coordinate 474,535,732 of CM022301.1, forward strand.
TCCGTTCGTCCATCTATATCATCAAAGTGTAGCAGACGGCCAGCACTCCGTCGTGCAGGTGTCGTGCAGGTCATGCATCGGCTGCAAAGCAGTTTCGTTTTATTAACTACTCCCTCCTTACCAATATTGTTAGGCGTATTAGCTTCAGCACGAAGATCAAAGCAGGTCGATCGTTAGGGTTTTTTAACACAATACAGAAGCAAGCGCTCATATAAACGCGCATACACTCACCCCTATAAACGCACACACGTACATCCTACCCCTATGAGAACCTTCGAGAGACTGAGCCGGCATATCATCTTGAGATTTTATGAAGTCACCGTAGGCGCGTATCGCCGGAAATACTAAAATAAATCCAGAATAAATACAAGCATCAGGACTTGAACCCTGATGGACTAGGGATACCACTGTCAACCTAACCATCCCAACTACAGGACGATCGTTAGTTTATTACGTGAGTCGTCGTACAGATTTTTAGGTGAGCTAACAGCATGAGAGACCCATCAGCTATCAGGCGTGATTTGTTTTATTTTCAGAAAAAATAGGGATTCTTAACTGTACAAGAGAGAGAGGAAGTAGTCTGTGCCTAATATTATGGGATTACATGAGAAAACTAATACGCCCTATATTTTGAGGGGAGGGAGTAGTTCACAGCAGCCTCTGCTGCAATCAGATCATGAATACAGTCCAGGGGAACAGAGAGCCAAGTCTTTACACAAGTATTTAGGCAGCCAACTCTAGCTAGATTATGCGCTGCTCTATTCGCAGAGCGTCTAGCCCATCACACCTTGACTTCATCCAGCGTGAGAGAAGCTCTTTGATCTCTTCGATAAGGGGTTCAAAACGTGATCTGTCCAGCTCCATATTTGTCAATGCATGCACGGCACCCTGGTAGTCAGATTCCAGAACGACCTTGCGCGCTCCAACCTCCAAAGCTAACTGGACGCCTCGCCGACATGCCAACAACTCCATGTGCTCCGGATCGATGATAGAAGGGGGAAAATGACACGTGCCTCCCACAAACGTGCCATGATGATCGTGAACGACCGCACCACCGCCCCCAGCTCCTTGCACCTTCGCTATTGCTCCATCACAGTTTACCTTGAGCCAACCTTGGACAGGGGGTTGCCAAGAGCCCAAGACTCCGTTGGCTTTCCTCGACCGAAAAGACAACCACTCCAACTCGTGGCAACTCATTTCGTCCCCTTATGTCTGTTTGGGTTGTTGTAGACAAAAACGTGAGCCCAACGTGTCGATCCAAATTCAAAATGTATCTGCTTCGTTTTCGCGCCGACCCATTTCAGGCCCAAATTTAGGCCTGAAATACGTCGGCGAGGACACGAAGCGGACGCGCTGCTCGCCCCCTTGTTGTCCGCCGTGGTCCCACATGTCGGCTGACCAACTACCAGACTCGGTCGTATTCAACGCGGCCACCAACCGCGGGCCCATGCGTCAGCGACTGGAAGCTACGGGGGCCTGTCCTTTTTTAATCCACGCGTGCGTGAGGGGGGGGGGGGGGACTCATCGACTTCCACTGCCCGTCCACATCTCGCCCCTCGCATGCTCCCTCGCCCGCGACCACCAAACCCTAGCCATGGGTTTCTTCAGCGGCTCCCGCAAGAGCAAGGGGAAATTCACCCCCGGTGCATGCTCCTCGCGCGCGCTTCCTCCTCTGCCGCCACCGGCGCCTGCCCGGCCCGTGCGGCAACGCCTGCACATTCCGGTGCACCAAGCGCAATGGCACTGGCTGTACAGGCAGCTGATGCCGTACCCGGATGTCACGCTGCCACATGACTAGCATCTGGATCAGCAGCTGATCCCGGTGCCGGCTGTGCCGCGGTCGCAGTGGGCGCACGCCGAGGAGGTGCGCAGGCGGCGGGAGCTCCTCACGTCGGAGCAACGTCAGATGCTGGCGTACGCTCCAGACTCTCCCGACTAGGAGATGTGGTTTGCCCTCGAGCACGAGGAGCAACATCGCCTCGGCGTCCAGGAGCACCACACCAACCCTCCGCCGCCCCCTGTCCTCAAGCCGGAGAAGGAGGAGGAGGCTGCATACCAGGCGGCAGTGGCGGCGGCCATGCAAACCTCCATCGAGGATGAGCGGCGCAAGGCGGAGGCGAAGGAGGAGGACTACCAGACGAGGCTGGTGGAGGCCCTCGCCCTCTCTGCGCTGCCAACTGCGTGGTGCCGCCGTCGTCGCCGAGGCTCCCCGCCCTGACGCCAGCGCAGGAGGCCGCCGAGCGCTACGTCTGGACAGGCGAGCTGTGTGAGTGGGTTCCCCCCCCCCCCCAAAAAAAAATTTGGCTCGGCGCGACGCTGACGCAGGAGGCCGCGTACCTCGAGCGTTGGAGGCAGCGCGCACTGACGGAGGAGCGCGCCGACGGCGAGCGGCTCATGCAGAGGGAGTGCCAGGAGGAGGAGGAGCGTCGTGCACGCGCCGGAGCAGCCCAGCAGGCGGTGCAGCCGACGCAGCAAGGCGACGTGGCCCGGGCCTGGGAGGTGGCATTCCCGTGGGCTGGTCCGGCGCCGCAGCTGGTCGACCTCACCGGCGTTCCTTTGGACAACGAGGACGCCTAGGGCACCGTGCGCGGCGGCGCAGACTTTTTTTATGTTTAATTAAATTTTAATGTAAATGTGGACTTTGGCCGACGGCTAACTGGTTTTAATGCTTTATTTATGTTAAAGTTTGAACTTTGATTATTTTTTTAAGTGAGTGTTCAAAAAATATGGGTCGAGCCAGCGTTGGGTGCACGCGCCAACCCAAATGAAAAACTGGACACTGGCGCCCGCGTGACTGATCCAAATGGACAAAAAGCGGATAAAACGCGTGTCCGTTTAGGTCAGCTCGTTGGAGTTGCTTTTAGCAACATGGGCCTTTTCAAGGCGATGCGGGCTGATTATTAGGGCAAAGTATACAGTTAATTTTGGTGGAATAATTAGGACCAATACAAGCACCTGCATTAAAGTAAAAATAAATGGCCACAAAAAAGTAAGAACAAAGAGGACAATGTTAATGATGTAAAGAAATTTAGTACTCCCTCCGTACCAAAAAACAATTTTTTTGGGACAGAGGGAGTATATGGAGTACAAATCAATTGGAAGTAGTCCCCAAAAAAATTCTAATAGAAAACAAGTTTGATGTTTATGTTAAGAAGGCCCTAGGTTATACTTTCGCATCGGGGCCCCAAAATCTCAGGACCGGCCCTGAGCAGCGGCGTCAGACAAGGAGGGTGCGGATGTAGAGAAGGAGGGAGCTGTGACGACCCCGGCTTAATCGTGTACTAATCATATACGCAAACGCACACGATCAAGCCTAAGGACTCACTTGAAGATATCACAACACAACTCTAAAACATAAATAAAGTCATACAAGCTTTATATTAGAAGCCAGGGCCTCGAGGGCTCGAATACATAGCTCGATGGCATACAAGTGTCAGCGGAAGCATCAGATATCTGGGTACAGATATTACAGAGGAACAGATAGGCCTTTAACAAGACAGGGCAAAATAAAACACTATGATCGAAAGGCGTAGACCTCTTGCCTTGGACCCTCCGATCCTACTTCTGGTCGTCGGTCGGCTCCTCGTAGTAGTACTTGTCGGGAGGGTAGTAGTAGTAGTAGTAGTCGTCGTCAGCGGGGGCAGATGGCTTCGGGGCTCCGTCGTCTGGTTGCGACAAATGGATAACGGGAGAAAAAGAAAGCAAAGCAAACGTGAGTACTCATCCGAAGTACTCAGCAAGCAAGGATCTACACTACATATGCAACATTATCAAAGGAGGCTATATATGTGGACTGGGCTGCAGAAATGCCGGAATAGAGAGGAAGGCCTAGTCCTATCGAAGACTAGCATCTTCATCGGTCTTGCAGCATTAGAAGAGTGCAGATTAACATAATGTAAAGTAGTAGTAATGTCATCAACCTCGCCCAGAGATTCTTCTTCGACTCCCTGCGAGAAAGCAATCCCAGAGCCATACTATCCAGTATCATCTCAAGTCACCAGTTCTAATTGTACCGATCGGGATACAACTCCGAGTGTCCGTTACCGTAGGACATGCTATCGATAGATTAGTTCTTCCCTGCAGGGGTGCACCAACTTACCCACCACGCTCGCTTAACTCCGGCCGGACACACTTTTCTGGGTCATGCCCGGTCTCGGCCAAACGATACGCCGCAACCCGACCGAAAACTTAACAGAGAGGTCAGCACGCCGGACTAACCTATGCCCCCAGGGGTCTTGGGCCATCACCCCGGGAACTCATGCACGTTGCGTCAGGCGGCCGAAAGCAGACCTAGCCCCCTTAATACAAGCGCGGGCTTAACCAGTCCAATTCGGCGCGCGCCGCTCAGTCGCTAACGTCTATTAAGCTCCGGCTGAAGTATACGACGCAGAACGCCCATACTATGCCCACGTGATGGTTAGTGCTATCAGGCCAGAGGTCCCTCGGATCAAATATCCAAACCGTTAGTGTGTTGGTAGTGCGGTAACGAGCAGAGACTCACGAAAGATGTGACCCCGTCGCCCCGTCTCGAGGACTTGCGGCAAGGGCTAAGAATGTCCGGCCACGCCTCGTGTTCAGCTCTCGGGCACCATCCAGGTCCACCCGACTACACATCTCTCGCAATTAGGCTCGCGCGGGTACCCCTCAAGGCCGACCCGTCTTTAGTAACACAGTTCAGTGCAAAGTCTTAGTAACCATAATAACCGTGTGTCTAACACCAAGGGGAACCCTGAGGAATCACCCTCGATGGAATTCCACCTGATGTTATCGTCAAGGTGAACGAAGGAGGAATCACCCTCGAGGTCCACACTTGAGAAGTTGCACGACGACGTCGTTATCGGGGGTGGTGTAGGAGGAATCACCCTCGTTGACCATGACCGATTAACTAACCTACAAGGTTATCATCAGAAGTGCTGACAAGGTATCACCCTCGGCACTCGATAGTAACCCAGTAGTGTCGAGCAACTAAGGGGGAAGTGATGTGCGGTGACGGGGCCTGGTCTTCGATCCCGTTGATCGGGTCTTCTGTTAATCCAGCAGGGCAGTCGGGATAAAGTGGGGTCTCTGATGGGTCTCTACCCAACCTATACTAAACAGTTTAGGATAATCAGGTAGGTAACAATAGCAGGTTACAATAATCAGGCTATGCAGCAGAAATAGGACAACAACAGTAGCAGTAACATCTAATGCAAGCATAAGAGAGAAGAGAGTGCGCGATATCGGAATGCTCAAAAAGGGGGGTGCTTGCCTGGAAACTCTGCGGCAAGGGACTGGTTGTCAGGGGCGTAGTCGACCTCCGGAGCTACATCGACGTCGGGGTCTACCGAGAGAGAAGAGGGGAAGAAACAAATTAATAGACAACAAACAATGCAATACAGGGCATGCCATGCTAGGATGCAGTGCAGGGTTGCCTAAAGGTGCATCTGAGTCATTTTAGTTATTTTAGGATTTAAGTTGGATTTATTATCCGGTGTATATGCACTATTCATATACCGGAATCGGGCTAAAAGTTACGGGTTCTCCTACGTAGGGGGGTTCCGACATAGAAACAGACGACACGATCATATTCGTCTTGTTGTTCTGAGCAACTTTCATGTACAAAGTTTTTCGATCTGAGCTACGGTTTATTTATTATAAATTTTCAAAGATTTTTGCATTTTCTAGAATTATTTTTATTAACAAAAAAGGAATTATGATGTCAGCATTGCGTGGGGATGACGTCAGCAGTCAACAGAGACGCTGACTAGGGTCAAACTGTTGGGGAACGTAGTAATTTCAAAAAAATTCCTACGCACACACAGGATCATGGTGATGCATAGCAACGAGAGGCGAGAGTGTGTCCACGTACCCTCATAGACCGAAAGCGGAAGCGTTAGCACAACGCGGTTGATGTAGTCGTACGTCTTCACGATCCGACCGATCCAAGTACCGAACGCACGACACCTCCGAGTTCAGCACACGTTCAACTCGATGACGTCCCGCGAGCTCCGATCCAGCAAAGCTTCACAGGAGAGTTTCGTCAGCACGACGGCATGGTGACGGTGATGATGATGCTACCGACGCAGGGCTTCGCCTAAGCACCGCTACGATATGATCGAGGTGGATTATGGTGGAGGGGGGCACCGCACACGGCTAAGAGATCAATGATCAATTGGTGTGTCTATGGGGTGCCCCCTGGCCACGTATATAAAGGATGGAGGGGAGGAGGCCGGCCCCCTATGGGTGGCGCACCAAGTAGGGGACTCCTACTAGGAATCCTACTCCTAGTAGGAGTCCACCAAGAGGGGAAGAGGGAGAAGGAAAGAGGGGTGGTGCGCCCCCCCAATCCCTTGTCCAATTCGGACCAGCAAGGGGAGGGGCGCAGCAGCCCCTGCGGCCTGCTCCTCTCTTTCCCGTATGGCCCAATAAGGCCCATAACTTCCCCCGGTGAATTCCCGTAATTCCCCGGTACTCCGAAAAATACCCGAATCACTCGGAACCTTTCCGACGTCCGAATATAGCCTTCCAATATATCGATCTTTACCTCTCGGACATTCCGAGACTCGTCATGTCCATGATCTCATCCGGGACTCCGAACAACTTCGGTACATCAAAACACAAAAACTCATAATACCGATCGTCATCGAACTTTAAGCGTGCGGACCCTACGGGTTCGAGAACTATGTAGACATGACCGAGACATGTCTCCGGTCAATAACCAATAGCGGAACCTGGATGCTCATATTGGCTCCCACATATTCTACGAAGATCTTTATCGGTCAAACTGCATAACAACATACGTTGTTCCCTTTGTCATCGGTATGTTACTTGACCGAGATTCGATCGTCGGTATCTCAATACCTAGTTCAATCTCGTTACCGGCAAGTCTCTTTACTCGTTCCGTAATACATCATCCCGCAACTAACTCATTAGTTACAATGCTTGCAAGGCTTATAGTGATATGCATTACCGAGTGGGCCCAGAGATACCTCTCCGACAATCGGAGTGACAAATCCTAATCTCGAAATACGCCAACTCAACAAGTACCTTTGGAGACACCTGTAGAGCACCTTTATAATCACCCAGTTACGTTGTGACGTTTGGTAGCACACAAAGTGTTTCTCCGGTAAACGGGAGTTGCATAATCTCATAGTCATAGGAACATGTATAAGTCATGAAGAAAGCAATAGCAACATACTAAACGATCAAGTGCTAAGCTAACGGAATGGGTCAAGTCAATCACATCATTCTCCTAATGATGTGATCCCATTAATCAAATGACAACTCATGTCTATGGTTAGGAAACATAACCATCTTTGATTAACGAGCTAGTCAAGTAGAGGCATACTAGTGACACTCTATTTTGTCAATGTATTCACACATGTATCAAGTTTCCGGTTAATACAATTCTAGCATGAATAATAAACATTTATCATGACATAAGGAAATAAAATAATAACTTTATTATTGCCTCTAGGGAATATTTCCTTCAGTCTCCCACTTGCACTAGAGTCAATAATCTAGTTCACATCGCCATGTGATTTAACACCAATAGTTCACATCACCATGTGATTAACACCCATAGTTCACATCGCTATGTGACCAACACTCAAAAGGGTTTACTAGAGTCAATAATCTAGTTCACATCGCCATGTGATTAACACCCAAAGAGTACTAAGGTGTGATCATGTTTTGCTTGTGAGAGAAGTTTAGTCAATGGGTCTGCCAAATTCAGATCCGTATGTATTTTGCAAATTTCTATGTCAACAATGCTCCGCACGGAGCTACTCTAGCTAATTGCTCCCACTTTCAATATGTATCCAGATTGAGACTTAGAGTCATCTGGATCAGTGTCAAAACTTGTATCGACGTGACCCTTTACGACGAACCTTTTGGCACCTCCATAATCGAGAAACATATCCTTATTCCACTAAGGATAATTTTGACCGCTGTCCAGTGATCTACTCCTAGATCACTATTGTACTCCCTTGCCAAACTCAATGTAGGGTATACAATAGATCTGTTACACAGCATAGCATACTTTTATAGAACCTATGACTGAGGCATAGGGAATGACTTTTCATTCTCTTTCTATTTTCTGCCGTGGTCGAGTTTTGAGTCTTCACTCAACTTCACACCTTAAAACACAGGCAAGAACTCCTTCTTTGACTGTTCCATTTTGAACTACTTCAAAATCTTTGTCAAGGTATGTACTCATTGAAAAATCTTATCAAGCGTCTTGATCTATCTCTATAGATCTTGATGCTCAATATGTAAGCAGCTTCACCGAGGTCTTTCTTTGAAAAACTCCTTTCAAAAACTCCTTTATGCTTTCCAGAAAATTCTACATTATTTCCGATCAACAATATGTCATTCACATATACTTATCAGAAATGCTGTAGTGCTCCCACTCACTTTCTTGTAAATACAGGCTTCACCGCAAGTCTGTATAAAACTATATGCTTTGATTAACTCATCAAAGCGTATATTCCAACTCCGAGATGCTTGCACCAGTCCATAGATGGATCGCTGGAGCTTGCACACTTTGTTAGCATCCTTTGGATCGATAAAACCTTCAGGTTGCATCATATACAACTCTTCTTCCAGAAATTCATTCAGGAATGCAGTCTTTACATCCATTTGCCAAATTTCATAATCATAAAATGCGGCAATTGCTAACATGATTCGGACGGACTTAAGCATCGCTACGGGTGAGAAAGTCTCATCGTAGTCAACTCTTTGAACTTTGTCAACAACCTTTTTCGACAAGTCTAGCTTTGTAGATAGTAACACTACTATCAGCGTCCGTCTTCCTCTTGAAGATCCATTTATTTTCTATGGCTTGCCGATCATCGGGCAAGTCAACCAAAGTCCATACTTTGTTCTCATACATGGATCCCATCTCAGATTTCATGGCCTCAAGCCATTTCGCAGAATCTGGGCTCATCATCGCTTCCTCATAGTTCGTAGGTTCGTCATGGTCTAGTAACATGACCTCCAGAATAGGATTACCGTACCACTCTGGTGCGGATCTTACTCTGGTTGACCTACGAGGTTCGGTAGTAACTTGATCTGAAGTTTCATGATCATCATCATTAGCTTCCTCACTAATTGGTGTAGGCATCACTGGAACTGATTTCTGTGATGAACTACTTTCCAATTCAAGAGAAGGTACCACTACCTCATCAAGTTCTACTTTCCTCCCACTCACTTCTTTCGAGAGAAACTCCTTCTCTAGAAAGGATCCATTCTTAGCAACAAATATCTTGCCTTCGGATCTGTGATAGAAGGTGTACCCAACAGTTTCTTTTGGGTATCCTATGAAGACGCACTTCTTCGATTTGGGTTCGAGCTTATCAGGCTGAAGCTTTTTCACATAAGCATCGCAGCCCCAAACTTTAAGAAACGACAGCTTAGGTTTCTTGCCAAACCATAGTTCATACGGTGTCGTCTCAACAGATTTAGATGATGCCCTATTAAACGTGAATGCAGCTGTCTCTAATGCATAACCCCAAAACGATAGTGGTAAATCGGTAAGAGACATCATAGATCGCACCATATCTAATAAAGTACGGTTACGATGTTCGGACACACCATTACGCTGTGGTATTCCAAGTGGCATGAGTTGCGAAACTATTCCACATTTTAAATGAAGACCAAACTCGTAACTCAAATATTTGCCTCCGCGATCAGATCGTAGAAACTTTATTTTCTTGTTACGATGATTTTCTACTTCACTCTGAAATTCTTTGGACTTTTCAAACGTTTCAGACTTGTGTTTCATTAAGTAGATATACCCATATCTGCTCAAATCATCTGTGAAGGTGAGAAAATAACGATACCCGTCGCGAGCCTCAACATTCATTGGACCACATACATCAGTATGTATGATTTCCAACAAATCTGTTGCTCGCTCCATAGTTCCGGAGAACGGCGTTTTAGTCATCTTGCCCATGAGGCATGGTTCGCAAGTACCAAGTGATTCATAATCAAATGATTCCAAAAGTCCATCGGAATGGAGTTTCTTCATGCGCTTTACACCAATATGACCTAAACGGCAGTGCCACAAATAAGTTGCACTATCATTATCAACTCTGCATCTTTTGGCTTCAACATTATGAATATGTGTATCACTACGATCGAGATTCAATAAACCATTTATATTGAGTGTATGACCATAGAAGGTTTTATTCATTTAAACAGAATAACAATTATTCTCTGACTTAAATGAATAACCGTATCGCAATAAACATGATCCAATCATATTCATGCTCAACGCAAATACCAAATAACATTTATTTAGGTCCAACACTAATCCCGAAGGTAGAGGGAGTGTGCGATGGTGATCTTATCAACCTTGGAATCACTTCCAACACACATCGTCACCTCGTCATTAACTAGTCTCTGTTTATTTTGCAACTCCTGTTTCGAGTTACTAATGTTAGCAACTGAACCAGTATCAAATACCCAGGGGCTACTATGAACACTAGTAAAATACACATCAATAACATGTATATCAAATATACTTTTGTTCACTTTGCCATCCTTCTTATCCGCCAAATACTTGGGGCAGTTCCGCTTCCAGTGACCAGTCCCTTTGCAGAAGAAGCACTCAGTTTCAGGCTTAGGTCCAGACTTGGACTTCTTCCCGGGAGTAGCAACTTGCTTGCTATTCTTCTTGAAGTTCCCCTTCTTTCCTTTGCCCTTTTCTTGAAACTAGTGGTCTTGTTAACCATCAACACTTGATGCTCTTTCTTGATTTCTACCTTCGTTAATTTCAGCATCATGAAGAGCTTGGGAATCGTTTCCGTTATCCCTTGCATATTATAGTTCATCACGAAGTTCAAGTAACTTGGTGATAGTGACTAGAGAACTCTGTCAATCACTATCTTATCTGGAAGATTAACTCCCACTTGATTCAAGTGATTGTAGTACTCAGACATTCTGAGCACATGCTCACTAGCTGAGCTATTCTCCTCCATCTTGTAGGCAAAGTACTTGTCAAAGGTCTCATACCTTTCGACACGGGCATGAGTATGAAATACCAATTTCAACTCTTGGAACATCTTATATGCTCCGTGGCGTTCAAAACAATTTTGAAGTCCCGGTTCTAAGCCGTAAAGCATGGTGCACTAAACTATCAAGTATTTATCATACCGAGCTTTGTCAAACGTTCATAACGTCTGCCTATGCTCCTGCAATAGGTCCGTCACCTAGCGGTGCATCAAAGACATAATTCTTCTGTGCAGCAATGAGGATAATCCTCAGATCACGGATCCAATCCGTATCATTGCTACTAACATCTTTCAATTTAGTTTTCTCTAGGAACATATCAAAAATAAAACAGAGGAGCTAAACGCGAGCTATTGATCTACAACAACATAGACAAGCAAAAAACTATCAGGTACTAAGTTCATGATAAATTTAAGTTCAATTAATCATATTACTTAAGAACTCCCACTTAGATAGACATCCCTCTAATCATCTAAGTGATCACGTGATCCATATCAACTAAACCATGTCCGATCATCACGTGAGATGGAGTAGTTTTCAATGGTGAACATCACTATGTTGATCATATCTACTATATGATTCACGCTCGACCTTTCGGTCTCAGTGTTCCGAGGCCATATCTGCATATGCTAGGCTCGTCAAGTTTAAACCGAGTATTCTGCGTGTGCAAAAACTGGCTTGCACCCGTTGTAGATGAACGTTGAGCTTATCACACCCGATCATCACGTGGTGTCTCGGCACGACGAACTTTGGCAACGGTGCATACTCAGGGAGAACACTTTTACCTTGAAATTTAGTGAGAGGTCATCTTATAATGCTACCGTCAAACAAAGCAAAATAAGATGCATAAAGGATAAACATCACATGCAATCAATATAAGTGATATGATATGGCCATCATCATCTTTGTGCTTGTGATCTCCATCTCCGAAGCACCGTCATGATCACCATCGTCACCGGTGCGACACCTTGATCTCCATCGTAGCATCGTTGTCGTCTCGCCAACTATTGCTTCTACGACTATCGCTACCGCTTAGTGATAAAGTAAAGCATTACATGGCGATTGCATTGCATACAATAAAGCGACAACCATATGGCTCCTGCCAGTTGCCGATAACTCAGTTACAAAACATGATCATCTCATACAATAAAATATAGCATCATGTCTTGACCATATCACATCACAGCATGCCCTGCAAAAACAAGTTAGACGTCCTCTACTTTGTTGTTGCAAGTTTTACGTGGCTGCTACGGGTTGAGCAAGAACCGTTCTTACCTACGCATCAAAACCACAACGATAGTTCGTCAAGTTAGTGCTGTTTTAATCTTCACAAGGACCGGGCGTAGCCACACTCGGTTCAACTAAAGTTGGAGAAACTGACACCCGCTAGTCACCTGTGTGCAAAGCACGGCGGTAAAACCAGTCTCGCGTAAGCGTACGCGTAATGTCGGTCCGGGCCGCTTCATCCAACAATACCGCCGAACCAAAGTGTGACATGCTGGTAAGCAGTATGACTTGTATCGCCCACAACTCACTTGTGTTCTACTCGTGCATATAACATCTACGCATAAAACCAGGCTCTGATGCCACTGTTGGGGAACGTAGTAATTTCAAAAATTTCCTACGCACACACAGGATCATGGTGATGCATAGCAACGAGAGGAGAGAGTGTGTCCACGTACCCTCGTAGACCGAAAGCGGAAGCGTTAGCACAACGCGGTTGATGTAGTCGTACGTCTTCATGATCCGACCGATCCAAGTACCGAACGCACGGCACCTCCGAGTTCAGCACACGTTCAACTCGATGACGTCCCGCAAGCTCCGATCCAGCAAAGCTTCACAGGAGAGTTTCGTCAGCACGACGGCGTGGTGACGGTGATGATGATGCTACCGACGCAGGGCTTCGCTTAAGCACCGCTATGATATGATCGAGGTGGATTATGGTGGAGGGGGACACCGCACACGGCTAAGAGATCAATGATCAATTGTTGTGTCTATGGGGTGCCCCCTGGCCACGTATATAAAGGATGGAAGGGAGGAGGCCGGCCCCCTATGGGTGGCGCACCAAGTAGGGGACTCCTACTAGGAATCCTACTCCTAGTAGGAGTCCACCAAGAGGGGAAGGAAGAGGGGAAGAGGGAGAAGGAAAGAGGGGTGTTGCGCCCCCCCAATCCCTTGTCCAATTCGGACCAGCAAGGGGAGGGGCGCAGCAGCCCCTGCGGCCTGCTCCTCTCTTTTCCGTATGGCCCAATAAGGCCCATAACTTCCCCCGGTGAATTCCCGTAATTCCCCGGTACTCCGAAAAATACCCGAATCACTCGGAACCTTTCCGACGTCCGAATATAGCCTTCCAATATATCGATCTTTACCTCTCGGACATTCCGAGACTCCTCGTCATGTTCATGATCTCATCCGGGACTCCGAACAACTTCGGTACATCAAAACACAAAAACTCATAATACCGATCGTCATCGAACTTTAAGCGTGCGGACCCTACGGGTTCGAGAACTATGTAGACATGACCGAGACACGTCTCCGGTCAATAACCAATAGCGGAACCTGGATGCTCATATTGGCTCCCACATATTCTACGAAGATCTTTATCGGTCAAACCGCATAACAACATACGTTGTTCCCTTTGTCATTGGTATGTTACTTGCCCGAGATTCGATCGTCGGTATCTCAGTACCTAGTTCAATCTCGTTACCGGCAAGTCTCTTTACTCGTTCCGTAATACATCATCCCGCAACTAACTCATTAGTTACAATGCTTGCAAGGCTTATAGTGATATGCATTACCGAGTGGGCCCAGAGATACCTCTCCGACAATCGAAGTGACAAATCCTAATCTCGAAATACGCCAACTCAACAAGTACCTTTGAAGACACCTGTAGAGCACCTTTATAATCACCCAGTTACGTTGTGACGTTTGGTAGCACACAAAGTGTTTCTCCGGTAAACGGGAGTTGCATAATCTCATAGTCATAGGAACATGTATAAGTCATGAAGAAAGCAATAGCAACATACTAAACGATCAAGTGCTAAGCTAACGGAATGGGTCAAGTCAATCACATCATTCTCCTAATGATGTGATCCCATTAATCAAATGACAACTCATGTCTATGGTTAGGAAACATAACCATCTTTGATTAACGAGCTAGTCAAGTAGAGGCATACTAGTGACACTCTATTTTGTCAATGTATTCACACATGTATCAAGTTTCCGGTTAATACAATTCTAGCATGAATAATAAACATTTATCATGACATAAGGAAATAAGGAAATAAAATAATAACTTTATTATTGCCTCTAGGGCATATTTCCTTCACAAACCTGACATGTGGGTCCAGTGGGACCCACATGCCAGTCTCTGTTAGTTTAACAGTGAATTAAACTAACTGAATGGGTTAATTAGGGGGTGGGCCCCATATGTCAGTGAGTAATTAGGTTAACTAATTAGTTTTAATTATAAAACGTTTTATTTAAACTAAATAACGGAGGGGGCCCACATGTCAGTCTCACTGGGCAGCCCAGTCAGCAGTTGACTGGGTCAACCCAGTCAACTGGGGCCCGCGGGGCCCACTGGCAGTGTCTCTGGGGTGGCCCCAGGCCAGCCAGCGTGGCGGAGGCCGGCGGCTCAACGCCGGCGACTTCCAAACACGGCGGAGGGCTCGGTCGCGCGTCGGATTTCGGCCACAACGGGCCAAAAAGAGCGCGGTGAGGTGCGTTCGAACGAGGGGGACACGCCGCATCCAACCGCGGTGGTGGCGCGGCCGAAAGCGACCGGAGTTAGCGACGGCGAGCGACCGAGGCGGCGCCGGAGTTCGGACGATGATGGAATCGGAGCTAGAGGGCACGGGGAGGCATGTACGCGTGCTCGTTGGACTCGCAAGAGCTCCAGGAGCTCGACGCTGGGCTCGGACGAGCACGACGGCGACTGTGGCCACGGCGGCAAAGTGCACAGCGGCGGCCAGAGCTCGGGCTCGTCGGTGAGCTAGCTACGGCTCGCAAGGGGGTTAACGGGGAGGAGCAGGAGGCGGAGGAGCTCACCGAGCGGCACGCCGATGGCCCTTGGAAGCTTAGGAGCAGCAGAACGGGGCGGATCGGCGGCGGCGGAGCGTCGGGATCCGAGGAGGAAGAAGACGGCTTGCCGGCGATGCAGAGCTCTCCTGCTCGCACTTGTGGTCGAGGACGAGGTAAACGAGGTCGACGGACAGAACGGCGAGGCGATGCAGTGGCCGTGGCCGCGTGGACGACGGAGAACGGCGGCGATGGCGCTCGGATGCCGATGGAATCGAGGGGGAGGAAAGCGAGGGGAGAGGGAGAGGAATGGACGAGGAGGTCCAGGGGGGGAGGGACGGGCCTCGGCCTTATCCTCCCCACGTCGGTGGGGCGTCGGTGGCGTCGTGCTGTCGGCGTCTCGCCGGCGCAGCGCGCGGCGACTACAGGCGCGGTGACACCGCGATAGAGAGAGAGAGAGGGAGATGGGCCGGTTGGGCTGGCTACGGGGCACTGTGCACTTAGGCCCAGTGCACAGTGCCTCTTCTTATTTTTATTTTCTATTCTCTGTTAAACTCTCTGTTTTTCTATTTCTTTTGCTTTCAAATGACTTTTGTAAAATGTGGCACTTGCATCAATAATTGACATGCAATATCCCTTACTGCCACAAAAAGTTTGGTGAGTTTTTGAATTCATAAAAATGAATATGGCATTTAAAATGCTCCTTTTAGCACTGTTTTAAATGCCAATGCCATTTTGAATTGATGATGATATTGTGTTCCTTAACAGCAAATGGTTTTGGATTATTTGCTATAAAGTGAACATTTTTCCCACAAGTTTTGAGCAACTTCAGTTTGCACTTTTGAATTCGAGTTGATTTTCAGGGAGGGATTTGAATTGTTTTGATTAACCACCATGACTAGGCACTGCAAATGAAGATGACTTGGCATACTTAGCAGAGTGTCACAGTGTTTATTACATGGGGGTGTTACAGGAGCAGGGACAAAAGTGAAAGAAAAGTGGTCCGAGAAGGGGGATTTGAGTAGGCCGGGGTGTCGGATGTGTACATGACGGACACCCGCAAACCTTTCCCAGTTTGCATTCAGTTTGTCGGAACTCGGACAAAGGACACGCCCAAAGGCAAATACAAGTCTGTGTTGGAAGACAAACCACGTCTAAACAGCTCCGTCCGGACGTAATGCAGACAGAGGTTTTGATGGTTGGAGATGCCGTTATACTACACGTGCACTGTTTTTTTTTATTTTGTTTTCCTTTTCTCGCTGACAGTGCATCGATGGTTCATAAATTACAAGTGGAGCCGGTGCACCACACCTCATCATCACGACACTTATTTCAGCGCACACAGCTGCTACCTTCGCGACAGTGCCAGTGGCCCATCTTGCCTCGCCTTCCTGCCATGGCACACTTACAGGTCGTGGATCGAACACGGTCAATGGGACAGCGACATTTCCACTTTCATTACCGGGGTACTGATTTTTTGACCGAACACAAGTCGACAAGAATACAACGTTGCCGGGTAAGTACAACTTAACCAAGCGGTCTGCTTGGTAAGCTATCAACAAAAATATTGCAATCAAGGATAAGTACAACTTAACCGGTTGGCTATTTGTTCGATTATGATGGAATTTAAATACGTCCGAAAATGAAACTCGCTGAATGGAAGATAAAAATCATGTCACTGTTATGTGTTAATTTGAATACATGAATAATAAGTTTTTTTCAAACACGCAAAAGCTTTGTGTGCTGATGCATTAGAAGGAGAAGAAAAGAGAACCGTACAAAGAATGCGCCGTCGCAAGTCTGGGGTTACTGACAAGACCCACACGATGCACAAATATACACAGACAACGCCGGCGCAGCTAGCAACGACCTAAGGGATCCTAGTTAGGGTCCAGAGCTCAACCTCCATTGAGAACGTTGCTAGCTGTCTGAACGAACAATCACCATATGGCGGACAATCCTTTTGCACCGGAGAGCATGTCCAGAGCTCAATCTCCATCGATTTTTGTCGCCATAGCTCGCACGCGACCACAGTCGACCTTTGAAAAATGCCCCTATTCCGCTCTGTTGAGTATGTGATTATAAGGAAGTATAGAATAGGCTAGGATTTGATCATATCTTGTCATGTACTTCAAGTTGGTCATTGTACTTCTATATATATGCCCACGAGGCTTAAGCAATACAACGAACAATTCCACCAATCCTCTCTCTCCCTTCTAGCATGGTATCAGCCTTATCTCGATCCTAAACCCTAGCCGCCGCCGCTTCCGCACTCGCGTGCCGCCCCCGGGGCGGTCAGCCTCCATGACCGCTGCCGGGGGCCGCGCCGCCCGTACCTAGGGTTCGTCCGCCGGTCGTGTTGAACGACTGCCCTAGAGAGTCTTTTTCCCGAGCCCTTGCTCCGGGTTTTTTTCTCTCTCTCGTCGGTCGTTTTGATCGGCGTTTTCTTTTTTGGTTTTCTGATCTATATATTTGATCAATTTGCGTCGCCCGCCGCCGCCGTCAACCCCCGTGCGCCTCTACTCCGACACCGGCGTGGCCGACAGACTCTTCACCGACCCGGCGACCTCGCGCGACAGGCGGCCCCTCACGGCCGTCGTCCGCGCGCCGGCCCGCTCGTCGATCTACGCCGGCCGTCACCGCCCTCTCCGACCGGGACACCTGCATCGCCCCGACCCGGCGGCCTCGCGCCATGCGGCGGCCCATCATAGCCGTTGTTCGCGCGCCGGCCCGCCCATCGATCCACGCCACCCGTCTCCGCCGCGTCTGCACGGCGGCCATGCGGACTGCCTCGCCGGCCTTGTCCCCGGCTGCGTCAGGCTCGTCGGCTGCCTTCGCTCGGGCGCCGCTGCTACGTTGGTCGCTCGGGCCGCGCTGCCCGGGCGCTGCTTTGGCAGCCCGGGTACTGGTGCTGACGCGCTCGTCCGCACGACGTCCCACGCCGTCCGTCATCGCCGGCTTCATCTCGGACTCCGCCGCCACCCACCTCCACCGAGCGGCGTCCCTGACCTCGCGCGCGATCGGCTTGATCACCCGCTCGCCGCCGCGATATGCCCCATCTACGCCGCGCGGCCGACCTGGCCCGTCGGTTGCGCGCGCCTCCGCAGGTCCCGTGAAGACCGTCCCGAGTATAGTGCGCCTCTCCACCGACCGAGTATTGGGCTGCCGCTGCATCGCCCCGTCGGACCGCAGCGCCGCCGCCCTGTGGTTCTCCTCACGGCTGCATCGACTCGCGCGCCGCCGCTGCGTCGCCCCTTCGGGCCGTAGTGCCACGATACGCGGTCCCCGCCGTCGCCCTGAGGCCGTCCTCGTGGTTGCACCGTCCCGCGCTCAGCCGCTGCACTGCCCCTTCGGGCTGTAGCGCCGCGGCCCGCGGTCCCCGCAACCGCCCAGAGGTCTTCCGTCGTCGTCCCGACCTGCCCGCCGCCGCTGCGTCGCCCCTTCGGGTTGTAGCGCCGCGGCCCGCGGTCCACTCCGCCGTCACCGCGCGTCGACTTCTCGTGGTATGCGCCACGCCATCTCCCTCGGCGCGGGAACACCACCGTCCGCGCTGGTCTTCGTCACGCTGTCGGGTTCCTCGCCTACTTCGAGCATCGCTGCCGCGCTCCTAACCTAGCCGCCGCCGCTCTTCTACGGCCGCCGCCGCTACCCCCGTAGCCACCGCCGCCCGTCCACCTCCTTTGTCCTCGTCCAGCACCAGCCCGTCGCCAGCGTCGCCGTCATCTACCCCGATCACTTCATCTACTCTGACTATCGTTGGTGACATCGGCCTCACGCCGATTGGCGCCACAACCGTCGTCGAGTCTCCTTCTCTGCTGGCCTCTCTGACTCCTCGATATGGCGTACAACTCGTGCAGGTCCCTCGTCTACGCATGCCCGGTGCTGGCAACACCGATGCGTGCCTTCGTCCACGACGTGTCCTTGGGCCTGGCAAGCCTGGTGCGGAACTTCGTCTTCATCCGTCTTCGCATGCCCGGTGCCGGCAACACCGACGCGTGCCTTCGTCTACGACGTGTCCCCGGATTTAGCACACCCGATGTGACGCCTTGTCAACACCATCCTCCTTCCGGCGCACCACTACCTCGTCACCACTGCGCCCATGACTAACTCGGCGCCTACTTGCGCCCGCGGCTCCACGGCGACTCCTCGACACCGGCTACCCCGACTCGACATCGACCATGGCATTCTTCACACGGCTACCTCGACCACAGCTACACCACCGTACGCTCTCGGCTACATCGACAAATGGCCAAAAGGGATACCGCCTTGCTTGAGCAACCTTGTGGGTTTCCACTCCAGCCACGACTTCCGCGATGTATCGACCGTTACGACTGTGGGGGGTGTCCGTCGGCTTACCTTCGGATTCTTCTCCAGTCTCAATGTCTGCGTCGCTACCGTTTGTGACTGCGGGGGGATGTTGAGTATATGATTATTAGGAAGTATAGGATAGACTAGGATTTGGTCCTGCCTTGTCTTGTACTCCAAGTTGGTCATTGTACTCCTATATATATTCCCACGAGGCTCAAGCAATACACCGAACAATTCGACCAATCCTCTCTCTCCCTTCTAGCACACTCCTTACAAAGCATCCATACTGTAAGAAGCACGACGGAATCAAATCCCCTATGTTGCAACTTTGGGATCCGCACACGAGACTCTGGCCACCAATCGACGGTGTGGAATCCGGCGGTGGAACCATGTATCCCAAGCCGCAGGGAGAGAATGCCATGTCATACCTTACGCGAGAAAACACACCCAGCGGTGAGGTGGACCGCGGTCTCATCATCCTGATCGCACAACCCTATTATGCACGGGCCAGGAGAGGGGAAGGTGAGCAAGTCGCAGGGCAGAATAATAACTTATGAAAATACAATAGTACACACGTGCTTTATTAAAGAATATTAAATAATTATATTCATATGTTCCTATCCTTTGTGTTGTTTCCTACAATACTTTATCCTAAAAACAACTTCATGTAATAAGCTAACATTTTGATTTCTATATCTTTTTTTGAATGGTACCCACAAAAAACTACCTATTTGAAATGACAAATGCATGCAATCTTTAAAAATCTTGCCAAACGGATTCCACCAAAAGATGAATGGATCATGGATGGAACTGAATATTTGTGGTTCATTCTCAGCAAATGGACAAGCATGGCGCGAGCATGGTTCTAAGGGATCCCAATGGAGTTATTGATTTGTCATCTTGCAGACAACTTTTCTCGTGTCGGGATGCCTCATGGAGTGGATTTCTTTGCCATTGTAGAGAAATGGTGCTCCCATAGAGGCTGAGATGGACTCGCTTGTTGTAGTGCAGATGACCCAAGCATGAGAATTGGATAGATCAGTTTATTCCTCTCTCGTCAAGGGAATTAAATATCTGTTGTCTCTTCGTGAAAATTGTATTACTCATTTTAGGCGCACTCAAAATGATATTAATGATTGTTTAGCAAACTTTGCAAGAATTGAGGGTAGAACCACACGACCTGGTTAGGTTCTGGCCCTCCGAGTGCTTTATGAAAGTTTCTGCCGTTCGTGAGGACATTATCATCGAGTATTGCCCATACAATTCTTTACCCACAAAATGAAAAAAAAAGACAAGTGCAAAAACTCATGACGTGGACTTTAGCCTCATGCATACAATGCAACATTACACCAATGTTCAAACAATGGTATCCACGAGATACAATATAACTTTTGCACGAAGCATGAGAGTGAACTTGCAATTTGTAGCTATCTTTTCAGTTAAATCACATCATCTCGATCACGGAACCTTATTAGTGGATGAGAAACTATGAAGACCCGTAGATTTCCAAATATTGGTTTGCAGGGCAGGGCCGGAATGCGAGGATTGCATTCTTCAAAAAATATCATATCCTCTTTCCCTAGGGAGGAAGAAGAAACCAGAAACAAAGTGGAGGTTGGATCTCTCACTCAAAGCAATTGAAGGGTTAGGAGGGTCGTTATACTCCTAGTACTCCTGGTCTATGAGAGATCACATTCAAATTTGACACATGTGTATCTCATAAAGATAAAATATTCTGTCAGTCGGCTATCGATAGCAAGATGCCTATGATGTCTTTGTCGATCTTACTATTTATCAGCTTAATTTCACGAAGGGTACTCAATGTATGTGTTTCTCAGAAAAAAATCCCTGGGGCCACAGATTAGTTAGTCTGTCCTCTCAAAATATATATAATTAAACAATACGTCAATGATTAATCAGTGATATTTTTTGAGGTAGATTATAATTAGTGGGTTAATCGGGTCGTCCCCGCACCCGCAGGAAAATAATAAAACGGCGGTCCAGTCGCGGGGGAGAGGCAAGGCAGCCCAGCAGCGGAGCGAGACGGACGAGCGAGCGCCACCGCCTCCCACCCCACCAGAAAGCGGCGCGGCAGAAGGGAAGGAAACCCTAAATCCCGGCGCGCCACCGCCTCTCTCTCCCGGCGCCCAGATCCGGCCCTCACCCGCGATGGCCGAGGTTCCGGCGGCGAGCCGCAGGGCGGAGGAGGCGGGGAGCCGGCGCCGCGCGGAGGAGGAGGCGGAGGCGGCGGCCGCCGCCGACGGGGACGGGGACAGCAGCGTCTACACCTCCGAGGACGAGGGCACGGAGGACTACCGCCGCGGCGGCTACCACGCCGTCCGCCCCGGCGACACCTTCAAGCAGGGCGCCTACGTCGTCCAGTCCAAGCTCGGCTGGGGCCACTTCTCCACCGTCTGGCTCGCCTGGGACACCGCCCACTCCGTACGTGCTGACCACCCCCTCGCCTCGATATCCCCTGTTGAATCACTCCGTTGCCTCTAGGATTCGCGAAGAAGATATGTAGGAAAAAAAATATCGATCTGGATGCAGCGGTTTGCCTGCCCACCAACTGTTCGTTCTTTTGCCTTAGAGCATGGGCAGAAATGCTAAGTCCATTTCTCATTATTACCGTTCTATCCCTCAATCCTATCACCCTGCACGAGTTTACTCCTCTTGGTTCAGGCTGCTGCTGTCCAGTGTTTCTGAATCTGTTGGTTATGTGTGCAGAGGTATGTGGCCCTGAAGGTGCAGAAGAGCGCACAGCACTACACGGAGGCTGCCATGGATGAGATCAAGATCTTGAGGCAGATTGCCGATGGTGACCCTGAAGACTCCCGCTGTGTTGTGAAGCTTCTTGACCACTTCAAGCACTCAGGCCCCAACGGGAGCCATGTCTGCATGGTGTTTGAGTTTCTTGGTGATAACTTGCTCACCCTGATCAAGTACACGGACTATCGCGGGATTCCGCTTCCGATGGTTAAGGAGATATGCCGGCATGTGCTCATTGGCCTTGACTACCTCCACCGCGAGCTTTCCATTATCCACACTGATCTGAAGCCTGAGAATATATTGCTCGTGTCCACCATTGACCCCTCGAAGGATCCCCGGAAGTCAGGTGTGCCACTGGTGCCCCCTGCTGCAAGGGCCATCGAGCCACCTCCAAGGGCACCTGCTGCACCATCAGCAAGTAGTGGCCTCACCAGGAACCAAAAGAAGAAGATTCGGAAGAAAGCCAAACGTGTAGCTGCTTCAACTTCAGAAGGCAATGGGGCAGTGGCATCTGCTGACACGGACGAATCAGATGATAAGGGAGATCTGAGTACAGCAAATGAGGGCAGTCCTAGTGAGGATGGGGACAGGAAGAGAGGAGGGGGACATAGGCGGGGCAGCAAAGGGACTAGGAAGAGGATGGCGATGGAAGCTGAACTAAGCTGCAAGCTGGTGGACTTTGGAAATGCATGTTGGACGTACAAGCAGTTCACAAGTGATATCCAAACAAGGCAATACAGATGTCCCGAGGTCCTTCTGGGCTCCAAGTACTCCACATCTGCCGACCTGTGGTCCTTTGCATGCATATGCTTTGAACTTGCCTCAGGAGATGTGCTCTTTGATCCGCACAGTGGAGATAACTTCGACAGGGATGAGGTATTTCTGTTCATTTCCTCACTTTGATTTCGACTAAGAACGTACTTTTAACATTATGGATTTGTACCCTGTTTATCACCTGGTAAATGATATCCCCCTTTTTAAGTAAAGAAAGGTAGTCATCGCAATCAACAGCTGACTCTCTGATACCTACATTCCAGCACTCTAGTTTTTCTTGCATTTACTTCTCCAAGCTATACTTGAAAAGCCAAGCCTCTTGTAGCAGGTTCTTTTTTGGTGCAAAAATTTAATAATTACAGTTAAACTTGCATTGTTATTGTCATGCTATTATATATATCTTCTGGTTTTAGTTAAGCGTAACATCACCAATCTTTTAATGATAGCTGGGCTTGGGCTTGAAAGACGTACATGCAGTTTGGTTGCTAATGGGACTGAACAAGTCATGGCCCAGTTTTTTTAGTTAGTAATTTTGGTTTCTTAGTTTTTTAAAGACACCCATTTATTCCAGCTGCACTTTATGAAAATATAATAAACTAAATAGCAGACAATGCTATGATGTCAATACCCATCTGGTTATGAAGCTGTCATTTTAATCATGAAATAGTCACCGTTCGCTCTTGCAATTTATGGAAACAATTATGTGTCTTACTACCGCCTCTTGAATTTGTGCTAACTTTACACACCGTGGGCTGAACTGGGATTTTGGTATTTAACCATGATAAGCTAAAGGTATTTTTAACATGTTTAATAAAGTCACTTTGGCTTCTTTGTGTTGTGGTATATTGTACTATTAGTCTATTATATGGACAGCTGGAAGATGAAAAAAAATAAAAGTTGAGACACTTATTTTGGGACACAGAGGGAGTATTTTTTTTCATCTTCCAGCTGCCTAAAATAAGTGTCTCAAACTACTAAAGTTGGGACACTTATTTTGGGACGGAGGGAGTATATTTGTTTGAGTTGAGCTTAAACTAAATCATTTATGCTGTTTGTTCTAGTCGATTGACTGCTGCATATTTCTGCACTCAACTGCTGAGTTCCACTACATATATATTATTCAAACTCTTTGGAATCTCATTTATGAAGATCTCTTTGAAAAGTATGCTGAGTAATCTCTTTATGATTGCCAACCATGAAACTTAGTTGGGAACACGATACAAATTAAAAGTAGGCGTTGACTAAGACATGCTATTTTTATTTATGAAATGAGTGTCTATTTCTTTTGGAGTTCATTCTGAGCAATTCCCACTTGAAGCAGGATCACCTTGCACTGATGATGGAGCTACTTGGAATGATGCCTCGAAAGGTAAGTGTGTTCGCATTTTCCATTATAAGCAAATGCTATAATTGTTCGTACTTTGTTATATATCATAAGTTGAATTTCCATTTCTTAGATTGCCCTGGGTGGCCGTTACTCACGTGACTACTTCAATCGTTACGGGGACTTGAGGCACATCCGTCGCTTGCGGTTCTGGCCTCTCAGCAAGGTGCTTGTTGAGAAGTACGAATTCAGCGACATAGATGCCATTGCCATGTCAGACTTTCTCGTCCCGATACTTGATTTTGTTCCCGAGAAGCGTCCTACAGCTGCTCAGTTGCTTCAGCACCCATGGTTTGATGCTGGACCCCTTCGACGGCAGCCCAGAGCGCTGGCGGACACGGCTGAGAATCGAGTTGATGGCGCTCCAGAGAACAAAGGCAAGGAGAAAGATGATGAAAGAGATGCAATGGCTGCGGAGCTGGGGAACATCGCCATAGATGGCGCTTCTTCATCCAAGGCAGTGAAGGATCCCCAAGCTAGTTCCAAGCAAAAGATTGCAAATGGTACGCCTTCTAAGAAGTAGTGAGGTGCAGCCATTAAGTCTACAGGACTTGGTTTTCAGTTAAGATTGCTCCATGAGAGGGGAACGAGCGTTCGTTAGGTTTGTGATGTGTTAGGATATCTACCCATGCGAAAAAGAGTAGGCCAGACATATGTTGTATGAGGTTGGTCGAACAGAATTAGATTTGTTGGGGTTGATGTGGCCCCTGACCTTTTTCACGGACATATTCTTTTGTACTATCAGAATCTGCCAATTTTTCAAGTTGTCCAGGTGCAAGGCGGCGGACCATTTGTAGCTTGTTTTTCTGTGCGAATCATTTGAAAGGCATTGTGGGTTGTGAGGCTGTCGTCCGACACGCCTGAGAGTTTATTACAAGTTTGCTTCGGCTGTATTCTGCTTAGATTGGATAAGTGAATAATAAGGTTCTTGTTGTGTTTTGGGTAATTTGAGCTGTAGATATAATGGCTACGCCTCAATAATATCTTCGTTCTAATGAAAGAAAATTCAGCAGTTCTCCATGCGTTTGCAGAGTACAATCTGAATTGAATTCTGGGGCTAGCCTAGATAGCAATGCTGTTTACAAAACGACGCTGCCCGACGCAGCAGCGACAGGGCAAAGGGGTTCTTAGTAGAATCTACTAGTAGTAGATGAATCAGGCATCGGCGCCGTGCACCATCCTCTTGACCAGCGTGGCCATGTACTTGCCGTGGTGCTCGGCGAGGGCCAGCTCCAGCTCGCTGGGCGGCCTGGAGCCGTCGCCGGCGAACACCCCGGCGCCGTACGGCGAGCCCCCGCGGAGCTCCTCCATCTCGAACATCCCCTCTCTGAAGGTGTAGCCGATGGGCACGAACAGCATGCCATGGTGCGCCAGCTGCGTGATCGCCGTCCACCTGCAGACAGAGGAGACACGAACGGACGGACACGGTTACGGCTGGCCGGTGGCGAAACCACGCGATCTCGCGACGGCGGCGCCGTGAAAGAAAGGCTTACGCGGTGGTCTCCTGGCCGCCGCACTGGGTGCCGGTGCTGACGAAGAAGCCGGCGGGCTTGCCGGCGAGGCGCTGGCCGCGGCAGAGCGGCGCGGTGGAGTCGAAGAAGGCGTGCATCTGCGAGGCCATGGCGCCGTACCGCGCGGGGAAGCCGAAGAGGAAGCCGTCGGCGTCGGGGAGGCCGCCGGGGTCCGCCACGGGGATCCCCTCCGCGTCCATCTCCGCGGCGGCCTCCAGCGCGCCCATCCGGGCCAGCACGGCGCGGGGCAGGGTCTCCGGCACGCGGAGCAGGATCCCCAGCGCGCCCGGCACGGACCCCACCCCGCGCTGCACCGCGCGCGCCAGGCGCCGCACGTGCCCGTACGTGGAGTAGAACACAACGTAGATGCGGACAGGCCGCGGCGCCGGCGCATGCTCCGGCGCGGCGGTGGCCGGGGCCGGCTCCGATGCGGCGACGGCCGGGGCCGGGATGAAGGTGCGGTCGCGGCGCTGCGGGGGAGGGGGCCGCTGGCTCTTGCTGGGCAGGCAGCCGCCGCCCTTGCCCATCGCTGCCGGCCTGCCGCGGCGGGGAGGGGAGCGACGCCGGTCACTGGCTCACTCTGACACGACACGTAGGAGCAGCGCGCGCGATCGCGACCAACGAACACCGCTGCGGCCGCCGGCCCGTGCGGGTCGTAACCGTACGCGAGCTGGGCCCGTGCGGCCCTTGCGGCAGGTGGGATCCACATGAAAGCCCAGTGGATCATGCGAGGCCCAACTGCTACTATGGGTGGGCTTCGCGCGACCCGATCCGAACCTATAAACAACCCCACGGGAATTTACAAGTCAACCACTACTAGTTTTCCTCTGCTCCTGCACGCCCGCGGCCATGGCGAATCCGGAGGCGAGCAAGTCGCCGGGACCCGACGAGCCGGCGACGGAGCGGCGAGCTGACGAGACGGCGCGCAAGGACGGCACCGGCAACCCCCCTCCCCCGCCGGTAAACCGCTCAGAGCACAAGCATCCAGCTATCTTACTATATCTGTCTGATTACTGTAGAATTCTCTCTGAGCAATTATTGGCCTGCAGTTCTTGGAGGTGACCTGCAGGAGCTCCGGCGAGGTGCGGCGCTTCGCGGCCGGGACGACCGCCCGGTACGCGCTGCACGCGGTGAACCGCAAGCTCGCCCCGGGCTCCCCTGCAGCGCTGCACGTGGAGGCGGCCAAGGAGGGCGAGGAGCCCGTGTGCTTCGGCCCCACCGCGCCCCTCGCCGACTACGGCCAAGGCTGGCGGCTCCAGACCGTCACCGAGCAGGACGCGCCGGGCGCCCATCACCACGCGCACCACGCGCCGCCGCCCGGAGACGAGGGGAAGGGGGCTCGCGAGAGGGAACTGCTGAGGAAGAAGGGCGCCTCCGTGTACCTCGCCAAGATCGGGCTCGCCTTCGTCTTCCTCTTCCTGCTCGGCGGGCTCTTCACCTACCTGCTCGAGACCATCCCCGACATGATCCTCGCCTCCACTTCCACTCCTCAGTCCATGTAGCAGAATCTTGGATGCATTTTGTCTTGTGTTCTTGTGAACCTGTACCAAATACCGCCAGCTGATCAAACAATTCTCGTTGCACGGTAGGCAACAGCAACAACGCCCATGACGAAGGAATTCGTCTCCTGTACAATTTTCTTGTGTAATTCTTTATCCGCATTGCGAAGTCCACTTTGGTGTCCTCATCTTCAGATAAATGTCAACGGCGGCTGTATGATGATGATGAACCAATCAACGGTTGGTATTGTAGCTAAAAAATGCAGAGTCCTCTGTTCTTCATAGACGAACGATTCCACAATATAATCGGAAAACGTTGAAACTTCACCTCCAAAACCAGAGCGAATGAAGCGCACGAGGGGCTCTGATTCGTAGGATTTCCGAAACTAAGAGTGAGCAAAACGCAGGAGTATTATCATGTCATGTTTTCTTGAACGAACACTAGTGTCTATTGTCTAACACACCACGCAGAACTCAAAAGAAAACATGCCAAAGAGTGCCCGAGGCACCACCATGAAAAATCAAGGAAATGCAGCAGGAGTTTTGAGTGGATGAAATTGCAGCAAAAATGCACCGATACATTTTGCCATATTGGAAACCAGCTCATCTCACAACCCTCGTTGAACATATACCTAACAGGTACACAACGAGAAAGAAATTCGTCTTCAGCACATCTTATGTACTGATTCTCATTCCACTTGATTTTTGTGATTCTTAATCCCACTTTGCGAAGTGCAATTTGGTGCCTTCAACTTCAGATAAATGACAGTGACAACTGTGCCCAAGTATGATAATGAACCAACCAACCAATTGCTGGTGTCCATTCAGAAGTGAATGGTTCTTAATCCGCTTTGCGAAGTCCGATTTGGCGTCTTCTCCTCAGATAAATGTCAACGAATGATTGGTTCTCCAGGTAAAGCAGAGCTGTGTTATTCAGAAACGAGTGATTCCTTGATACAGTAGCAAGGACATTCAGAACATAAATGAGAGTAGAACACACAAGTCACAAGACAATGTGCCTGACAAGGAAAAAAGACATCACAAGACAGCACGGCATGAAACCATCAGCTGAGCAGATCAGCAGCTGTTTTCTTCCGCAAAAAAAAAAAACACCTATTTTGTTCATCTTTCCTCACAAGAGAGATAAACAGCACGTAGCAGTTAAACTGTAGTAATATGTAAAGTATAGTAGTCCCTCCGAGCGACAAGTAATATGGATCGGAGGGAGTAGTATTTCTTCTGTGTTTTCCATATTCGACACCACTACCAAGAAAAGCAGGTGAAAACCTATATCCTGACAAAACTCATCTTGTTCTCAAGCAAAACACCCTTCATAATGCCTGTATTTTTTTCTGTGTTGCCCATATTTGAGCAGCTGAAATTTTGGTGTCTTGACCGCATCAGATAAATGCCCAGGACAGCTGCATGATGATGAACCAATGATTGGCATTCTAGCTGAATGCAGAGTTGGATGTTCTATGAACGATTCCACAATAATAATTGGAAGACACTGAAAATGCAGCTTCACAAACAGAACAAATGAAGTGCACGAGGGGTCCATTCGATTCCTAGAATTTCTAAAACTAATTAAGGAGTAGGGGAAACGCAGGATTTTTGCTTTTTTGGCAAAGAAATCAGCGATATTAAAATAATTCATATTGTGATTACTACTTTCACATACTACAAAAGCTCCCATCAGCTAACAACAACCATAAAAATGTGTGATAAACAAAGTAAAGCCCGCAAAGGAAGACAAGTTTTGACTCTTATTCCTAGCTAGTAGTATAACCCTAAGAGTACTCTGCTTCATGCTTCCACTTCTCCATGTTTCAATTGTATGAGATACGAACTTGAACCTCGCCAAGCTCCGTGCGGATTGCCTGAACACGTTGGGCCATGTCAAGAGGAAACTCAACATCGCCCTCGAAGGCGATGGTAGCCCCATCGTTGCTCGGACTTGTCACCTTCAAGCTTACCTTAATCGTAAGAAATGGCTGTGGATTGGTGGGCACCGTAACATTGTACCGCTGCATCTGCCTCAGGTCCACACTGCCATCGTCGCCAGCGGAGGAGGTGAGCTGCACCTTCTCCTCCTCCCGGCAGAGGAAGAGCAGCACGCTATCATCCCCGAAGATCCGGTTATGCGCGGTGATCTGACCGTGCACGCTGATGGTGTGAAATGCATCATCGCCGCTACCAAAGAGGCGGAGGCTGACCTGAACACCGACCCCCATGCCTTCCATCATCGTCACATATGTCACGACGAGGCGCGGCCATTGCGTGTCGTGATAAGATAGTATTCAAGCTTGTCATCCGCATACGGGTCATCCGCATACGTCACGACGAGGCGCGACCATTAGAAACTATGTTCAAATACGAATCCGATGATATAATTCTTTTGTGACATACATTAACATTTTGTTAGTTAAATCTATGGTCAAAATTTGACACAAAATACGAAAGGGACCAATAAACCAGAATAGAGGTAGTATAAGGTGCCAGGAAAGCAAGGTCCGATAGTGTCAGGGATTTTGATTTTCATGACAGCGGATCCGAATCCTGAGATGGTCACGAATGGCCCCGTGAGCACCAGATTGCCCCTAGAGTCGAGGTTGCAACGTTCCTCTTCTTTCTAGTGGTAGACATACTGGCCGCCGTTCTCGTCGTAGACGATGATGTCGCCGACGACGAAGGGGAAGTATGGGTACACGGCCAGTAGCTCCACCGAGGGTCCAGGTCGGCAAAAACGCAGGTCTTTGAAAAAGTCGACCATGTCACCTTCACTGTAGGTTTTCTCAGGCGGCGGCGGCGGCGGTAGGGCTGCTTAGTGTCGTCGTCCTCGGCATCGCCGGCAGCCGCTTGCCACGTCGATTGCTCTTTGCCATCGCTAGGTGCAAGCAAAAGGGAGTCTGTTGTGTCTTTTGCTCTTGCGTTAGGTCGATAAATATTGCAAGCCTCACAAAGAATCGGAGGGAATTACACAAACTACCATTTATTGAGGCTAGTTTTGCACAAAACACCTACTATACAGATTTGTTGCGAAAGACACCACATATTGGTGTAATACATAGTAGGTAGGTCTAATCTAGTGTTTGGATGCAATGACATAATTTCAGACAAATGCCCCCCTATAAGTGCACACGTGGCAATAAAAACCGACCACATCAACCAGCATATTAGACCGAGAGAAGAAAAGACTACAATGATAAAAAACAAACAGTTAAACAAATGGGCTTGAAAGCCAACTCACAAAAACAAAAGTGGGCTGAAAGCCTAGGTCGATCGTAGAAACAGAACCATCTCAGTCTCTCTGTTCTCAAAATCAAGCAGAGGCACAACCTTGTACCGGAGCCTCCACACAGGAAGAGCAGGTGGCGGCGACCGTCTCGTCGCTGACGAAGTGGTCGCTAGCGATGGAACCGAGCCAGACGTTCCCTGTCGCCGAGTAAGCGCGCCCCCACCCTCCCCCCACCCAAGTTCTGCTCGTATTCTCCCCTACCTCTGACGGTTGGCTAGGTCTTCTTCTCCCCTGTGAAACCCTATATTTCGGGGCAGAAATTTTACTGTCTGTCGACGTATTTTTGTTTAGAATCCTATTTTTTGGCGTTTCTGTTATAATTATTTAGGTATTGCGCTCGATTTTGACATGTGTTAGCTGATGTGGCCAGTTTTTATTGTCACGTGTGCACTTACAAGCGCGACCCATTTGTCTGAAATTATGTCAATGTATTCAAACACTAGATTAGAACTAGCTGCGATGTACTCTCTCCGTTCGGAATTATTTGTCTCGGAAATGGATGTATCTAGAACTAAAATACGTCTAGATACATCTATTTCTGCGACAAGTAATTTCGAACGGAGGGAGTATTACACCAATATGTGATGTTTTCTGCAAACCCGTATGATAGGTGTTTTGTGTAACACTAGCCCCAATAAATGGTGGTTTGTGCACTTCCCTCCAAAGAATCGCCATTGTCCAAAGGATGCCCCGTGTAGATCACCGAAACGATTCCTCATTGTTTCGAAGACTGAATTCTTCCCGAGAGACTCGGAGATGAGTGGAAAACATGTCCACCAGGAGTCTCTTTCCGTCGGCGGCGGCGCCCCGGCGATCCCCGTCGACATCACGGTTGAAAGGCGGCGCTTGAACGGACAGTTTAAACCCTAGAGTAGATGCGGCGGCGCAGGATTATTATGTCGTGTTTTATTAACTGTAAGGAACCAGAAGTTATAATGTAAATCGAGAATCCTTGGCAGAAAAGCCGACCTAGCTCAGTGGTAGAGCGCGTGGCTTTTAACCACGTGGCCGTGGGTTCGATCCCCACGGTCGGCGTTCATTTTTTCTGCCGCAAAAAAAGGCTAAGGCACACCGCAGATAACACTCAAGGAGTGTCTGCATGTATAAATAGTAAAAACTAAAAAGTGATTGATTCTCATTGATTTGGACTATTTATACATGATGAGGCATTATCAACATTCCTTGGATCACACATCTTATACAAGTATCCTTCTTCTTTCGCCCTGCTTTATTATATATAAAACAACAATCAACAGCACCCAGTACAAATGCACGTTCTAAAAATACACGCGCGCACACACCCAAAGCAGGATACATAGGCGCTAAGCGCAGCAACACCATCCCTCGCACTACAAGAATAACCGAGGACTACAGCTGTGAACACGCCACCGCAAAGAAGTGAAGTCGCATATGATGAACCGTGGGTTCCAAGTATCAATCTTGGACTATTTATACATGAGGCATTATAAACATTCCTTGGATCACACATCTTATACAAGTATCAATCTTGTACAGCTTCTGCTTTCGCTCCGTTTTATATATAAAACAACGATCAACAGCACCCAGTACAAACGCACACCTAGGACTAGAGCCGTGAACACGTCACCGCGAAGAAGTGAGGCCGCATATGACGAACCGTGGGCTCCAAGGCGGCACATGCAGGAAGGGGACGGAGCGCCGCCGCCGCCCTATCCGAAGATCAGAGTTTCCCCTGGAGCAACACGACGGGCAATGAGAGCCGCGACGACGCCTTCAAGAAGGGAACAAGCTTCGCCGCCGCCGTCCGTCCGAAGATAGAGCAGGTTTTCATCCTGGCCACCACTCACTGCCACCACTCACTGCCACCGAACGCCACACCCCGGCTACCACACCGCCCACACGGCCGTGGCAACCGGGCAACACCAAGCCACGGGCTCTGCCCATAAGCACCGCGAAACCACCATCAGGGCCGCCGCCCCGGCATTCAAGACCTCGACACCACCTCACCTGAGACCCGCCGCTACCCCAACCAAAGATACGAGCGGAAAGGACCCGCCTTGCGCACCCCTGGCCCCCAGTGCGGAGACCCAATAGACCGGCCAAAACTGGCCTCCATCGACCTGTCCTGTGGCACCGGATGCAAGACGAGCTCGGTCCTGCCGCCGGGTGCGAGACGAGCATGGTCCTGCTGCCGGGCGTGAGACGAGCTCCGTCCTGCTGTCGGGCGCGAGACAAGGTCAGTCCTGCTGCCGGGCGCGAGGCAAGCTCGGTCCTGCAGCCGGGTGCGAGACGAGTGATGGACCGGAGCTAAGGAAGGGCCAACCCATCGACGAAGATAGCGCTGGACGCCGAGGCGAGGTATCGAAGGTCGAACCAGGGCGCCTACAAACCAGCCGCCACCGCAGACGACCCGCAGAGCTGTCGTGATGTCGGCGCGGCGAAAGGAAGCCCCAACGCAGAGGACCGAGCATCTCGCCGCCGCTGCCCACGGCCGGAGAAACAACCACGCCGGGCCGGTGCCCCAACCCGCGCCGTCGGCCAAAAAAAATGCGAAGATCCGGTCGGCACACTCGCTCCGCCACCACCGCCACCATGGCGCAGCTGCCCCTGCCCAACAACAAAGGGAAGAGCACGCCATGAGCCAAGCCGCACGCAGCCCACGCCGCACGACGAACCGCCGACGTCTGATCCGGCCGAAACTGGTCGTGGCCATCCCGCACGCCACCACCCGGACCTCCAGCATGCCACCATCGGCCCATCCCCAACGAGACCCACCAGCGAGGCACCACACACCGTCCACGGCCGCCGGAGCACCCAGATCTAGACGAGCCCAGACCAGGCCGGCACCACCTCCACGGACGCGAGCGCGCCCGCACCACGAAGCCCACCACGCCGCCATCGAGCGCTCGCGACCCCGCCGCCTACGCCGCCACGCTCCTTGCCAATGTAGGGTAACGCAACAGAAAACAAAAAAATTCTGACCCACGCACCAGCCCAGGACCACTCTGAAGACTGCATACAAGGTTTGATCTTTTTCGTTACCGACTCATAGCGCAGCAGAAATAGAGTCGATGACGATTGGCGGTGCACATCCCCGCAGCTAGGATTTACAACCTCCCAACCGCGAGGATGCACACCCTCATCCGCCCCTCGGACAGCCCTCTAGGAGGCGGTCGAATAGTCCCCCGGACGGTGTCGCGGACAGCCCTTCGGGAGGACCTTTGAAACTCGAACGGTCACTCGGACAGCCCTTCGGGAGGACTCACAGAACTCGGACCGTCACTAGGACAGCCCTTCATGAGGCACTCTCGAACAGCTCCTCGGGCACTAAGATCGAAACTACGACCTCTCTACAGAGTTGCACACATGCGGTGTCATCTATCCGGCAGGGCTTCGCCGTCCAGAACTAGTTCCTGCCGGAACCCAGACAGCCTTTCGGCTCTACGAAACTATTTCGCTGGGAGGGAGAGAGAAGCCAGATCATTGCAATGACACTTGTATGTGAGAAGGGATGATTGTGGAGGGCTGCCCCTCCACCTCTATTTATAGGAAATCCCAAGGGGTAGGGTAGTTTAACACAAAAACCCAAAGTGCACATGAATGAAGTCCTTCCTCAAGGGCATAAGGGTGAAACCAAGGAACAAGAGGGGCTCCAAGGTGGAGCCCCAAGTGTGGCCGGCCACTCCCCCATGTGGGCCCCCCAAAGGGGCTCCTATCCATCCATGTCACACCCCAAGATCTTTTGAGCAAAGCCCAAAAAAATGGCTTTCCATAAAGTAATCCAAAAATCACTTTCACTATTCACGACAACATTTTTCAGCGTCCGTTCGAACTGAAAATATTTATGTGGGCTTAGAACATTTCCAGTACCCACTAAAATAATTTTCAACGCGTTCCAGAACAATTCCGGTTTAGTGATTTTCATCTGCGAAAAGCATCTGAAGTGGTTCCGGCAGCTCCGGAACATTTCCGGTTTTTCTTCCAGAAAATTCCCAGAAGTTTCCAGAATGATTCTGGCACCCTCCAAGAATTATCAGGCATGTGCCAAAACCAATTTGACTTAATGGTATCCCCTGAAACAACTTTTCAGTTTTACCGGAACTCATCCGATGACCTCTCTTTTCGGAACTTTTCCGCTGTCTCCGAAAAACTTTTTTCCGGAAACTTTCTCTCAGACTCCCTGTCTAGTATTCAGCAGATAGATGACCCTTAAGCATGTCACCTTATAGGTTCGGTGAAGTATAGACATGACACGGAACCCCTTCCGATCAATGATCAACATCAGAGCCATGGACACCCATATTGACCCCTATACCCACACAAATGAATATTCGAGTGAACCTCCAGTTGCCGTATGCTATTCCTGTTGCTTCGCGATATGTTACAAATACCCGAGGTGAGACATGTTGGCATCCCTGTGGGTCAACAACTTGTCCACTATGCCAGTTACCTCGTTACCGGTATGTTCTCTTTTCTCGTTCCCGTGTTTTGGCATCCCCGTGATCAAATCACAAAGTGTCTGGCCAGACGATGATGGATACCATAACACCGAGAGGGCCCAGAGATATCTCTCCATCGTCGGAGGAGCAAATCCCAAACATGTCATCAGTGCTACTCTAGCACTCAATGACACTTTTCACTGTTGTCCTATGATCAGTACTTTTGATCATTTTGGTATCTATACTCGCAACACTTTGGGAGTATCGGACATATCTGGTTGTTTTACATACCATGGAATACATGATTAATTCAACCACAAGAGTGTGTGGAATCTCCATTATGTATTTTGCTCATCAGTGTTTTGGGACACCGAGTCTTGCAAAAATTCTTTCCATGTGACTTTCGGCAAGAATCACTTCTTGGCGTTTTAAATGCTAAAAGGTTTTAGCACCTTGTCAATATGTATTCATTGCTTAGCCCCATTAGGTAAATCTATCTCCATAGATCATCATGCCTAATATTGAGGCTATTTAGCCTAAGCACTTCATCGAAAAACTATTTTCAAATGAAGTCCTAATTCGTGTCAAGAAATTTATTTCCAATTAACAATGTGTCAAGCACACAACGTTTTAGAAAATATTATTATGCTCCCACTTACTTTCTTGAATTACAAGCATCTTCGTTACCCATTGATGAAGTCAAACCCCTTTGACCATTTCATCAAAACACGAAGATTCCAACTCCATTTTGCTCTCTTCTGTCCATCGCTGGAACTCTGAAGTTTGCACCCTTACTAGCATCCTTGGGATAGACAAAATGCCTTGGACTGTAACACATGCAAGTCCTTGGTTTCATTTCCATCAGATGGAAATCCTATTGTCATCCATGTTTCATATCTCATGATTGAAATATGTATTAACTGCTAGTTCAACCCGAACCGATTTTAAGCATCGCTACGGTGAAACAACCTCATCGTAGTCAACTCCTTGAACTTGTTATTTCAACAAGTCGAGCCTTGTGGATAAAACATTTTTATCCGTATCAGTTTTAAGTTCCATAAATATTCGTTAGACTCTAAGTCTTCTGAAAGGTGTATCAAGATTTTAATCGTGAATCACTTATATGGAAACTATCTCGGATTGTATTGGCATTTAGCCAATTCCGGAGTCAGGGCCCATCAACGCTTCCTTGTGTATCGTAGGTATACTGTTGTCTAACAACAATATCTCGTTTGCGCACCTGAGAGGTTTGCACGAGCCTTGCCTACGTGGTTCAGCTGCAAGTTCGACCGAAGTCCATACATTTTATTGTAGAGACTTCCGTATCAGTCGCGGTAGGAAACTCCAGAATCACTTCCAAGGTTTCTTTCCTTTGACCTGATGACGAAGATACTGGTTATCTCATCGAGTTGCACTGTCCTCCCACTCACCTTTTGTAAGAACTATTCTCTTTAAAAGCATACCGTTTTGTGGCAAAAACCTTTGCCTCGGTATAGTGATGGGGGAATACCCAATGACTTGGGATAACCTACAAAGTAGCACTTGTCTGATTTGGAATAGGTTTGTAACCTTTTACACAAGCCCCATATTCCAAATGTTAAGAAAAAGATATAACATGGTTGGGCGTACCATACCATGGCGTCATTTCAACAGACCCGATGGAGCTCTTTTTAGTGTAAAATCCGCAGTCTCTAAAGCATCACCTCTTAAAAGGGACAATGGCAAATTTATTTATGTCATCTTTGATCTTACCATGTCATAAATGGTTCGATTACATCTTCACGGACTTTCCACTTGCAGTGGTGTTCCGGGAGGTGCAAGTTATGAAACCCCTTTCACAACTCATCAGACATTCGCTAAACTTGTAACTCAAATATTCCTTTGCGCAATCAAATTGCAGAAACATAATTTTCTTGTTACAACAAATTCTACTTCATTTTTGAAAACCTTTCGAATGATTTCAAAAGATCCAGACTTACGTCTCATCAAGTAAATATCCATATATCTACTTGAGTCATTTCTGAAGTTAGATAAATCCACTACTAACAACATTTATCGGACTGCACACATCAAATGTATGATCACCAATAAGTTTGTTGTTCATTCCTTATGGCCTGTGAACGGTATTTCAGTGACTTTACTTTTCGGAGGAAATGTGCAAGTGTCAGATGATTCAAAATCAAATGACTTCAAAATCCATCAAAATGGAATTTTCCATGCGGGTTTCTCCAATGTGACCAAATGCAGTGCCACACTTGTGTGGTATTCTTTTAGTCTTGCGACATTTAGCGTCAGTGTTATGGATGTATCATATTACCATCAATATTCATAACATACGTCC
Organism: Thinopyrum elongatum; assembly: GCA_011799875.1. Lineage (NCBI taxonomy): Eukaryota > Viridiplantae > Streptophyta > Magnoliopsida > Poales > Poaceae > Thinopyrum > Thinopyrum elongatum. Next base: position 474,573,046 of record CM022301.1, read on the forward strand.
CATCCGGGATGGAAGCATGGCCCTTTATGTTATTCATAATACTGAACAACAATTGTTCTTTTATGAACAACCCTTTTGCAACAACATTGTGCAATGGGCTTGAGTGTGTAAAACTCTAAAATGAATTATGAAAGTAAATCCAGAGGTAATATATTATTATCATTATTCATAACATACATCTCATTCTCAATGAAAGTATGGCCCTTATGTTATTCATAATATCGAACATAAAAAGTTCTCTTATGAACAACCTTCTTGCAAGATACCTTATGCAAAGGGCTAGAGTGTATTAAACTCTAAAATGAATTATGAAGGTAAATACATAGGGAATACACCGATGGAAGGTATAGTAACTATTACTATGTTCCCAGCGTGTATCAAATAACCTCATTCCTGGCTAGTCTTTCAGGCCATAGTAGTTCTTACATCGAGTTGCAACAGAATGCAATCGAGCGGGTATCTTTGTGATTAACTCACAATACCCAAGAATTAGTGATTAACATGTTTAATTATAATTCCCAAGAACTATATCTTTGACCAGCCTTCTATACATCAAAAACTTGTATGACATTCATACATGAGCTGGATATTCCAGTCTTCTTTCTTTCTGCCTTTATACTTCTAACAGTTTAACTTTCAGTATTTCTCCTACTCTCAGAAGAAGCACTCAACTTAAGAGTGGCGTTGGCCCCGGACTTCCTAGGCGTGAAAGTCTTACTAACACCCTTCGGACACTTCCTTTCTCTTTAAGTTGTTGTTTTATTCACCTTTCATCATATGACAGGCGTTCTTCTGGATCCCTCTTTATTAGTCTAATGCATAGTAAACACTTTTACTAATAATTTGCAAATAAACATTGCTTTGAATATCTCATATCTTTTAGCTTTTGTCTGTCTCTGAAAAGGATTTTCAGATTCCATGAATATCACATAACTATCCAAACTTTCGAAGTTCGGGTCTCATGGAAGCAAACATATTGCACTTTGGCTGAAATGGAATTCTAGCTTTTGGATCGAAGGGCGAGAGTCACATGATCCACAGCATTAGCGGGAGAATACCAAAAGTATGTGATAGGACAAAAGTCCTTCTCGGCACTCTTGAGGACAATCCTCACATTAGGTTACCAACCGTAAAGGTTTTAACCAGATATTTAACAGCTTTTCAATTTTAATAGGGAAGGTGGAAACGCGAGCCATTATTCTACAACTATTATGCAAATCACACTTAGACAGTGTTCAAAATTAATTGTACTGAGAATTTAAACAAGTTAATTCTACAGTGCGCTCCCACTCAAATCAATATCTCTCAAAATTGATTATGAGTGATTCAAGACACGAATTTCAATTCAACGCCATTGATGGTGAGCATCACTGATGATGAGAACTTCAATTGTTAGGCAAACTTGCCGATCACATCTCTATGTGACTCTTGTTCATCTTTCGATGCCTGTGTTCCGAGCTCATGACTTTCATGCCTGAAAGTCAAGACAACCAAGTGATCTCGCTGCGAGGTCTGACCTCACCCGCCTTACACATCCCTAATCGTTCGTACCCATGTCAGCATGGCGCACCCCGAAAAGTTAGGTGCCGTGACGGTGCTACACTTGGGAGAACACTAACTACTTGATATTTTTGTGAGAGATCACCCTAATAAAAGGCGACTACCGCGCAATCAAGAAGGGTGCATCATAAGGGATAAACATCTCAGGCAATTCATAATAGCATGATATGGTATAGCCCTTTCTGACGGAGAAGTCTTTCATTTCTTCGTCTTCGGCATTCGCGTCGGTGTTCACCTTCGCGAAGATTGCCACCACCTTGTCGATGCACCAGATAATACCGCTATCTCTATAGCTAATAAAATAATGCATTACAACAAGGTTGACACACAGGTCATTTAAAGTGCAATCATATGGCTCCAGCCATCATGCCGAATCATGACACGCAGGTCATGTTAATTAATTTACATCATATAGTCATCTCATACATAATCAAATTATTATGAGCATTGCTATACCACATCAAATGCACATGCAAACCCTCCTGCAAAACCAAGTTAGACGCCTCTAATCGGTTCATGCAAAAAAAATGTTTTACGTGGCTTCTAAGGTTTCGAAACAAACCGAAGCTACCAACGTCCATCATCAAGTATGATAATTCAAGTCGCTAGATTAACTTCGCGGGGTGTATGAAACACGAGATAATAAAATCTCGAGCCCCATACTAAACTTCGTCATACGCATGGCCCCTGTGCAGATCATATCTGCATTGCCCTTTCGTCTGTGAAATTTCATCTTTCTTTTTAACTACGGTGGAATTCAATGAACTGTTAGCACTTCGTTGATCAATCAGGATCGCGGATTGCCAGAACATTGAAACTCCACCATACTGTTATCAAGATCAGAAATATGCAAATTCCAGGGAAGCAACAAGAACATCGGGTAACAGATTTTATCTGCTAACCGCACAAATAATTTTCAGTAATAGAACTCATCTACTACCTAATTATATTGTGTAACACCCATACATCTCTATGTATTCTAGATCGCAACCTGCATCTACGCATAGCATGACTCATGATGCCACTGTAGGGTAACGCAGCAGAAAACAAAAAAATTCGGACCTACGCACCAGCCCAGGACCACTATGAAGACTGTATACAAGGTTTGATCTTTTTCGTTACCGACTCGTAGCGCAGCGGAAGTAGAGTCGATGACGATCGGTGGTGCAGATCCCCGCAGCTAGGATTTACAACCTCCCAACCGCGAGGATGTATACCCTCATCCGTCCCTCGGATAGTGTGACGCCCCCGGCTTAATCGTGCACTAATCATACACGCAAATGCACACGATCAAGCCTAAGGACTCACTTGAAGATATCACAACACAACTCTAAAACATAAATAAAGGCATACAAGCATTATATTACAAGCCAGGGCCTCGAGGGCTCGAATATATAGCTCGAAGGCATGCAAGCGTCAGCGGAAGCATCAGATATCTGAGTACAGACATAAAAGAGAAACAGAAAGGCCTTTAGAAAGGTGGGGCAAAATAAAACACTACGATCGAAAGGCGCATGCCTCCTGCCTGGGACCCTCCGATCCTACTCCTGGTCGTCGGCCAGCTCGTAGAAGCAACCACTCTCGAGGTGGTTGTAGTAGTCGTCGGTGGGGCAGCTGTCTCAGGGGCTTTGTCATCTGGCCACGACAAACTGATATGGGGAGAAAAAGAAAGCAAAGCAACCGTGAGTACTCCAAAGTACTCAGCAAGCAAGGATTTACACTACATATGCAACATTATCAAAGGAAGGCTATATATGTGGACTGGGCTGCAGAAATGCCAGAATAGAGAGAAGGCCTAGTCCTATCGAAGACTAGCATCTTCAGCGGTCTTGCAACAATAGAAGAGAGTAGATCAACACAGTATAATGTAGTAGTGGTTGTGTCAAGCAACAGTCTCGCCCAGAGATCCTTTCTCGACTCCCTGCGAGAAAGCGATCCCGGAGCCATCATATTCAGGTATCATCTCAAGTTCTAGTTGTATCGATCGGGATACAACTCCGAGTGTCCGTTACCGTAGGACGGGCTATCGATAGATTAGTTCTTCCCTGCAGGGGTGCACCAACTTACCCACCACGCTCACTTAACTCCGGCCAGACACACTTTTCTGGGTCATGCCCGGCCTCGGTCAAACGATACACCGCAACCCTACCTACAGCTCAGCAGAGAGGTCCCCGTCGGTCTACCTCCTAAGCGCAAGGGGGTCTTAGGCCATCGCCCCTCGCCCTCCGGGTCGTTGCGTGCAGGGCGAACCAGGCTCCACCACTACAGGATGGTGCCGGCCCAGCACGGCCGCCAGGCTAAACTGGACGTCTGACAGAGCTTTCAGCTGATGCTACAATACAGAGTGCCCATAACTCTTCCCACGTGATGGTTAGTGCTATCCGGCCAAAGGCCGGCTCGGATCAAATATCCAAATCGTTAGTGGATTAGGGGCTTGCGGTAACGAGCAAAGACTCATGATCGATGTGACCCCGTCGCCCCGTCTCGAGGACTTGTGGCAAGGGCTAAGAATGCCCGACCACGCCTTGTATTCGTCTCACGGGTAACCTCCAGGTCAACCCGACATCCCATCATTCGCGGGTACCCCTCAGGGTCGACCCGCCTTTCCAAGTATCAGTTGTAACGTCATAGTAACCATAGTAAACGTGTGTCTAACACCAAGGGAACCCTGAGGAATCACCCTCGATGGAATTCCACCTGATGTTATCGTCAAGGTGAACGAAGGAGGAATCACCCTCGAGGTCCACTCTTGAGGAGTAGCACGACAGTGTCGTTATCGGGAGTGGAGAAGGAGGAATCACCCTCGATGACCATAATCGATGAACTAACCTACAAGGTTAACATCAGAAGTGCTGACGAGGTATCACCCTCGGCACTCGATAGTAACCCAGTAGTGTCGTACAACTAAGGGGGTGAAGTGCGGTGCCGGGGCCTGGTCTTCGATCCCGTTGATCGGGTCTTCTGATAATCCAGTGGGGCAGTAGGGACAAGTGGGGGGTCACTGGTGGGTCTCTAGCCAGCCTATACTAAACAGTTTGGATATCAGGCAGGTATCAACAGTAGTTACAAAAACAGGCTATGCAACAGAATAGGAGCAATCAATTACAGTAGCAAAATCTAATGCAAGCATGAGAGAATAGAATGGGCGATATCGGGATGATCAAAGGGGGGGCTTGCCTGGTTGCTTTGCAGACAAAAGTGGATCTTCTATGACGAGGTAGTCGTCCACCGGATCATCAGCGCTCTCACAATCTATCGGGGAGAAGAGGGAGAGGAAACAGATAAATACAAGGCAGACAAAGTAACACAGAGCAGGCTACGCTAATGTGCAGTGCAGGGTTGCCTAAAAACATGTCTAAGTCATATTAGTTATTTTAGGATTTAAGTTGGATTTATTAACCGGTGTATGTGCACTATTCACCTACCGGAAACAGGCTAAAAGTTGCGGGTTCACCTCCGTAGAGGGTCCCGACACGGAAACAGATGGCACGGTTGGACTCGTCTCATCGTTCTGATCAACTTTCATGTAGAAAGTTTTTCGATCTGAGCTACGGTTTATTTTCTATGATTTTCTAAAGTTTATTTAATTTCTGAAATTATTGGATTTAAATTAATTCGGAAATCATTAAATGGCAAAATGCTATGGGTACACAGAAGTGTACCCAGCATTGTGCACATATGTATGACAGTGGGCCCAGCGCGGCCAAGTTGACCTAGTCAACTTTTGACTTGGTCAACGGGTACTGTTCAAGGGGTCCACACGTCAGTACCTAATTAGACTAATTAACTAATTAATTAATTAATTAACTAATTACCCTACTAATTATTTCTTTTATATTTTTTTATACACATTTTTTTAATGGGCCGGCCCCACTGGGCAGTGGCCTAGCTGGCCACACACGCTCACGCACACACACAGCACACAGCCATGGCGCTCGCCATGGCCAGCAGCAGCGGCATCAGCTAAGTAGCAGCAGCAGCAACTAGCAGGAGCAGCAGCGGCAGCAACAAGGAGCAGCCCAGGGCATGGCCACGAGCAGGGGCAGGAGGCAGCAGCAGCAGCACATACGCGTACGCGTACGTAGAGTTTCGGCCATGGCGGCCACGAGCTCGTACAGGCGACTGCGGTGACGGATCGAGACCGGGGTGAGGGGGATTCGGAGGAGAAGCTCACCGCGGAGCCGTAGGCGTGCTCGGGGAGGTCGGGGACGGACCGGACGGTGGCAATCGACGGTGGATGACGATGATGTACGCGGTAAAAACGGGGTCGATGGCGAGCGTACGAGGCGGCCCCGCTTGATTTGAGGCCCGGGATGGACGAAGTCGATGGTGGCGGTCCTCCTGGACATCTTCTCAGGCGACGGGGAGGCCGGTGGCCGCGGCGACGACGACGGCTAGGTCGATCGCGAGCTCGAACGAGTTCTAATCGAAATAGAGAGCGAACGAGGGGGGAGAATGGGGATTAGGATTTGTCTAACGGGTTGGGGGAGACCTTATCCTCTCCCAGGTGAGCTCCTGTAGCGCCAGGCGTCAAGCATCACGCCATGGCGACCGTGGATGGTCGACACGGCGAGCTCTCTGTTCCTCTGTAGGTGAGGTAAGGGAAAAGGCTGTAGATGGGTTGGGTGTGCTACTGTAGCACTGGGCCATTAGTGCATAGTGACATTTTCCTTTAATCATTTATATTATTTAGTTAGCTACTGTTTTGCCTCTCTTTTTCACACCATTTGACTTTTGTAAAATGTGAAACTTGTCTCAATAATTGTCTTGCAATATATACCACTGCCACAAAAAGTTTAGGGGTTGATGAAATTTATTTGAATTTGATTTAAATGAAAATGATTTAATTTGAGGCTATTTTGCTACTGTTTTCGATGTTAGGGTCAGTTTGGAAATTCAATTAATGTTGAATATATTTTTACAATTGCTTCTGGATTATTTGCAACATTATGAACATTTTAGTTCCTGAATTTGAACAACTTTTATTTTAATTATAGGTTTGAAAATCCATTAGAATTGGAATTAGAAAAGAGGTATGATACTAATAATGATTAAGCTCTGTTAAGCATGATGATCTGGCATTATCAGAAGTTGATCGCTGTAGTGTGATGCTGGAGATGTTACAGACAGCCCTCCGGGAGGCGGTCGAACAGTCCCCCGGACGGTGTCGCGGACAGCCCTTCGAGAGGACCTTTGAAACTCGGACGGTCACTCGGACAGCCCTTCGGGAGGACTCACAGAACTCGGACCGTCACTTGGACAGCCCTTTGGGAGGCACTCTCGAACAGCCCCTCGGGCACTAAGATCGAAACTACGACCTCTCTACAGAATTGCACACATACGGTGTCATCTATCCGGCAGGGCTTCGCCGTCCAGAACTAGTTCCTGCCGGAACCCAGACAGCCTTTCGGCTCTACGAAACTATTTCGCTGGGAGGGAGAGAGAAGCCAGATCATTGCAATGGCACTTGTATGTGAGAAGGGATGATTGTGGAGGGCTGCCCCTCCACCTCTATTTATAGGAAATCACAAGGGGTAGGGTAGTTTAACACAAAAACCCAAAGTGCACATGAATAAAGTCCTTCCTCAAGGGCATAAGGGTGAAACCAAGGAACAAGAGGGGCTCCAAGGTGGAGCCCCAAGTGTGGCCGGCCACTCCCCCATGTGGGGCCCCCAAAGGGGCTCCTATCCATCCATGTCACACCCCAAGATCTTTTGAGCAAAGCCCAAAAAAATGGCTTTTCATAAAGTAATCCAAAAATCACTTTCACTATTCATGACAACATTTTTCAGCGTCCGTTCGAACTGAAAATATTTATGTGGGCTCAGAACATTTCCAGTACCCACTAAAATAATTTTCAACGTGTTCCAGAACAATTCCGGTTTAGTGATTTTCATCTGCGAAAAGCATCTGAAGTGGTTCCGGCAGCTCCGGAATATTTCCGGTTTTTCTTCCAGAAAATTCTCAGAAGTTTCCAGAATGATTCTGGCACCCTCCAAGAATTATCAGGCATGTGCCAAAACCAATTTGACTTAATGGTATCCCCTGAAACAACTTTTCAGTTTTACCGGAACTCATCCGATGACCTCTCTTTTCGGAACTTTTCCGCTGTCTCCGAAAAACTTTTTCCCGGAAACTTTCTCTCAGACTCCTTGTCTAGTATTCAGCAGATAGATGACCCTTAAGCATGTGACCTTATAGGTTCGGTGAAGTATAGACATGACACGGAACCCTTCCGATCAATGATCAACATCGGAGCCGTGGACACCCATATTGACCCCTATACCCACACAAATGAATATTCGAGTGAACCTCCAGTTGCCGTATGCTATTCCTGTTGCTTCGCGATATGTTACAAATACCCGAGGTGAGACATGTTGGCATCCCTGTGGGTCAACAACTTATCCACTATGCCAGTTACTTCGTTACCGGTATGTTCTCTTTTCTCGTTCCCGTGTTTCGGCATCCCCGTGATCAAATCACAAAGTGTCTGGCCAGACGATGATGGATACCGTAACACCGAGAGGGCCCAGAGATATCTCTCCATCGTCGGAGGAGCAAATCCCAATCTCGAGCTATCAAGTTACTTGACACACTTTTCCATGAACCCGTAAGCCGCCGTAATAGCCACCCATTTACGGATGACGTTTAACAAACCTCAAAGTTCATGAAGCAAGTATGAAGAAACTCGATACTCTCATGGTCTAAGGAATTATGTAAACTTTAACTTCTCTGTGTTATTAACCATTAACTTATGACGAATGTATCTCATAGCATAACATCAATTCGGGTCGATTCAACACAAATGTTCTGCTAACACTGTGCCCTCAAAATTGCCGGCATGGTCATGCCCATGATCAGGAAAACATGATCATCATGCAATACTTGGGTTAGTCATAGAGGCTTGACTAGGAATACATTTTACCGGTTATTATCCCACACGTGCACATGAGTTTCCCTCCAAGCCTCGTTTTATTTGCAGACTCGAGAATCATTGCAGTTATAGCATGGAACATAAACCTAATTATGAACAGGGAGATAATCAATATGATTTATTATTGCCTCTAGGGCATATCTCCTACAGCCAGCGCGACGCCACCACTCGATGCCGCCGTCCCGTGCCAGCCGCCCCCAAGCGCGAGGAGGAAAAGCCTTGTCGCCGCCCACGCCGTTGGGCTTCGCCCATCAGCGCAACCAGGCGTCAGCGAGGAGGAGGGGCCAGGGGCGAATCCACGTGCAAGGTTGTCGGGGCGAATGCCCCCAGTCAGATTTTTTCAGCTAACGTGTACCAGGCCCAGAATATACAGCTCTGCCCCACTCAGCCCAAGGTATTTGCCCCCACTTTTTTTTTTCATGCTGTATGTTTAAAGCCCGTATATGAAAAATTGATAGGTTATTAGCCCAGGGGGGCCATCCAGAACGATCAGGTGATTCTGGATTCGCTAGAAACGTACTGGAGTAGGTCTTCGGGAGTTTCAGATGTGATCGTCGCCTGTTCTCGCGTGACGCCTTGACGAGCCGAAACGCCGCGCCGCCGCCTGCGGCTCTAGGCTGCACATACACCTCGCCCCTCTAGCGATCAGCCTCGATCTGCACTGCGCACGCCGGCCGGCCGGCCTGCCATCCCCAAGGAAGAAGCCGTACTAATCAATTATTCAATCAAGGTAAGCCCTAGGTTTAGCTCTCTTTTTTCCTTTCTAATTTCCCCATTATTATTTTATTCTGATCTCCATGTCGAAAAGGTAGTGAATTGTATCAAATATCCATGTGTATAAATTATAATATACAAATTGGTAATTAGGTTGATTGAATCTAGGTTCCCCAAATAATTCCATATGAATAAGTTTGAGCACATGGGAGTAAAATGAAATCTATAGTAATATTCTGCCATCACGGTCTCAATTTATTTAACGTTAACTATTTGGCATTGACAGGAAAGCTAATGGAGATTTGTTTATCTGTCAATGTTTATATGCTCTCTATATTCAAACATGTTTCATCTTCCTGCAGCTTGAAGGCTAGAAATCAAGGACGTACCAACAAAAAGGAACGGCATAGTCAAGTTATTGTGCCTTAACTGGTTAGTTTACTTTTACTTTCGCAATGAACTTATCATAATTAATTAATTATGTGTGTGATGACATTATCTTATAAGGAAGTGTGTGATTTTGCTTCTAACACACTATATGCATGCTTGTGTGGTTGTTTTTTTTAATTATTTAGCTATTAGTTCGATAGATGTTTCTGAAAAAAAAATACGTATATATCATTGCCCCTCTCATTTTTCATCCTGGCTCCGCCCCTGAGGGGACCTGAGGTCCGGCGGCTAGGGTTTCCCCTCCCGTCGCTCACGGGAGCGATGCGGGAGGGGGGGAGTCTGAGTACCTTATCTCTCGTCATCTATCCTAAGAATCATTTGTTTATAATGTTGAGAATCTCTCCCAAAAAACCCCCTGAAAAAATGTAATGAGTAATACAGTAACATGATATACCATTGAAAACTCCTTTTAAAACTCGGTGGAGAAAATATAATGAGAAAAAGATATGGTATAACTAATATTGCCTCAACAAAAACATTTCATAAGAAACCCGATTGGAAAACCCATAAAGGAAGAGTACAATATTTATTATCTATGATAACTAAAGGTATCTCTAACGCTGACCCTCAAACCCTCCGCATCCGTTCGGACCGCGCGATCCGGACGTGTTTTGCCATCCAATCCAACATTGTCCCGCATCCGTTCGCAGACCGATCCGGACAAAGCAAACCGGGTGGCTTTGCAGACGTCCGGACCGCTGCCACGCACGCATCCGACACCCTGGACCTGCCCAAAATCCTCTCATGTGCTTTCTCTTCGACGGATATGTCGTTTCCCGCACCACATTCTTGCTGGCACAGAGCCGCAATAGCCGGCGTTGATGCCACGCGATGTGACCGGACGAATGGGCGGCGCTGACCGACGCGACCAGACGGGCGTCGCCGCTAAATGCGGATGCGTCCTCCCAAGAAACCAACTCCGGCCGTTATTTTTCACAAACGAACGACCATAACTGGAAACCTTTGAAAATTCAGGTCCACAACCAGAGCGAATGAAGCACACGAGGGTCGAGGGGCTCCTTTGATTCGTAGGGTTTCTAAACCTAAGAGTGAGCAAAATGCAGGAGTATCTTGTCTTTGTTTTCTTGAAATAACACTAGAGAGTCTTCATTTTTTTGCGATTGAACACCGGAGAGTCTTTAATGCACCGCAGGAAAAACTAAGGAAATGCAGCAAGAGTTTTGAGTTGATGAAATTGCAGAAAAATATTATTAAGTTTTGCATTTACCGATGCATCATTTTGTCATCTTGGAAACCAGCTGATCTCTCCTCGTTGAACATTTACACGACGAGGAAGGAATCCGTTTTCTATACATTTTTGTACTAATTCTCAATCCACTTAATTTTTGGAATTCTTAATCCACTTTGCGAAGTGCAATTTGGTGCCTTCAACTTCAGTCCAATGATAGTGACAACTGTGCCAATTATGGTTGGTGTTCTATGCAAATCCAACTCTCTCTCTCGTTGTTGTTCCTTCAGAAGTGAATGATTCTTAATCTGCTGCGAATCCCAGTTTGGTTGGTGTCTTCACCCCAGCAGATAAATGTCAGCAACAACTCTACCCCAAGTACAATAATGAACCAATGCTTGGCTTTCCAGGTAATGCAGAGCTCAGTTATTCAAAAACGAGTGGTTCCACGATACAATGGCCAAGACAACGAAAAGTAAAATGGTACAACACACATGACAATGTGCCTGACAAGGAAAAAGACATCACAAGACAGCACGGCATGAAAATCATCAGCTGAGCAAATCAGCAACTATTTTCTTCCGCGAAGAAAAGATCAAAACCTATTATGTTCATCTTTACATGTTATCTCTCTTGTGAGGCAATATTATATATTTCACACCACCACCAAAAAAAGCGGGTGAAAACCTATGACCTAAGTAAACCCATTTGTCATCATATAGGGGTGGATTAACGAGCTCCTCGACTAGTTAAGCTCGTGCTCTTTAAGGCTCGGCTTGTTAAGCTTGTTAAGATTAACGAGCAGAAAACCCTGCTCGGCTCGGTTCGTTTGAAGCTCGTGAGCACTCACGAGCGCTTGCTAACATATTTTGATGTGTTACTATCTATAGGATGGGTGTGTAGATGTGGTTTTTAAGAAGGAAGATGGTGACTACAAAAGAAAATGCACTAGTTTGTTGCCTCCTATGTAGATTAGATTGTATAGATGGGCTGAGGTGCTACAAAAATTTTGTCACGTAAAATGAAAATATGTGTTGTGTTATTACTAACGAGCTGAACTATCGAGCGCTCATCAAGCTCGCGAGCGACGAGCTTTTGGTCCAGCCCTCTTTTTTTGCGAGTCAAACGAGATTATATTGATTAAATCATGGAGTTACACTCGTTTTGACACAGATTACATAAGTCATCAGGACCAGAGCCCAACCATACAGCAGTATGGCGAGAGGTGCGGCAATATTGTGTCATGTAGTGCACAACTCCATTGCCTCCACGTTTGACATGCATGATTTGATGTTCACGTCCTTCATTCAAACTCCTCTTTGTCTCCTCTACAAGTGTTGCCACCGGTGACCGATTAAGTCCACCCTCGTGGAGAAAATGCACAGCTTGCAGACTATCAGTCTCAATAATTAACGGATTGTCAGACCAATCCATAGCGAGACTAACCCCGTCCTTACACGCTGCCATCTCCGCCTCCAACGCAGACGAACATGACAGAAAGAATCTGCTGGTCCAGTCCTATTTGAAAGAGATAATATCATTACCAATGTAACCTTTCGGCAACACTATACAAGAAAACACTTTCATAGAAAAGTGTATTGTACGGTGCATTATGGGCAGTACTCTTTGCCGGCGCGCCGGTTCAAATTTGGGTCGGTCGGCCCACAACCATCCAATATGCCTGCTAACAACTGTTTGATTAGAGCCTAATCTTCGTCCTCATTCACCTCTCGCTCACAGAGAAACAACAAAAAAAGTCAACCAACACCGCGGTCGCCCCTGGCACATCTCGCGTGAGGAAAAAAAGGTCCACCTTGCTCACCGCCGGCGACGTCCCCGTCGACGGGCCCCATTGGTCGTCGAGCTCCGACAAAGATGTCACTCGGGGTCGCCGTGGCCGGTGGCAGCAAACGTGGTGCCCGGTTGTAGCAAACGAGGATGCCGGTTCCAGCAAAAATCTCGTCGCACCAAAAAAGCTTGTGGCCGCCGGAGAGATGTCGTGGCTGCCGGTGAGATGTCGTGGCCGGTTGCAGCAGAACGCCGTGCACGAAGTAGCACCGCTGATTGCTGGTTCTAGCAACCACCAGCTCGCCACCGTCGCCATTGCAGCTCCTAGGGCGCCCCTGCCATCGCCATTGCAGCTCTTCAGTGTCGCCGCGTTGCCATTGCTGCTCTCCAGCACATCGTACTCGCCGTGGTGACCGTTGGCAGCATCCTGCGTGCACGGTTCCAGCTAGCCGCGGTGACCGTTGTAACAAAAATCCAGCTAGCCGTGGTCACCGTGGTGACCGTTGCAGCATCCCGCGTGCACGGTTCCTGCTGGCTGTGGTGACCGTTGTAGCGAAAATCCAGCAAGCCATGGTCACCGCGGTGACCATTGCAGCATCCCGTGTGCACGATTCCAGCTAGCCGCGATCACCGTTGTAGCGCAAAAATTGGCTGGTCCCAGCACAAATCTCGCCGCGTCGTCGACCATCGCGCGCATGTCGCATCTCTTGTCGACACCGGTTGTAGCACCTCGGTTCGCTGGTTCCAACAAAAATGGTTGCTGGTTCCAGCATTTTAGCCGCGTCGTCGCACGTCACACCCCTCCTCGTAGCTTTTTTCGCCACCAGTTGCAGCACGCTCACCGCCGGTTCCAGCTGCTCAATTGCCGGTTGCAGCACGCCCCTGCTCCGGTCGCACCCCTCCTCCTATATACTGGTCGTCGTCTAGCACGGCCCCCGTCGGAGCGCACGGCGTCCGCGACAGAGGAAGACCACATGCTATGTGGTGGCGTGCGACATGCGGCAGGCCGTTCCCGTGTCCGTCGTGTGACGTTGACGTAGCTCATCGTCTCGGAGGCCATCCTGCAGTCCGGGCGTCGAAGACCTTGCCTGCCGACAATGGTGGCCTTTGCATCACATAGGGAACGCGGGGGTGGTGCAGCGCCATGGCCGGTGAGCTGCTGCGTGTTGGTGGATCGATGGCGGAGAGGGAGGGCTACTAGCGAGAGGAGGGAGGGAAATGAGTGGACCAGACAGTCGAGAGGGAGGATAAGGCTGAATAAAAGCGGTGCGGGGGACGCGTGACAACAGATGGCATGCGGCCTGCACTCCTCGATCCCCAGCCCGCGTGCGATCGGCTGAGTTTTCAGCCGGCGCGCCGGCCACAAACGTTTTCCTATCACAATATTGATTATATGAAGAAAAAACCCTCATGGATCTCCTTGTTTACACATGAATAAAAAAATCCGATGGGGAAATACAACAAAACGTCTATTGGTTTAATCGATGTTCTGTAGTTTCTACTGGAGAACACAGTACCATATCCAAATATTTTTTTACAATGTCATAAAATTAAGCTTGCTTTTTAAAATACAAGTAAGTTTAGCAACCATTTTTCAAAATTGAAAATACATACTAGATGAACGTAAATAAACTTATTTGGCCTTATGATTTTGAATAAAAAAAACACTATAGATTGATCCTCTACGGAACACCCTCAACCAATGGGCCTAAAATAGACCCTCAGTAGAAGTGTTACCATTGACATGTGAAAGAAGAACTGGTGGGCCTGGAATTGGGCCTATCGAGATTTGATATTGTCATCTGATGATGATGGGCCTGGAAAAATAAAAATGGACTTTCCTTTCTTCTCCCAAGTCCCACCCCTTTCAAAACCTAGGGTTTTCCCCTTTCTGACCCCCTTTATAACCCCCAAGCCTTGCAAAGTCCATCGAGCCGCCGCCACCGCAACCAACCATGCTGACCTTCATCTAAATCTCTTCTCTTGTCTTCTCCGTTGAGTCGAATGCCCCTTGGAGTGGTCTGATATTCAGATCTATCAAGATTTAAATTGATTCACGACGCTTGGTAAGCCCTACGGTATATCCGATCTATGCTAGCGCAGTTAGATCTTTGGCCCATTGTTATGATTATGTCTCGCCCTATTATTCTGTAAATCCAGTATGCATCATGCTTTTGTTCTTCCCAACACAAGGACGGCTGTATCCATGTTCATAGTTTCTAAATGTTTTAGTTGTGCATAGATCCATGTGGGATATAACTAGAGGTTTTCTTGATAAGATTGACGTATCCGTCTTCTCACTTTGAGTGTGTGTGTGTGTGTGTTGGGGGGGGGGGTATAAATTCTTGTGAAACACACAATAATGTTGTTGGTGTTGTCATCCTCACATTGGAAATTTGGCCACATTTGAAGAATGATCTAATGCCCTATATATATGGAAGAAAGAACTCCACTAGGCCACTAGGAAAAATAAATTTGTATATTCATAATATTAAATTTATTTTTATTAAAATATTGCAGTTTACTATAATGCTACCTTTTCTCTTGTGATAACCATTGGGTTGCTAGTTATGCCATACCTTTCTTGTCTTAAGACAAGGATGGTAACATACATAATATGTGCATGTTTCTTGGTTTACTAAATTTTGATAATGGAATCATCGAATTTGTAAATCTCATCAAGACAAAATAATGCTGTTTGGCAAATTCTCTAGAAGGATAAACATGGGGAGCACATGAAGGTCTATTAGTGGATAGAGTGGATAAGGTATCAAAACCGGATTGCCTGGTTAGATGAATATATAGAAATTTGCAAGTGTGCCTCGCCAAAATATTATGCATGCAGCCACTCTATATATATTCCTAGCATTCATGTATGATGTGTACTTGTGTGACCAATATTTGTATATAAATATGGGATAAATAGTGTTCTATTTTATTCCATGAAGAGCTTATATGGAAATAATATTTATGTTGGTTGTTAGATCTGTAACAAAAGGACTCTATAGGAGTGTTCTTGAAAATAACTAATGCAGTTTGGAATAATCATTGAATAGTCGGAACAAAAATCCAAACTTGGAAAGCGTTTCATATGTAGATTCAGCTCTCGAGTGGAACTTGTGTGGTATTATATGCCATTATTACCATTGCAAAAGTATTATGCTAATGTATCATATATCTCCTATTGTATTGCAGAGAGAAGTACCTGCCATAAGTAAAGGTCCAATCATGGTACGTCATAAAAAACAGTATAACACTATGGGCATGGTAGATAATAAGCAAAATGTCAAGGTAAAAGAAGAGGAGGATAAAAATATTAATACGCAAGAGAAAAGGAAGCAAAATAAAGCTGAAGGTGGTAAGAAAGCAGAGGAGAAGCAAAATTCCTCGAAGAGGAAGATGGATAAGAACATGGAGCAGAAAGAGAAGAAAACGAGAGTTGCTGATAAAAAGGATGATGAGGAGAAGGAGAGGGAGGATCGGAGGAAAAGAAAGGAAAATGAGAAGAAGGTGAAGTCACATATGGAAAGAAAGGAGGAGAGTGAGAATGAGAAAGAAGAACAAGGGCAACGAGAAATTGAGAAAGAGAAAGTAGAGGAACAAAAGGAGATAAATAAGCAGAAGGGGAGGAAGGAAAATGATAAAGAGGAAGAGGATTCGAAGGAACGGGATGAGAAGGACCAGACTGACAAAAAAAATTGCCCTCACTTCTTTAGGGCGCTCATATCCTATTCATTTATGGAACACGTGGTAGGTTTTCTTGATTCATAACAACAAAGAAAGGGACTAACTCATTTTAGCTGTTCCATTTTTACCTACCATATTTTTGCATGATTGTTGTGAAGGTTATCTTTTCCATTACGGTTCACTTTTAGGAATGGTGCTCTCTAATTTGATCGAGTTAAAATTGTACATATATAAATCTATTTCACCCAATAGGTTATTTGTTCAATTTGTGATTGATATGTTTGAAACATGGAGTATACAATGTTTTCTGCCGTTGAGAAGGATAAAAGAGATAACATTTCCAAAATACAAACTACTTCATGAAAGTTGATATTTTTTGTATTTACAAAAAAATGTAGATTGTAAATAAAAGAGACATATGTAATATTTCCGCAAAATATAATGCCAATTGAGCAGTGACTGATAGCTGGGATTGCACTATAGGAAGGCGAGGTTAAATGCCATATATGCATGTTTGGGTTGTGTTCGACGTGTTCAGCCATTACTAATTAATTTGTATGACGACATATGTTGCAGACCATTCCAGTAGGATTCCACAAATACTTGGAAGATTGTACAAGAATGGTTTCCCTGAGAGGTCCAAGCGGGAATAAATGGCCCGTAGAGCTAGCTAAAATCTCCGGGGAGCTACGCTTTGCGCATGGATGGAAGGAGTTCCTCTCCGACAATCGCATTGGGTATGGCTACTTGTTGGTATTCCGTTACGAAGGGCAGTCACAGTTCTCAGTGACTATTTTCTTGCCATCGTCCTGCGAGGCTCCCTATGCGTCTCTTGCCCAGCCGCAGCGCAAGGACGTCAACGTGGCTGGAGAGGAAGAGAAATGGCTCATGAGCACCAATGCAGATGGTACTGCCCCTCAAGAAGAAGACGCTCACACTGGCACCAGTTCAGATGGTACACCACAAAATGAAGCTTCAGAAGAAGAAGATGCTTCAGAAGATGAAGAGGCAGAGGAAGTTGAAGACGCATTATCAGAAACTCCGGAGAATGAGGAAGACAGTGAATGTCGCATGTGCAGTGACGATGCATTGGAACCATCGCAACAACAACAGGAGGATCTACGCAAGACCGACGATGGTTTTGTGGTCGGGAAGAGGGCTAGGTTTAGGAAGGTTGATGATATCATGGCAGAAGTGGACCGATCCAAGAAGTCCAAGCCTGCGGAGAGGAAGAACTCTGAAGGTCCAACTGGTGATCCAGCTTCTGGGGGAGCAGCATCAAGCGACAGTTTGGCAGGTAATTAAGAAGAACCCTCTGATCGATCGATTGATTTCAAAATAATTAATATGTGTAGTACTTTTTACGTATATATTGGTATGAGATGGCTTCATTTTGTAAAATGATTCTTATACTCTTGTTATCGAGCTAACCTTTGTCTATGTGCATATCGAACTGTAAGAAGAATCAGAGCATCATCCACCCAAGAAGTCCAAGGCTGAGGAGATAAGGTCTCCATCTGGTGATTCACCTTCTAAGGCGGCAACATCAAGTGACAATTTTGCAGGTAATTCAGAATAACCATTAGATGGATCGATTTCAAATTAACTATATATCGTGATGGCTAAATGTTGTTACATGATTCATAGGCTCTTATTATCTAGCTAACCTGTGTGCACATCCATTGTAAGCAGAGTTGGACAGTCGTCCATCCAAGGAGTCCAAGGCCGAGGGTAGAAGTTCTGCTGGTCCTTTAATTGTTTATACCACGTCTTCTACTTCATCATCTAAAAGAGTTCCCCTCAAAAAAGCTTCAAAAGAAACAATATCAAGTGACAATTTGGCAGGTAAGGAATCAATTTCAAAATGAGTAGAACTTGTTCACACACACACGCGCGCGCGCGCACGCACGCACGCACGCACACACATTGGTTGAGATGGCTTAGATGTTGTGTCATCGAGCTATTTATATTCTCTGCTAGTAACATAGCACTTGTCTTATACTGTAAAATGGTTCCTATCTATATGCTTTTGTCATCGAGCTAATGAACCTTACCCACATATAGTTCATACAGGTGTATTCGCACCAGAATCCGTGTGTACGGACTTAACCATGTGGCACAATTCTTTTGGTAAAAGGCTTAGTAAGCAGAATCAATTCCCGATGTTCAACAAGAGCAATGGTGAAAACCAACCTGGCAGAGGTAAATCTCTTTCTTTCTTCCTTCCTTCCTTCCTGTAAGCGCGCCCTTTTATTATACTGCTAGTACTAATTAGAACAAACTTGAAGTGAACTAGCCTGATAGTCTGCATCTTTTTATACTAGTTCTCATCAAGGTTATGAGAAGGCGGGGATTAACGTCGCAGAGGCGTCCAGTAACTCAAAGGGAGAAGGAATATGCCATGGAGAGGGCGCAGAGATTCAAATCCGAGAGGCCCTTCGCCGTCAAGGCAATGAAGCACAACGATGTCTATGCTTCGTACTTCATGGTAATTGATCAATTGAATTTCTTCTCTCGATAGTCAATACACATATTCAAAAACTGCATTACTCACTGACTGATCATGATCGACCTGCAACGACAGATCATCCCGGACAAGTTCGTGAAAACATTCCTCCCCAAAGAGAGTAGGAAGATGACGCTGTGGGACCCGCAGGCGAAGCCGTGGAAGGTGTGGTACGAGTACATCGATGGTGAGTGTCCCCGCGCGGCGTTCAGCGCCGGGTGGGGGGCGCTCGCCATGGAGAACAACCTGGAGAAGTGGGACGTGTGCGTGTTCGAGCTCCTGGACCAGGAATACAACATCAAGCTGCATGTCCACAAGGTCGTGCTGATGATCACCCCCTGCATCCTCGCCCCAAAACCTCGCACAAACGAGTGATAATTCGTTCATAGGCGTTTTGATCGAGTGTCGTTGATGAACCTTTCCATCCCGTCGTTGTTAAAACATAACATTAAGAATTATGTGTTTGTTGTTGCGGCTAATTACCGGATTAAGGAAAAGGTAAGCATGTATACTTTCCTTTCTTCTCCATGTCCCAATCCCCTTCATAACCTAGGGTTTCCCGTTGCCGAATTCCCTTTATATATACCCCGGAAATGTTGCAAAATCCCTCGAGCCGCTGCCGCCACAACCAACCATTTGAATCGGATGGATCTCTTATCTCGTCCTCTCGTTTGAATCGAAGCCCCCTTGGCGAGGTCGTCTGAACTTTGAAGATCCATGCAGATCTCAACTGTTTCACTACGCTTGGTAAGCGTATGTTCTGTGTATCAGATCTATGCTAGCGCAATTGAATCTTTAGCCCATTCGCACCATTATGGTTCTCAATCGGCTTAGGATTCTATACATAATCCATGGTGCATCTTGCTTTTGTACTACTTCCCACCACAAGAAATGGTGTATCCATGTTCCAAGTTCTGCGTGAACATTTTAGTTCAGCATAGATCAACTTGTGGGATGTAACTAGAGGTTTCAGCAAGTTGACAAGATTGACTTATCCTTCTTCTGATTTTGTGGGCCTCTTAGACGCTTGTTATATTCCTAATGTTGTATTCAGTTTTATTAAAATATTGGCGATTATTGTAATGCTACCTTTTCTGCAATGATAGTCCATAGGTCGCTAGCTATTTATTATGCCATACATTTCTTGTCTCAAGACAAGGTGCAAATTTGAATCATCCATTAATATATCAAAGCCGTATATGCATGTTTCATGGTTTACTGAATTTGCACAACAGAATGATCGAATTTGTAAATCTCTTCAAGAAAAAATAATGTATTTTTTGGGAAATACTGTAAAAAGATAAAAAAAGGGGAGCACATGGAGGTCTGCTAGTGGATACATCAGACAGGGTGTCAAAATCGTATTTCCTAGCTAGATGGATGTATACAGATATGCAATGCAAGTAGCTAGCTAGGCTGCAGCACAAAATATGCATGTAGCCACTCTCTATTTATATATTCATTTCTATAAAAAATGGGCGGCCCCACTCCCTCATGTGAAAAAGGTGTGACCATTATCGCGCCTAAAACACGTCACGTGTGCAGCGCGTGACATCTTTAGGAAAAGAACCAGCCAGCTGGTCAACCCAGTGTGTGACTAAAGTGCACTACCAGACAGATTCTATGACCGCGCTAGTGCCATTTACTCTTTTTCTTCTATCAAGAGCTTGTATGGAAATTATATTTATGTTGGTTGTTAGTTTTGTAACGACGGAGTCTGTATGAGTGTTCTTTAAAATAAGTAATGTAGTTAGGAATGACCATTGCAAACAAACTTGGAAAGTGTGTCATATGTAGATTCAGCTCTTGAGTGAAACTTGAGTAGTAGTTTATACCATTGTTACCTTTGCAGAAGTATTATACTAATATATGCATATATCTCCTATATATTGTATTGCTAGGAGAGAAGTTCATTACATATGTAAGGTCCAATCATGGTAGGTCATAAGAAACAATATAACACTTTGGGAAAGGTAGATAATAAGCAGAATGTGAAGGTAAAAGAAGCGGAAGATGAAAATATGAATATGAAAGAGAAAAAGAAGCAAAATAAAAAAGAAGGTGATAAGAAAAAAGAGGAGAATCATAAGACCTCTAAGAAGATGGCTAAGTACAAGGACGAGAAAGAGAAGAAAATGAGAGCTAATGAGAATAAAGATATTAAGAAGGAGGAGGGGGTCGGAGGGAAAGGGAGGAAAATGAGAAGAAGGTGAAGGCACATAAAGAAAGAGAGGAGGCAAATGAGAATGAGAAAGAAGAGAAGGAGCGGCGAGAAAATAAGAAAGTTATTGAGGAGCAACAAAAGGAGATAGATGAGCAGAAGGGAAGGAAGGAGAATGATAAAGGTGAGGAAAGAGATGAGAAGGACCAGAATGACAATATTTTCTGCCCTCAATTCTAAAGGACGATCATAGATGATTTATCCATGGAACAAGTGGTTGGTTTTCTTGATTCTTAAAAACAATTAAAGTGACTAACTCATGTTTGGTGTTCCATTTTTATCTACCATATTTGCATGATTGTTTTCAAGATTTTGTTTTCCATTGTGGTCCACTTTAGGAATGGTGCTTACTAATTTGACAAAGTTAAGATTGTACATAGTCTTTTTCATCACAATTTTTGTTCGAGTAGTTATTGATATGTTTCAAAGATGGACTACACTGTTTCCTGACTTTAGAAATCAGTAAAAGAGAGATAACATATCCACACATATATGAGTATGTTATATCCTAATATAATTTACTTCATGAAAGTTGATATTATTCGTATTTACTGTTTTGTAGATTGTAAAGAAAAGACACACATGTAATATTTCCCCCAAAATATAATGCATGTTTGGATAGGGGATTTGCACCCAATCCTGGCATTAGTTCAGATTGATTATTTACACCACTAGCTATCACCCAACTCTTGAAATCAATCTCCAAGACTACTATCGAACATGTCACTAATAAAGGGCTAGAATTGATCACCTTTGACGGGTGCCGGGCCCATCACTAATCTGTTGTGCTCGACATATATATATATATATATATATATATATATATATATATATATATATATATATATATATATATATATATATATATATATATATATATATATATATATATATATATATATATATATATATATGTTGCAGCCAATTCCACTGGACTTCCACAAATACTTGGAAGAGTATACCGGAGTGGTTTCCTTGAGAGGTCCAAGCCGGAACAAATGGCAAGTAGAGCTAGATAAAATGTCTGGGGAGCTATGCTTTGTGCGTGGATGGAGGGAGTTTCTCTCGGACCATCGCGTCGTGTACGACTGCCTGCTGGTATTCCGTTATGACGGGCAGTCACAGTTCTCAGTGACGGTGTCCTTGCCATCGTTTTGCGAGGACCCGTACGCGTCGCTCGACCATCCGCAGCGCATGGACGCCGCCATGGCAGCTGAGGATGAGAAAGGGCACACGAGCACCAATGCAGATGGTGCCCCACAAAATGATGATGTTGACGAAGAAGAAGAACCAGCCTCTGAAGAATATGAAGGGGCGACGACATGAGCATCAATGCAGATGACACTATTTCGCAAGAGGAAGTGGAAAATACATTCTCAGAAAGTCCAGAGAAATAGGAAGAAAGTGAAAGGCGCATGTCCTGCAATGACACAGTGGAACCATCGTAGCAACATGAGGAGGATCGGTCCAAGATCAATCGTGCCCCTGTCACTGGGTAAGACGATGGTTTTGTGGTCAGCAAGAGGGCTAGGTCCAGGAAGGCTGATGATATCGCGACAGAACTGGACCGATCAAACAAGCCCAAGGTTGCAGAGACAAAAATGCCTGAAGCTCCACCTTGTGATTTGGCTTCTGAGAGAGAAGCATCAAGCGACCGTTTAGCAGGTAATTAAGAAGAATCCTCCCATCGATCGATCTATTTCAAAGTGGTAGTACTTTTTACATATGTACTGATATGATATGGCTTGATGTTGTAAAATGATTTCTATGGTCTTGGTAACGAGCTAACCTGTGTCTGTGTGCACATTGAACTGTAAGCATAATCGGAGCGTCGTCCACCCAAGAAGTCCAAGGCTGATGGGGCAAAGTCTCCATCCAGAGACTGATACGTCCAAAGCGTATCTACTATTCCAAACACTTTTGCTCTTATTTTGGACTCTAATTTACATGATTTGAATGGTACTAACCCGGACCGATGTTGTTTTCAGCATAATTGCCATGGTGTTATTTTTGTGCAGAAATAAAAGTTCTCGAATTATGCTGAAAATTTACGGAGAATATTTCTAGAATATATAAAAAATATTGGCGAAGAGAACTACCGAAGGGAGCCACCCAGGAGCCACAAGCTCAGGGGGCACCCCCCCCCCCAGGGCGCGCATGGCGAGCTTGTGGGCTCCTGGAGCCTCCGGCAACCGTAAGTCCAACTCCATAAGTACCGTCTTGCGGAGAAAAAAAACAAAGAGAAGGAATCATCGTGTTTCACGATATGGAGCCGTCGCCACCTCCTGTTCTTCATCGGGAGGGCTGATCTGGAGTCTGTTTGGGGCTTCGGAGGGTGGAAATCATTGTCGTCGTCATGATCAACCCTTCTTCATCAACAATTCCATGATGCTCAGCACCGGGAGTGAGTAATTCCTTCGTAGGCTTGTTGGACGGTGATGGAGTTGGATGAGATTTGTCATGTAATCGAGTCAATTTATTAGGGCTTGATCCCTAGTATCCACTATGTTCTGAGATTGATGTTGCTATGACTTTGCTATGCTTAATGTTTGTCACTAGGGCCCGAGTGCCATGATTTCAGATCTAAAACCTCTATGTTTTCATGAATACATTTGAGTTCTTGATCCTATCTTGCAAGTTGTATGCACCTATTACGTGTTATGATCCGCATACCCCAAGGTGAAAAAATTGGGATTCTTTTCGGTGATTGATGTGGTCACCTATTACAGGTAGGGTCAAGGATCCATCATTTGGGACCCACATGGCGCCCATCACCATCATGGGCAGGTCCTTGGACCGTGCCAACATTCGGATGCATACATCAGGAAGTTCACTCGGACGGTTCTGCAGCACTCGGACAATCACATGTCACTCGGCTAATGGACCACCACTCGGACATAGATGACAGGAGGGCGTCGTGGGAGCTACAACGGTCGAGGAATCCTAAGTCATCCACTAAATAGAGTTATAGCTACCGTTACCTGTAACTGCTATAGTAAGGACTCATTACACTAGTAACTGATTCATTCAATGACATTCAATGTCCCGGTGGGGGGGGGGGGGCATGGGGCTGCAGCACAGTCTATATAAGCCGCACCCCTCTCCATAGCCGGGCATGTTCAATCTCTGTAATCATACCCATCAAATCAAAGCAAGCCTCTAGGCACGAGACGTAGGGCTGTTACCTCCGCCGAGAGGGGCCCGAACTCGCTAAACACCGAGTGTTACACCTGCACCGTAGCTAGGCTCTGCCCCTTATTCGTACCCCTAGTACTCATTGTCAGGATCATAACCCCGACAGTTGGCGCCCACCGTGGGGCTAGGCGTCTAGCAAAATTTCACGGCGTAGGAGGATTTCCTCATCATCATGTCAGTCGGTGGTGAAATCTGTTTCGGGGCACTCTCCTTCATCGCCGACGACTCAGTGTGGCTTCACGAGACCCCGCTGGACATGGAGGCGTTGCCTGTCCGTGGCGCGACGCATTTCAGCGCATCATCGTACGGAGCTCTTCTCCAACAACCCTCGGCTTCGTACCGAGTGGTTGTTCACCCCACCGTTGCACGACATCGCAAGCGTTCCGGGTGCTCGCGGGTGTAGCATTGGATCAAGCATGCCATGGCCATCCAGACCGCAGCGGAACACGTGGCGGCCCTCGAGTTTGACGAGACCGCTCTCGACCTCTCGGAGGCATCACTCGATGACTCCTCTGAGGGGTCCGAGTGCGAAAGCACCGAGTCGACCGCTGAGGTCCTTATGGCGGACAACGGCGAGCACCGCGTGCCCCCGGTTTACACGGACGGCCGCGCGGGTGCGTCACACAACACCGACGGCGGCGCCGATGTCCATGAGCCGTACGTACCCCAGGCTCTCACTCGGGAGAAGTGGGACGAGTTCCGTCGTAGGAACGACCAGCTCTTGAACACTCCCATCACCGGGACTACTCCCGAGGCGCTGGCCATGGAGTCAACTCGCCTGGCCACCCTGGCCGAGCGCGATCGCCTCGAACGGCTACAAAGGGAGCTGGATGAGCATGAGCGCCGTCAACCCAGTTCCAGTCGGCACAAGCGTCGGCTCTACTCCAGCGACCAGCCTCGTAAGTATCAAGTCCTCAGCACTCTATTGCAAAATCTGGCGGCTGCCACTCGGATCGCAGATTCCATCCAGCCATCCGGCCGGGGAAGGGATTCGGCAGATCCAGGCGCTCCTCAAGACGACGCTGTCGTGGAATGCGGTAGTGACCCAGTCCAGAGATCGGATCCACAACGCATCGGTGCGTGCAGAGACCGTTCAGTCGGCACATAGTCCACTCGGCTCCGACAGGCGCCGAGTCACTTCTTCCTCGAGAGATCATCACGAAGATCGGAGGTGTGATCGATTCGTGTCGCCCTGGCGTCACCACGACTACGACCGCATCCTGATGCCTCCACCACGAGACGACGCGTATGGGCGCCAGCCCTACGATGACAGGCGGTCACAAGGCAGTGATCGCAGGCCGAGTCCCACTCGCACAAGAGACACTCGAGACCCGAAGTTCAATGCGAGATCAATTCTCGCTCAGAGCTTGGTCGATAGAGGCCGGGCCCTGCGAGAGGGCCAAGATCATGATGTATTGAGTGGCTCCGTGCCATCAGGTCCTGAGTGTTTCAGCCGTTACATACGGGCGGCTGAGATTCCCAACAATTTCAGGTTGGCCACAGGGATCAGCAAGTTCACTGACGAATCCAAGCCTGAAATTTGGCTGGAAGATTACCGAGTGGAAGTTCAGATCGGTGGCGGTAACGACAATGTGGCCATGAAGCATTTGCCGCTGATGTTGGAAGGCTCCGCTCAGGCCTGGCTCACACAGCTCCCACCAGGCAACATTTTCTGTTGGGATGACTTGGCGAGAGTATTCGTCAAGACTTTTGAAGGAACTTACAAGAGACCGGGTGGCCTGGTCGAGCTGCAGCACTGCGTGCAAAAGAAAAATGAGACTCTCCGTGAGTTCATTCAGTGGTTGACCACCTTACACAACACAATGGAGAACGTCACCGAGCACCAGACAATCTGTGCCTTTAAGGCCGGAGTTAGGTATCGGGAGTTAAACATAAAGTTTGGCCGAACTGAGACCCCGACTCTCAGTCGGGCTATGGAAATAGCCAACCGGTACGCCAAAGGTGAGGAAGAAGACCGACTGAGAAGCGGCAAGAGCCGAATAGGTGACGCTCATCAGTCGGACAACAAGGACAAAAAGAACAAACGGAAGGCCAATGCTGGAGGGAACGCCGAGGCTGCGGCTCTGGTCGGCCAGGGCAAAAGCAAAAGCTCCCAAAAGCAGAAGAAGGACTGGAAGGGGAAAAAGCAAGTCGCCCAGAAGAGTGATATCCTCTATCAACCTTGCCAGATCCATACAAAGAAGGACGAGGATGGGAATTTGATTCTACCCAAGCACACCACTCGGGAGTGTCGGCTCCTGAAGCAAGAGATGCGGCAAGATTCCTCTGGGGACAAGGACGGAGACGACGACGACGGAGGCAAAGGTACTTCCAGGTACCCAACGTCGAGAACGTCTTGATGATCTTCGCCGACGTCAAGAGCAAGAGTTGCCTCAAAGTCATTAACCGAGATGTCAACATGGCAGTTCCGACTGTCACCAAATACCTCGACTGGGCCAAGACACCTGTGACCTTTGATCAGTCAGACCACCCGGCCCACATACCGACCCCCGGGCGGCAGGCCTTGGTGGTAGACCCAGCCGTTGGTGGAGTCCTAATGGACGGCGACAGCGGGCTTAACATCATCTACGCTGACACGTTGGAGGCAATGGGCATTAAGATGACCCGACTCAGCAAGAGCAACATGCAGTTCCACGGGGTAATCCCTGGGAAGAAGGCCAAATCACTCGGGCAGATCGCCCTCGACGTCGTATTCGGCGAAGAGAAGAACTTTCGAAAGGAGCGGCTGACTTTCGAAGTGGTAGACTTCCGAAGTGCTTACCATGCCATCCTAGGTAGGCATGCTTACGCTCGTTTCATGGCCCGTCCATTCTACGTGTATCTTAAGCTTAAGATGCCGGGGCCGAAAGGCATGATCACTATCACAGGCAATCGAAAGTTAGCTGAGGAGTGTCTCCAGAGAAGGGCTCTTAGATTGCCGATGAACAGATGGCGATGGCCGAGTTGGATGAGTACAAGAAGGCGGTGGACTCGAGCGAGTTGTTGAAGTCCAACAAGCCGACTGTGGAATCTGCTTTTCAGTCGGCGGGGGAAACGAAGCCGGTGCACATCCATCCCGAAGACCCGAATGCTGCCCCGACCAACATCTCCACCACCCTTGACAGCAAATAGGAAGCCGAGCTCGTCCAGTTCCTCCAGAACTGGGACATCTTCGCATGGAAGCCTTCTGACATGCCAGGTATTCCCAGGGAGCTGACCGAGCACAGACTTCGTGTTGATTCGACGGTGAAGCCTGTCAAAGAACACCTTAGACGATCTTCCACTGAGAAGCGCAAGGCGATTGGCGAGGAGATAGCGCAGCTCTTGGCCGCCGAATTCATCCGAGAGGTGTACCACTCCGAGTGGCTCGCCAACGTCGTCTTAGTGCCAAAGAAGAATAACACTCTCCGGATGTGTGTAGATTTTAGGCATATCAATCGGGCCTGCCCGAAGGATCATTTCCCTCTCCCTCGCATAGATCAGATAGTAGATTCTACTGCCGGATGTGAGCGGCTATCGTTTCTGGATGCGTACTCCGGGTACCACCAGATCCGAATGTATGGTCCCGATGAAATAAAAACAACATTCATCACCCCATTCAGGTGTTTTTGCTATATCACTATGCCATTCGGGTTGAAAAATGCCGCGGCCATGTTTCAGCGTATGATTCAGAAGTGCTTGCAGAAACAGATCAGTCGGAACGTGGAGGCTTACATGGATGACATCGTGGTCATGTCCAAGAAAGGTTTCGACCTCCTGGCTGACCTCGACGAGACCTTCGAGAATTTGCGCACTTTTGGAATCAAGATCAACCCAGCTAAGTGTACATTCGGCGTACCCGCAGGCAAATTACTCGGTTTCCTTGTTTCTAAATGTGGGATCGATGCCAATCCTGAGAAGATTGGGGCCATCATCCGAATGAAGCAACTGGAGCGTCTCCATGATGTGCAGCGCCTCACAGGCTGCCTGGCAGCCCTGAGCAGATTCATCTCAAGACTCGGTGAAAAGGCCCTGCCGCTTTACCGATTGATGAAGAAGTCAGACAGGTTCGAGTGGATTCCCGAAGAGCAGGCTGCGTTCCTGGAACTTAAAGCCCTGCTTTCCACCCAGCCGGTGCTTGCTGCTTCAAACAGCAAAGAGCCTTTGCTCCTATACATTGCGGCCACAGGCCGAGTCATTAGCACGGTTCTCATGGTGGAATAGGAAGAACAAGGTAAAAACTTCAAGCTCCAACGACTAGTCTACTACATCTCTGAAGTCCTGACTCCTTCCAAGCAAAGGTACCCGCATTATCAGAAGCTAGTATATGGAATATACCTAACTGCTAAGAAGGTGGCGCATTACTTTCAAGAACACTCGGTCACGGTGATAAGTGACCCCTCTCTGTCTGAGATTATGAACAATAGAGATGCCACTGACCGAGTGGCTAAGTGGGCCATTGAGCTCCTTCCGCTGGACATCAAGTTTGAAGCCAAGAAGGCCATCAAGTCGCAAGCCCTGGTAGATTTCCTAGCCGAGTGGATCGAGCAGGAACAACCTGTCCCGAGTGTTCCTGAACACTGGACGATGTTCTTTGACGGCTCCAAGATGCTCCACGGCTCTGGGGCTGGAGTGGTCTTGGTGTCACCTAAAGGCGACCGACTTAGTTATGTGCTTCAGATTCACTTCGACTCCTCCAACAACGAAGCCGAATACAAAGCCCTCCTGTATGGGTTGCGAATGGCAATTTCTCTGGGAATTCGCTGACTGATGGTCTATGGCGACTAGGATCTAGTGGTCAACCAAGTCATGAAAGAATGGGATATCTGCAGCCCGACGATGACTGGATACTGCAACGCCGTCAGAAAGCTGGAGAAGCACTTTGAAGGGTTGGAACTCCATCATGTGCCACGCCTCAAGAACCAAGCAACTGATGATTTGGCCAAGATGGGTTCAACCCGAAAGATAGTGCCCAAGAATGTGTTCCTCGAACACCTACACTCGCCCACAATTAAGGAAGATCCCTTTGTGGAGGAGCCCCCGCAACCAGTCGGTCCTTCCAATCCGACTGAAGTGGACGTCCCTGCAGTAATTAACCTGGTTCAAGAGATCCTTGTCATCATGCCCGAGTGGACTGAGCCATACCTGGCGTACCTGCTCAAGCAGGAGCTCCCAGAGGATGAGGATGAGGCCCGTCAAATCGCCCATCGATCTAAGGCCTTCACCGTCATGGGAGATCAGCTGTACAAGAAAAGCACGACCGGAGTCACACAACGATGCATATCGCCAGAGGAAGGGCAGCAAATTCTTCATGAGATTCACTCAGGAACGTGTTGGTACCACGCGTCCTCTCGGACACTGGTCGCCAAAGCGTTCAGAGCTAGGTTCTATTGGCCCCGAGCTAATGAAGCCGCTCGCGATATAGTGGACCAATGTGTCAGATGCCAATTTTATGCAAACCAATCACACAAGCTGGCGTCCACTCTAAAAACTATTCCCCTCACTTGGCCATTCGCCATTTGGGGACTCGACATGATCGGCCCGCTGCGGACCGGGGCGGGTGGTTTCACACATCTGTTAGTGGCAGTGAACAAGTTCACCAAGTGGATAGAAGCCAAGCCAATAAAGAAGTTGGACTCGGCCACTGCCATTCAGTTCATCAAGGAGGTAATCTTCAGATTCGGAGTCCCGCACAGCATCATCACCGGCAACGGGTCTAACTTCGACTCGGACGAGTTTCGTGAGTTTTGCTACACCCAAGGCACTCGGGTCGATTACGCCTCCGTGGCGCACCCGCAGTCGAATGGGCAAGCCGAGCGAGCGAATGATGTGGCGATAAAGCTACCAAGCCCAACTTGATCCACTCGGTAGTTAGAGGGTACTTTAAGATCTGGTACTGGCCCAACTTGATCCACTCGGTAGTCAGAGGGTACTTCAGGATCTGGTACTGGCCCAACTTGATCCACTCGACAGCCTTGAGGTCCTTGATTTCATCTTCCAACTCGCCGACTGAAGCCAGCTTCTCGTCGGCAAGTTTTGTCTTGGTCCTAGCTTCCTTCTGGGCCAACGCCAGATCCTTGTCTTTGTTTTCCAAAGCCTGCTTCATGGTTTCTAAATAAATAGAAGTCCTGAGCCTCATTACGAGTTGGGTGTTCTCGCTACGAACATCTGTCAGAGCGGAGTAATTCGGATCAAAAGGGAAGAACGATATGAAGCTACCAGGCGGAGGAAATAGATTACCTCCTAAGGCTTTCTTCTCCTGCTCCAGTCGGGTGCTCTTGAGCCTCTCGGATTCCAGATCAAGTTGAAGAGACGCCACCTCCTTCTCCATCATAACGTAGTGAGATCCCATCTCACAAGTCCTCTGCAACAGGCGAGAAACAATCAGTCAGAAGACCCAAAAGAGAAACCAAAACATTGACTCGCAAACATTCGGGCAAGCACCACTGGAAGGAACAAGTTGGAACAGTACCAGATCCTGAAGTACCCTCTGACTACCGAGTGGATCAAGTTGGGCCAGTACCAGATCCTGAAGTACCCTCTGACTACCGAGTGGATCAAGTTGGGCCAGTACCAGATCCTGAAGTACCCTCTGACTACCGAGTGGATCAAGTTGGGCCAGTACCAAATCCCGAAGTACCCTTGGGCTACACACTCGGTCGTACCCTCTAAGAGGAACAAGCTTGACCAGTACCAAACTCTCAAGTACACTCTGGTTACTGGGTCGGCCAAGCACCCCAGGAGGAGCTAGCTCAACCAGTAACCAGATCTTGAAGTACCCTCTGCTCTACCCTCACTCGGCTACTCCTTGAGTTGGCAATGAAGAAGATAGAGGACAACAACGCCAAACGATCTGCTTCATTCGGCTGACTTCCGAGTCAGCTATGAAGAAGATCTTACCCATTGTCTCACCAACACACGAGTGTCGCCGAGCGTCCTGAACGCCTAGCGACAGTTCCAAAGACTACCACCGATCGCCCGCGATCGACATCAGCCTCGGGGACTACACCCAGTGGGTGCACTCAGCGTGCCCCCACTGGAAAGTGATTCGTCAATGAGCTAAAAAAATCCACAAACCGCCCCAGGGCGAAACAACCACAAGTTCTAAGACTACCGCCGACTGCCCCAGTCAACGGTAGCCTCAGGGACTACACCCAGTGGGTGCACTCAGCGTGTCCCCGCTGGATCATGTCCACTCGACTACGCTCCGGCTAGACTCCGAGTGAACACAAAGAAAATTCAACAAAAGTTCAAAGACTCCTGCCGACTGACTCCAGTCGACAGGAGCCTCGGGGACTACACCCAGTGGGTGCACTTAGCGTGCCCCCACCGGATCATGAACACCCATTGGGTGTGCCCTGCACAAACCCATTGATAGAAATCTTACTACAAGAAAAGAAAAAACTTCGACGCAAAATTGTACTCACAATGGTACTTACTTGGACATTGGTCTCCAGCGCTGCGCTAGCGTCATAAGCCTCCTTCAGTCGGCTGCACATCAACCCCGCCTGGATCAGAGCCTCCTTGCTTGCCCCTACCTGATCTTCAGGAACACGGTACAGGGGGAAGTAGGTAGGTGGGGCCAACGGAGTCGACGCTGGCCTCGGGGCTGGAATCACCGTTGTTCCACCCGGAGGAGTCTAGGCAGACCCTGTAGGCGGCACCACCACCGACGAATACGCCGAACTACCCTGAGCCAGAGGACTCGGTCTCGCGGTCTTTGCGGCAACCTTCGAGGGAGAAACGCGGGGCACTCGGCGGGGAGAGGCATCTGTCATTGACACGTCAACACTCGGCGCACCCTCCTTGATAGCATCTGGATTGGGAGGGTCGGCCCTCTCGCCATCGTCCAGCTGAATAACTTCGGGCGGGGCTACATGAACCAAAAATATTGATAAAGCCCAATCGGAGAAGGCCTAACCATCCGAGGCAGTCGGCACAATGTACCTTTGGAGGTGGCGGCATCTGCCACGTCAGCATCACTCGGACCTGGCTGGCGAGTGTTTGGGT
Source organism: Thinopyrum elongatum (assembly GCA_011799875.1). Classification (NCBI taxonomy): domain Eukaryota; kingdom Viridiplantae; phylum Streptophyta; class Magnoliopsida; order Poales; family Poaceae; genus Thinopyrum; species Thinopyrum elongatum. The sequence continues at coordinate 474,605,279 of CM022301.1, forward strand.
CCGCTGAAGTCGTCGAGGTGTCGTTCTACAAGGTTCAAACAACACTCGGCCAGTAACCGAGTCAATGCAAAAACAAACAAGGAATTGACGAAGAGCACTCACCTCGAGGCCACGGGCACTGCCACCTTGATCCGAGGCACCGCGACCTTCCAGGGCTTGGAAGAAATCTGCTTGGGCAACTTGGGTTGCTTCTCCGCCAAGCTCTCAGCCTCGGCATGTTCATGCTTTGAGCTCCGAGTCGCCCGACCAGAAACAGTCGGCTGTTGAGCCCCACTCACCTTCCCCTTCGGATCATGCAGCGCCTTGGAGCGGGGTTCCTTGGGAGCCTCATAAGACGGAGAGGGCTCTGCCTCCCCCCCTCCTTGTCGCTCTCCTCCTCATCATCACTCTCATCGTCATCAGACCTCTCCGAGTAATGTTGCTCGGTGTCACTCATCACGTCCTCGGGCGACCGGTCCACCACCGGGATCTTGGAAATCAAGTTCTGAAAATCCTGAAAGGCAAACACATAACAGCGCAAGGATTAGCTACACAAGAGGCAGCGTATGATCAAACCGACTGAGCAACAAGCGATTACCTCAATGGGTGGCAAGTCCTTGTGGAAGGCCGCCACCAACCGAGCCCCCCGCGGGTTGTCCCAAGCACAGGTGATGGCCTTGATCTTGGCCCCCACCTCCTTCTCGGTGAGCTCCTCAGGGTGCACTCGGGTGGGGTCACTCGGCCCCTCATACAGCCACATGGGATGAGCCCTGGCTTGGAATGGCTGGATGCGCCGAGTGAAGAAGGTCTCCAACAAATCCATGACATTCACTCCAGCGTTCACGACTCCGATCAACGTGCTGGACAAGATATCGACACCCACCTTCTCCTCCTTCGCCACAGTAAGGGTCGCCGGAGCTCGTACTCGCTCAGACGAGTACGCCGGGAGGCCCGACTGATTGTTGGCACTGAGGACGTCCCGACAGTAGAACCAGGTCCCCTGCTACCCCTTGACGGAGTCGGGAAAGCTCATCTTCGGGAACGGCCTCCCCCCGCGAACCTGGATGCCCAGGCCCCCGCATAGCTGGGTGATGTTGGTCTTCTCACCAGTCGGCGAGTCCTTCTTCACAGTCATCGACCGACAGGTGAAGATGTATTTGAAGAGGCCCCAGTGAGGGTGGCAACCCAAGAAGTTCTCGCAGAGAGAAATGAAGGCCGAGAGATAAATGACAGCGTTGGGGGGAAGGTGATGGAGCTGAGTACCAAAGTAATCGAGGAACGCTCGGAAGAAAGGGTGGGGAGGCATCGAGAAACCCCGCTCGACGTGGATGACGAGCAGGGCGCGCTCGTCCTCCTGAGGCGCCGGCTCGACCTCCCCCGCGCCCGGGCGACGCCATCCTTCGTGCGAAATCAGCCCCTCTTCCGCCAGCTCCTCCAGTCATCGAGCGGAGACGCGCGACGGGATCCAGTCCCTCGCTGCGCCGCCGGCCACCGCTCCGGAGCCAGAGGAGGTGGCCTTCCCCTCCTTCGCCTTCTCCGCCTTGGCCGTGGAGCCCTTCGTCATTGCCGCGCACTCGAGAGGAGGGAGGAAGCAGAGGAGTCGGAGCGAGGAGAAGGGGATCTGAGGGCCGGACCTCTGTCTCCAGATCTTTTATATCGCCAGACAAAATCTCCAGCCGGATCTCCCACCGCGAATCCCTGGATCGACGGCCCGCGCGAAGCGGCTTTGCACAGAGCAGGCGCAACACATGGTGGAGATCGTGTGCGCAAATCGAGGAGCCACGCCCCCACTTTCCCACTAACGCACGACGTTACCGCTTCAGCGCGCGAGCACACAAATTCAAATCCCGAGATTTCCGCTGCAACTTGGTGACGGTAACGATCGTGATCCCAACCCTTTATGCATCTTCATATTGATCTTGGGTGATCGTAGGCACGATTTTTTTTGTTTTCTACTACGTTTCCCAATAGATCTGTTGGCCAAGATGAATGAGATCGCTTCCTGGTATGACAACAATAGAGGCATTAAAAGTGCACTACCCCACCACTGCGACCCTCGTCAGTAGCTAAGATGGGATGCAGCGAGCCCGTCCTTTCTGGTTATGGGCTCCGAAGAGGCGTGCCATTCCCCAAGATCATCTAGAGTGGCAGCTAAAATTCACCTACCCGGCGCTCAGCTATAGGAGCGTCGACAGCTACCAAATCTCGGTACGGGCGAGTGTGACATGTCCGGTCACGTTGGCCCGGTACAGACTGCCCTCACCTTTTCCTTTGGCTATGCTGCGCCAATGGCAACCCTCCCTGGAGACGAGGGAAGAGCTAGGGCAGTATAAATAGAGGAGGGATGCAACCCAGCAAGGGGGGCATTGTAACCAATTCATAGTAATGTTAAGGTAGGAGTAGGGTATTACACCACAATGGTGGCCTGAACCTGGGTAGCTCCGGTGTACCTTGCTTTCTGTCGCCCATCCCCAGCGATCGATGACTTAGGAAACCTAACGCGTTCAGTCCCTGGCCGAACTCACAAAGGGTTGCTACATATAACCCAATGTCAGGTTCTTAGACACCGACAATGTGTATTACTCGTTTGTCCCATTCATGTTTATGACCACTATTCATACGATTTTCACTGTATCCATGTGTGAGTAGACCCCCTTGTTCCCGGAGATATGGATGAACTTTGGTATATATAGGGGATGAAATGTTAATATGGATATGAGTTTCTCTGTTGAATGTTTGGTTTAATATCCTTCACGAATGTTGTGAAGGGGCCCCACTCAACATTTCCTCCGTAAGGCCACGAGGCATATTATTGTTGTTGTAAAGGTTAAGATGTCAAGGTAATTCGAGGTGACAATAAAATCCTCAATTCTGCGCATTTGCAATTGATAGGGGAATAACATAGAACACTTAGCGAGTCCGCATCCACGGGGAAACCCTTAATTACCGTAGTGAGAACCGACGCGGGGAAACTATGGTAGTGGCGTGTGTGGTACAAAGTCTACCTTGAGTAGAGCGTATTCTATACTCAGATCTGTCCAATCACAAACATCAGTGTGACTCAAGTGTCCAGCTATGACTATGCTACGACATATGTTGCGATAGACACATACCAATGGGAATTTCGGACTCCCGAATGCTTTAATCCTCTGCTAGTTCCGACGCTTTTTTTACTTGTTCCACTGCGCTCATTTACATTCTTTTGTGTCATTTACTTTTAATCTGCACTCTACTAAAAATCATTATACTTCCGCCCTCACTTTGCTTTGAGTTTACACAATTTACTTGCAGGCACATTTTTGTAAATCTCTACAAGGGACAATAGTCCAATTGCTTTGCTCCTTGTGGGGTCAGTACTTTTATTTATAAATGGCTACAACTAAATCCTGTGTACTTGCAAGCCATCGGTATCTATAAGATTTGGTCTTATTTTATTTGAAACTCATCAAGCAAAACAATGCCAGTGTCTTCTGTGTTACCGATATTTGGGCAGCTGAAAATTTGGTGTATTAACCGCATCAGATAAATGTCCCAAAACAGTTGTATAATGATGAACAAAGGATTGGTATTCTAGCTGAATGCAGAGTTGGTTGTTCTCCAAAACGAACGATTCCTCAAATGCAGAGTTGGACCAATAATAATTGGAAGACTTGGAAAATTCAGCATTACAAACAGAGAGAATGAAGCGCACGAGAGGCTCCTTCGATCATAGGATTTCTAGAACTAAGGAGCAGGGGGAACACATGATCTTTTCTCTTTCTTGGCAAACAAATCAGCGATATTAGAAAATTTCATGTTGTGATAACAACTTTATCATACTAGAAAAGCTTCCATCAGTTAACAACAACCATAAAGAAAGATTGGTAAACAAAGCACAACTCGCGAAGGAAGACAAATTTTTACTCTTATTTGTAGTAGTATAACCCGAAGAGACATCTCACACAAAATACTTGTTTGGTTCATGCTTCCACTTCTCCATGTTTCAATTGTACGAGATACGGACTTGAACCTCGCCGAGCTCCGTGTGGATTGCCCGAACACGTTGGGCCATGTCAAGAGGGAACTCGACATCACCCTCGAAGGCGATGGTAGCCCCCTCGTTGCTCGGACTTGTCACCTTCAAGCTCACCTTAATCGTAAGAAATGGTTGTGGATTGATGGGCACCGTAACATTATACCGCTGCATCTGCCACAGGTGCACACTGCCATCGCCGCCAGCGGAGGGGGTGAGCTGCACCTTCTCCTCCTCCGCATAGTAGAAGAGGAGCACACTGTCGTCCTCAAGGATCCGGCTATGCGCGGTGATCTGACCGTACACGTCCATGGTGTGAGATGCATCATCGCCGCCACCAAAGAGGCGGATGCTGACCCGAACATTGACCTCCAGGCCTTCCCTCATCGTGACGTATGACACGACGAGGTGGCGGCCATAATGTGTCGTGATGAGGCGGTCTTCGTGCTTGTCGTCCTCCGTGTTACTTGGGCCAAAACATAGATCGGCGGTGTCGTAAATGCCACGCCCGTCTCTGTCGGGGATCTTGATTCTCATGACATTCTCATGACACCGCTGCCGAATCCCGAGATGGTCTGGAATGGCCCCGTGAGCACCAGATTGTCCTCGGGGTCGAGGTTGTGGAGAGGTTCGCCTTCTTCCTGGTGGTAGACGTACTGGCCACCGTTCTCGTCGCCGACGAAGGGGAAGTATGGGTACACAGCCAGTAGCTCCACCGAGGGCCCGGGTCGGCAAAAACGTAGGGCTTTGAAAAAGTCGACCACGTCACCTTCACTGTAGGTTTTCTCAGGCGGCGGTGGCGGCTGCTTCATGTCGTCGATCCCCGTCGACATGCTTCATGGCCGGTGCAGACCCGCGCTCGCGGGCAGGCGGCTGTTGACGGGCAGTCTAAACCCTAGAGGAGATGCGGCGGCGCAGGATGTGTTGGAAATAATCGAACTTGTCCGGTGGTGGCCGGTTGAATACTTTTCCCAGTAGTCTACGTGTTTGAGGCTAATTAGGTAAGGGATCAATTATAAAGGGGATGTTTTGTTTAAAAAAATCACACGGCAACATTGATCCCTTACCTAATTATACATTGATCCCTTACCTAATTAGCCTCAAACACGTTTAGTCCGGTTTGGACTATGTTAGATTATATTGAGTCCGAGGTCTAGGTTAGCAATAGGGCTGGGTCGTGTGTACATATATGCACACCGGTGTTAGAGATCATTGTATCGAGGAGAAGAAAAGAGAAAAGCAATGAAGAGAACAAATAAGGGCTCTTGGCTACAAGTTATTCGTGTGCACGTGTTCGTTTTGATGTGATCGATCTAAGGGCGGAATGCCAACACGGGATTAATGTGCGGCGTTTTCTTGAACTATAAATGGAAACTAAAAACTATCAAAATTTAATCCAGAATTTGAACTCAAAGGCCGACCTAGCTCAGTGGTAGAGCGCGTGGCTTTTAACCACGTGGCCGTGGGTTCGATCCCCACGGTCGGCGTTCATTTTTTGTGTTTGCCGTACTTATTTTTTCTCCGCAAAAATAAAAAATACTTAAGAAAATTCACCAGTGTGTCTAGCAAACACACCACATCTCATCTGGTGGCTTTCCCTTTTGTCCTTGCTGCATCTTAGCTTGTTTTTAATTTCCCTTTTATGTGTCTCTTAGAGCATCTATAGCCGGACTTGGCAAATCCGACCCCTCAAACGCCCGGGCACTACTCAAAAAATGCAATCCACATCCGGACACCTCAATTACCATATCTCAAATCCAAATTAAAGGTAAGTGAAAAGACACAAAGGGATCACTCTCCAGATATAATATTACCCAAATATTTAGCCCCTGCAAGCATCTAGAGTTTCGCCTCAGCTTTGATTGACGCAACCACCTGGGTAGGCAAGGATGCTTTGTTGTGAAACACTCTCGCATTCCTCTCGTTTCATATTGTCCAACAGACTAACATCTTCAATGAATTGAAATCATTCCTATTGCCTCCAACCATCCCTCCGCCTTCGTTCCACCACATAGCCACCGAATGAAGGGCAGATCAGGAGCTAGTCTGAGCTTGTATCCCTAACCAGTCGTTGATTGCGTTCCAAATCCTAGTAGAATAGTGGCATTTGAAGATAAGATGTGCTGCCGTTTCCGGTTCCAGCTGATAAATTATCAACGACAGTCCGAAGCGACAATGAGACATGATTAATGTTCCGAGTAATGGAGAGCTTGCTCTACTTTAGATAAAAAAAGTTCCATGATGAAGCAGAAATGGCGTTGGAAAGTTAAAATGGTAGTACACGCAGGACAATGTGCCACACAAGGAAGAAGACTTTTTCTTTGTGATAAACAAGGAAGAAGACATTTTACAAGATAATGCGGCATGAAAAAAAACATCGACACCTATTTTGTTCATCTTTACACGTTACTAGAATTTAATTGTTACACTTTGTTTATTGACATCAAATTTCCCCTAAGGTCGTCGTGTGACGACGCCATGTTTTCTTGAGCTAGTATGCTAGTACAATTTGAAAAGTAATCAACTTGTTTAAAATTTACCACAGCGCCGATCTAGCTCAGTGGTAGAGCGCGTGGCTTTTAACCACGTTCGATCCCCACGGTCGGCGTTCATTTTTTCCAGCGCTAAACAAAATTTTAACTAAAAGGAAAATAAAGAAAATGCAGCTGATCTCACCGGTTGCTCTACAAAAATACGAGTAATTTTACCGGTGCATTTTATCTTGGAAACCAGCTGATCTCACAATCCCCGTTGCACGCACGAGACACAATGAGGAGGAATTCGTCTTCTGTACATTCTTTTTTATATAGTATAATTCTTAAACCGCTCTGCAAAGTCCAATTTGATGTCTTCATCCCATCAGATAAATGCCAACGGCAGGTGCGTCCAAGTTTCATAACGAACCAATGATTTGGGTGCTCTAGGTAATCAGAGCTCTCGCTGCCCTTCAGAAAATGAATAATTCAACAATAATACTCCCTCCGTCAAGAAAAATACTTGTTGAAAGAATAGATAAAAATAGATGTATCTAGAACTAAAATACATCTAGATAAATCCAATAAATATTTTCGGACGGAGGGAATAGTTACAAGGCGTTAAAAAGCTAGATGATACTCCCTCGTCTCATAATGTAAGCCGTAGTATGGTACTGTGCGTAGTACACACGAGACGATGTGTCAAACAAGAAACAAGACATCACAGCACAATGCAGCATGAAATCATCAGAGATCAACTGCTGTTTCCTAACGCGGGAAAAAGATCACCGCCTATTTTGTTCATCTTTACATGTTATTAGTACAACTTATCTGTCACTGTTTGTTTATCTCCCGTGTGAGGCAATACTACACAAGATCACCAAGAAAAGCAGGTGGAAAACCTATGGCCTAGCAAAACTCATACTGCCCTCAAGCAAAACACCCCTCTTCATAGTGATGCCTGTATCTTCTGTGTTGCCGATGTTTCGGCAGTGTGCCCTCTTGGTTTCTTAGGAGACCATATGATGATGAATTCTCGACCCGACGAACCGATCTTCGCCAGCATCACCAGTTCTGCAGCTGCGAAGTCACGCTTTTCACCATGGGGTGATACTGCGTGTGCAGATACCTCTTCGCGTTATCTGAACCGGGTTGGACAAGCCAATCGTCGTATAATCTTTTCGCGATCGGGTTATCGAAGGGGTTGGATATTGATACCTGGTTCACAAGGTCTAAAGTCAGTGGCAGCATATAATGACTGGCATCAAGTACAAAGTTCTTGTGGCGATGGCAGCAAGATTATATGGTAAATGATAATTATAAAGTACTCCCTCCGTCCCATAATATAAGATGTGGGACGGAGGGAGTAGGAACCAACTCGAGTTATTGTTTTTCACTTAATTAAGGAGAATATACAATGTCAGCAAACTGGAGCAGGATAGTAAGACACAATCAATGGCTAGTGAGTTCAGAAATTACGCACGGCTTCCCAAAACTACAATGACAAGGTGTAATAGGCACAAACAGTTCAACATGCTTCTTTTTTGTTCTTCTTAAATGGTAAAAAATACTGTATCAGTAGCATGCTAAGCCTAAATTGGACACAACCTGCAGCTAAGCCGCACAAGTATAGCAGAGAACTTGGAGATGAAACTTGAATGGGTCACAAGGCATATAGAATTAAATCGCAAATAGAAGCAAGGCCCTACAATCAACATGAAATGTAATGAGCACGCTAGAACTTACATCTTGCATGTACACACCCTCTAGTTGTTGGATGAGATCCTTGGGAGATTGGCCTTTAGCAGGTTTTATTTGGCCTCCCCCATTCAGACAACCTGCACGGCGATAATCAGTGTACAGTAAGGGTATCCAGATCCTAAAGCTCAGAAAGAAGTTATTGAAAGCGGCCGTGCAGCACAGTGTCATAAATGAAATACCTGAAGGGCAAGCCATAACTTCAATAAACTGGTATTCGCATTTTCCCATCTTAACCTTCCTAACAATATTCTGTAGGTTTCTGAACCCGTAACAAAGGGCAAATTTCAAAACAGGTCTGCCCTCCACCTGTTAGCATTACCATGTGTTATATACACAATGATGCGAAGGCCACACCAAGAGTGGCTTTCGAGACCAATTGGGGATGGATGGGGGCAATGAATTACCTCCAGCGTAACTTCACGGAAATCTGAATTTCGCAAGGTTTTGAAATCAAGTGGGCCTTCTATTTCCCTATTAAAGAGCGCACGTGCTGCATAACGAAAGATGGTTTCTGCATAACCACCCGAGCCACCAGAAACCCCATATAGATGACCATCATCATCAACATTTGTTAATCTGTGTTGCAATGAAAGTACACGTGAATTATCAGAAAAGATGAAGCATAAATGTAACCATATAAAATTACTTTTATCTTTCTTTTTCTCGACAGTTGATTAAATCAAAGCTTCGCTAAATTCTAAATAGTAGTACTAGTTGAACAGAACATATAAACATATATTTCTGCATTGGATTTCGTTCAAATTTTATCCAGAGGGACGGAACATCAAGCATACAAGGAGCTTACAATCTGTCCAAAGGAGATTCCTCCATTGTCTTGAAATCAACAGATTTGGACTGCACAACCATGAAAGTGATATAAGCATGGAGTTTTTCAAGACATACAAGCAACTGCAGGAAATAAATTAGTAACCTGTATCAAGTCCAACACTTCACCAGTTGTCAATACCGAGTCCACCTCTGTAACTTCCTTTTCTTCCACTGAGAAAACAAAGTCGCCCCGGACTGCTTCAAGTTTTTTATCATAACAGGGCATCACAGTAACATGATATACATCATACGGCCTACACAATACATTCAAGTATGATTACAAACAAAAATATCACAAAATGATAGTTCATAATCAGAGTGGTTTTTATTTGAAATAATCATCCAATTCAGCAAATGGAGATGTTACATTGCAAAGACCAGGAAAAACCTAATGTCACAAACACTTGGTCAGAAGAAAACGTAAAAAATTGTATGTGTCTCTAAAGATATTTTGGACTGGTCACCAGAAAATTGTATATCCAGGATTTTCATGAAATATACTTGCTTGATCTTATCCTTATACAATAAAAAAGGCTTTGTGAAGTAAAAAAGGAGTCCAATTTCGGACAAAAGGAAGTACTAAATTTCTCATATCTGATCAAAGATCTGAAAATAACATCTTTAGGTCTAGAACTAGGGCAAATTACTCACTTGAGACCAAGTTTTTCAACCATGTGATGCTTGATAGCTGCACCAATCACTTGTTGGGGACTCTTTACAGATGAGATGTAGGGCAAGATATATGAACCAAGAGTCTTTTCAGCATAGCATATCCAGCCTGCAAGGAGGAAGAGATTCACATATACTTATTGAAGGTATGTAAATAACCAACTAACTAGTAAGGGAATACCAATAGTACATAGGAAACCAACTAACTAGTAACTGCATAGTAGCGAAAGCGACACATATTTCGTGTAAATGTATTTACCTGGACATGCAGATGAAAGCACAGGAAGACTGGTTCCAACTTCTTTGTCGCTAGACAATTGACTCAGCTTATAGCGTGAAATAAATTCATTGCATGCTTCAATTAGGGCCAGATCTCGACTACTACTTGTGTCATACACTGCCTTCACGCCCATCGACTTGAACAGAGCAGTCAATTTTCGGAAAACCTGAAGATAACAAAAATTGCATTATGTTTTTGTTATCATTATTTACAGAGCACTAATTTCGGGAAACTTGTATCATTATTCAGCTAAAGTGGAAAGACACTAATTTACGAAAAACATTACAAAACACCTTATATGGTGACAATTTTGACTAGGTAGTGGTCAAGTGAAGCCACATAGAACTACCTGTGACTGAGAAAGACCAAAGAATGCAGCTAATGATGCTCTTGACTGGGGAGACACAGATACGATGACAGTTTTGCCAGAGTTGATGCGAGTAACGAAGTCATCCAAGCTTTGCTTCTCAAGCATAACTGTCTCTGCTGATGTTATGCAACCACTATGAGATGAAAGGAAGCCGTCAGCATTATTTACATTTGGGCAGGTCACTATTTTTACAGTTGAGGCGAGGGCTACAAAATTGGTAATCACCTGCAAGCCAAACAGTCCTTAAGAGAAATCTTGACCGATTCTTCTGGAGGTTTTGTACTCACCACAACTTGCTTTTTTTTAATCTGTAAAATGGAAATGTCAGGAATATAGGGGAATTGCATGTGGATGGGAAATGGCTTAGGTAAGGTGCAACAAAGATGAATTTATGAAGTTCTGTTTGTGCTAATGTAAAGTCAATTTATTAGTTTAGTTGTGCAGAAATGTATCTACGACTTCCACAGTGGTTTGACCAAGGTGTCAAACTTAGCAGACAGATCGTTCAGGTAATTGAGATACAAAAGTAACCTTTCCTTAAAGGACAGATTAAGTTAACACAAGTGCGGCGCCTGTTGCTAAGCTCATGAGAAGTTGTAAAAAAAAAGGAAATCATAAGCACCAGGAGATAATCAAGTGAAGCACCAGGATCAATGTCCAACATCACACATATGGTATATTTGCCTAGCTAATGATTTTGAAGGAGTGATGCTATTAAAGATTACAATGCAACAAGCTAGGAGAAATCAATGATCTCATCGAGCATCGCCGCACACTTTGCCTTCCGTTCTGTCTGCGCCTAACAGCTGATGCTGAACTTTTAATTTGGTTCAAACGAGCTTGCTATGAAGTAAAAATAAAATACCATCGCTATCTGGTGTGGAACTCACGACCTAATTTCTAGTTTCCGCGGAAGGATACTACTGATTGGCGAGGCATATGTTTTAGGAGAGGAGAAAAAAGGTAAAGAATGCGGGCTTCTTTGTATGCCTTGTATAATCCGACTTCAATCCCCTTCAGGCTGGAAGGGATTTTAACTGGAATTACAATTCCCCTAATCGATTCCTATAAGATAACCAAACAGCAGGAGAGAAAGCTCAACCCCGCTCACCATTCCTCATCCTTTCTACTCTTATTATCAATACTGCCAGGATTAATGGCGCATCACCGTCCGAAAGCAGCTGCAGGGGGATGTCTGCACGCGGCGGCTACGAAGAGCAGGGCGGGCCAAAGCTCCAGCCCCAGAACCAAATACTAGGGCAAAAGACAGAAAAAGGAAATATTTTGGGAGAAGGGGCGGCAGGGTAGGGTACCGGGAGGCGGCTGGCGGCGGAGTTCTTGTTGAGGGAGACGACGCAGTCCTGCGAGGGGGCGATGAAGTCGTTGAGGTCCGACGCCTGCAGCGCCGGCGAGAACCTGCTGGAAGACATCGCCGGCCGGCGACGGGCCGATCCGCCTACTTGCTTGGAGGAGGATTTCTTCTTGGCCTCGTGTGGAATGAGGCCGAGCCGAGCGAGCAGTCGTCAATGTCAATCCGTGCTCTCCTTCTTCTCGGCCTCCTCCTGCTGCTTTGAGGAGGCAGCTTGGTCGCGGGCTCGCGGCCTATATCCCCCGTGGGCCTGGCCTTCACTGGTGGACCCTCCTCGTTCCGCCTATTTGTACAGCTTTGTTTCGAAATAAACAATAGTCAAGGGGCTTTTTGCAAATAACGAGGCGTATCCTGCAGGAGTGGGGTGATCTGAGGCGGGGCGAGATGGGATGGAGCCGGTGGTGCTTGACGGCGGCGAGCTGTTGTGTTGTAGGGCTGATCCTAGGGCGACGTCGGCGGTGCTTGGTGGCGGCGACCTGGGTGGGGCCGATCTGGGTGTCGTTTGTGCTCGGTGGTGCTGAACAGGGAAGACGACGAGCTGACCGGCGGCGGGGAAGAAGGGGAGGATCACCGGAGAGGGTGAGGGAGGTGGCGGCACGGGTCACGGAGAGGATAGATGGGGGGGCCCGGGGTGGCGTCTCGAGAGATTGGGGGACGAAGCTAACCCTAGCGCTTACGGGATCAGGTGGGTTGGGCTCAGATTTTTCGTGGGTCAAACTCGTGCATGCTGGCCTGCGAGCGTCTCTTTGTGGAGTACGAGCCTATGAGCCTTTTCTCAAAAAAAAAAGCCTATGAGCCATTGGTGAGAGATTCTCAAAAAACAAAAAAACAAAAAATGAGCCATGGGTGAGCACAGTTGGGGAGAGCACAAATAACTGCAGAAAGATAAACTCCAAATGTCAGGTTTTAAGGATCCCCGCCGAACGCATTGAATATCGTCGGATTAGCTGCACAGATCTTGATGCGTCCTGGTGTACCACGTGAGATAGCCGAGGCGTTCGGTGTTATTCCACCCCGTCGTGAACGATCCTGGCCCTCTTCTCCCCACCAGCCCGACCTCATCCCATCTCTTTCCCCACTCACTTCCACCCCCCACCGCCCACCTCCCCGTGCGAGATTCTTCTTCGTCGGCACCGTGTTCACCCACCCGCGCTCCACCCTCCAGAGCTACTCGAGCCTCTCGCGTCTCCAGCATCTCCCCGCCGGTGGTCACGGCTAATCGGCGCCCAACCTCTTCTTTGTCGTACGTGGCTACCCCTTCTTCCCCCGTTTGAGGAGGAGTGCGTCCGTGGCGGCCACTCGAGGAGGGCATGTGGAGCCGAGCTCGCGTGCCACGGCTACGGTGGAGGCTACCAACGAGGTTGGGCTTCGAGGAATGGGGGAGGAGGCAGAGGAAGGCACTGCGTTATGCTCCGACCGAAGCCCGTAGGCCACGAATTCCGATGGGAGCGCGAGCGCAGGGAGCTCGCGGTGACGGCGGTGGATAGGAGGTGGTGGTCGACGTCGTGGTGGCACGAGCGTCTTCGGGTGGCAGCGAGGACGGCGGGTGTTGGAAATATGCCCTAGAGGCAATAGTAATGTTGTTATTGTCATATTTCCTTGTTCTCGATAAGTGTTTATTCTCCATGCTATAATTGTATTAACCAAAAACTCAAACACATGTGTGGATACATAAACAAACACTGTGTCCCTGGTGAGCCTCTACTAGACTAGCTCGTTGATTAAAGATGGTTAAGATTTCCTAACCATAGACAATGGTGTCATTTAATAATGAGAACACATCATTAGGAGAATGATGTGATGGACAGACCCAATCGAAAGCTTAGCATCTGATCATGCCACTTTGTTTATTTGCTACAACTTTCTCAATGTCAAGTGTCTGTTCCTTAGACCATGAGATCATGCCACTCCCTAATACTGGAAGAATGCTTTATGGGTATCAAACGTCACTTCGTAACTGGACGATCATAAATGTGCTCTTCCGCTTTCTTGGAAGGTACTAGTTGGGTTGCATGGATTAAGACTGAGATTTGTCACTCCATGTGATAGAGATATCTCTGGGCCCTCTCGGTAATACAACATCCTAAGTAGCTTGCAAGAATGTGACTAATGTGTTTAGTCACGGGGATATTGTATTACGGGACGAGTAAAGAGGACTTTCCGGTAACGAGATTGAACTAGGTATGGCGATACCCATGATCAAATCTTGGCCAAGTGATATATCGCCAGACAAAGGGAATTGTATACGGGATTATCTGAATCCTTGACTGTTGGAAATATGCCCTATAGGCAATAATATTGTATTGTTATATTTCCATATTCATAATTAAGTGTTTATATTTCATGCTTTAACTGTTATGATCCTAGAATATGTGATTCAGTGGAAAAATCATATGCATGTGTGAAATGATAAACGGATAAAATGAAGGTTCCTAGTCTCGCCTCTAAGACTAGCTCAAGTGTTGTTGATGATCACGTTTTTCGGATCTTAGGATATCGTTAAGTGTAACAATAGTCCTAAAACAACATTAAGATTATGACACTGGAAGAACGATCATATTGAATTGACCCAAACTTGTTTGTTATGAGTTGAGATAATGTCGTCTGTAATCAATTGTAATAACACGGAGTGTTAACGTGTGATTTTGTGATACGTCTCCAATGTATCTATAATTTTTGATTGTTACATGTTGTTATATTATCAATCTTGGATGTTTTATATTCATTTACTAGCAACTTTATATCATTTTTTGGGACTAACCTATTGACATAGTGCCCAGTGCCAGTTGATGTTTTTTACTTGTTTTTTACTTTGCAGAATATCAATACCAAACGAAGTCCAAATGCAACGAAACTTTTTGGAGATTTTTTTCTGGACAGAAGACACCCAAGGAGCCAAAGGAGCACACGGGAGGAGGCCTGTGGGGCCCACTTGGCACCAGGGCGCGCCAGAGGCCCCAGGCGCGCCCTGGTGGGTAATGGAGCCCACGGGAAGCTTCTCCACCGACTTCCACCTCTATAAATACTCTAAAATCCCAAAAACCCTAGGGGAGTCGACAAAATATAGTTTTCGCCGCCGCAAGTTCCAGAACCACGAGATCCAATCTAGAGGCCTTTTCCGGCACTCTGCCGGAGGAGGCAACAATCACGGAGGGGTTCATCATCATCCGTATTGCCCCTCCAATGATGAGTGAGTAGTTTACCACAGACTTACGGGTCCGTAGCTAGTAGCTAGATGGCTTATTCTCTCTTTTTGATCTTCAATACAATGTTCTCCTCGATGTTCTTGGAGATCTATTTGATGTAACTCCTTTTTGCGGTGTGTTTGTTGGATCCGATGAATTGTGGGTTTATGATCAGTTCTATCCATGAATATTATTTGAGTCTTTGATGAACTCTTATATGCATGATTGTTATAGCCTCGTATTTCTTCTCCGAAATTTTGGTTTGGTTTGGCCAACTAGATTGATTTTTCTTGCCATGGGAAGAGGTGCTTTGTGATGGGTTCGATCTTGCGGTGCTCAATCTCAGTGACAGAAAGAGAAATGACACGATGTATCGTTGCTATTAAGGGTAACAAGATGGGGTTTATTCCTACATGAATAGATCTTGTCTACATCATGTCATCATTCTTATTTCATTACTCCATTTTTCCATGAACTTAATACACTAGATGCATGCTGGATAGCGGTCGATGTGTGGAGTAATAGTAGTAGATGTAGGCAGGAGTCAGTCTACTAATCTTAGATGTGATGCCTATATACATGATCATTGCCTTGGATATCGTCATGATTATTCGCTTTTCTATCAATTGCCCAATAGTAATTTGTTTACCCACCGTATGCTATTTTCTCGAGAGAAGCCTCTAGTGAAAACTACGGCCCCTGGGTCTATTTCCTATCACATTAAATTTAAAAATACCTTGCTGCACTTTTTCTTTCTTTATTTTATTTTGTGTTTTAGTTAGATCTATTTATCAAATCTCATACAATTTAATCTATCTCAATACCGAGGAGGGATTGACAACCCCTCTTATGCGTTGGGTTGCAAGTATTTGTTGTTTGTGTGCAGGTGTTGTTTACATAGTGTTGCTTGGTTCTCCTATTGGATTGATAACCTTGGTTTCATAACTGAGGGAAATACTTACCTTTGTTGCGATGCATCATCCTCTCCTCTTGGGGAAAATACCAACATAGATACAAGTAATCATTTTGCTCCTTAGACCATGAGAGTTAGTAGTCACTTCTTACCGTACAGTGGGCTTTGGGGTTGCTCAAACATCACATGTATGTCATTACAGTAGCAATAACCATATTGACTGAAACAAAAAATAAAAACATATTGGGTTGCCTCCCAACAAGCACTTTTCTTTAATGCCTTTTAGCTAGTTAGGATACAATGATCACGTTTTTTTCATCATTCATTTCCCGTTCATGTTCCTTACTTTCTATAGCAAGTTTCCTAGTAGACAAACATAAGTAATCGAAAGGACTATATTTAGTGATTTTAACATCCATGAACTCAAATCTCGTGGGGGTGGTTCATCTGCTAGAAATCCCTCATACATAATAGTTATTTCGTCTTCTATGGGGTTCCTAGTGCTATGCCAAAATAAATTGTCTGTGAATCCAGCATCCACTCCCCTAACTATCCATTCAAATTTATTATCAGTGTGCTCAAATTTCTAACCAACACTGATTGTGGAACTCTTTTCGTAGCATTCTCACCAAATCCCAAGTAATCATTATATTTCATTCTTCTCTAGCATCTTAATGACCCACAAGTATAGGGGACCGCGACAGTCTTCGAGGGTGGTATTTCACCCAAATTTATTTATTCCACACAAGGAGAGCCAAAGAATATTTATAAGCCTTAGCAGTTGAGTTGTCAATTCAACCACACCAGAGAAGTCACTTTCTTGTAGCAATTTATTAGTAGCAAAATAATATGGAAGCAGTAGTAGCAATAGTAACAATAACAGTAGCAGTTTTGTAGCAAGTGTAGCAGCAACAGTAATAGTAACTTGAGCAAAGACAATATTGTAAAAGCGTAGCCATGGAGTGGTGATGGATATTTGGATGACATTCATTATGTAAAATTCACAACCAAGAGCGACACATAATAGCTCAAATTCATCAATCATATATAGGCATGTATTCCGTATATAGTCATACATGCTTGCGGTAAGAACTTGCATGACATCTTTTGTCCTACCCTCCCGTGGTAGCGGGGTCCTAATGGAAACTAAGGGTAATTAAGGCGCTCATTTTAATAGAGAACCGAAACAAAGCATTAGCAAATAGTGAATACATGAACTCCTCAAATTATAGTGTTCCCTGGAGAGTATCTGAATTATTGTCACCTTGGGGTCTACAGATCAAAACAATAATAGGTACATATAACTTCCATATAGGATCAAGAAATCAAATATATTCATGAAAACATAATAGGTTCAGATCAGAAATCATGGCACTCGGGCCCTAGTGGCAAGCATTAAGCATAGCAAAGTCATAGCAACATCAATCTCAAAACATAGTGGATACTAGGGATCAAGCCATAACAAATTGACTCGATTACATGACGAATCTCATCCATATCCATCTACCTCCAGTATGCCTATGATGGAATTACTCACTCCCAGTGGTGAGCATCACGAGGCTGTCGATGAAGAAGGGTTGTGGATGACGACGGCGACGAACTCCCCTCTCCGGAGCCCCGAACGGACTTCAGATCAAGCCTCCCGATGAGGAACAGGAGGTCACGTGTGACGCCCCCGATTCAATCGTACACTAATCATACACGCAAATGTGTACGATCAAGATCAGGGACTCACGGGAAGATATCACAACACAACTCTAGACACAAATTAAAATAATACAAGCTTCATATTACAAGCCAGGGGCCTCGAGGGCTCGAATACATCAGCTCGAATACAAACGAGTCAGCGGAAGCAACAATATCTGAGTACAGACATTAAGTTAAACAAGGTGCCATAAGATGGCTAGCACAAACTGGGATACAGATCGAAAGAGGCACAGGCCTCCTGCCTGGGATCCTCCTAAACTACTCCTGGTCGTTAGCGGCCTGAACGTAGTAGTAGGCACCCTCGGTGTAGTAGGGGTCATCGTCGACGGTGGCGTCTGGCTCCTGGGCTCCAACATCTGGTCGTATCAACCGGGTATAGAAAGGGGGAAAGGGGGAGCAAAGCAACCGTGAGTACTCATCCAAAGTACTCGCAAGCAAGGATCTACGCTACATATGCATTGGTATCAATGAAATGGGTAGTATCTGTGGACTGAACTGCAGAATGCCAGAATAAGAGGGGGAGAAGCTAGTCCTATCGAAGACTACGCTTCTGGCAGCCTCCATCTTGAAGCATGTAGAAGAGAGTAGCTGGTAAGTTAACCAAGTAACAACGTATAGCATAATCCTACCCGGCGATCCTCCCCTCGTCGCCCTGTGGGAAAGCGATCACCGGGTTGTCTCTGGAACTTATCTGGGTGTGTTTTATTAAGTATCCGGTTATAGTTGTCATGAGGTCGGAATCATGAGGTCGGAATACAACTCCGGGTCGTCCTTTTACCGAGGGACACGGCTATTCGAATAGATAAACTTCCCTGCAGGGGTGCACCACATTGCCCAACACGCTCGATCCCTCTGGCCGGGCACACTTTCCTGGGTCATGTCCGGCCTCCAAAGATCAACATGTCGCAACCCTACCTAGGCTCTTTAGAGAGGTCAGCACGCCGGTCTAAATCCTATATGCGCGCAGGGGTCTCGGGCCCATTACCTGTTCCACACCTGCACGTTGCGAACGCGGCCGAAGCAGACCTAGCCCCCTTAATACAAGCACAGGCGTTCCGGTCCAATCCGGGGCGCGCCACTCAGTCGCTGACGTCTTGAAGAGCTTCGGCTGATACCACGACGCCGAGAGCCCATAACTGTTCCCGCGTAGTTGGTTAGTGCGTATAGGCTCGTAGTCAGACTCAGATCAAATACCCAGATCTCGTTAAGCGTGTTATTTGAAGTATCCGTGGACGCCGACCAGGGACCAGCCCACCTGTCTCCTAGGTGGTCACAACCTGCCCTGTCGCTCCGCCACAAAGTAACAGTCGGGGGCCTTCGGGAACCCAGGCCCATCACTACCTGGATGGAACCACCTGCCCCTTCAGCCCCCCACATCGGAATCAATTGCGGGTACTCTATGAGCCGACCCGACTTTAGTCACATCATGTAACCTGTATAGTATGTATGTATGTATATACCCGTGATCACCTCCCGAAGTGATCACGGCCCAGTAGTATAGCATGGCAGACGGACAAGAGTGAAGGGCCACTGATGTAATACTAGCAACCTATACTAAGCATTTAGGATTGCAGGTAAAGGTATCAACAGTAGTAACAAGGACATGCTATGCAGCAGTATAGGATCAAACCGATGAAACAGTAACACTACTCTAATGCAAGCAGTAGAGGGAAAGAGTAGGCGATATCGGGATGAACAAGGGGGGTTGGCTTGCCTGGAAGCTCAGTCGAGAAGGAGGGGTCGTCAACACCGTAGTCGATCGGGGCAGCAGCGACGTCAGTCTCGTAGTCTACCAGAGAAAAGAGGGGGAAGAAACAATGAATACAATGCAAACAGATGCATGACGATGCATGACATAACATTAAGCGGTGCTAGGTATGCCCTAACGCGGTACTAGGTGATACCGACAAAGGGGGAAACACCCGGGAAAGTATTCCCGGTGTTTGACGTTTTCGGATAGACGGACCGGAGGGGGATGGTTGCAGGTTCGCTATGCTAGGGACGCGTTGCGAATGAACGGACTGCGTATTCGAATTCGTCTCGTCGTTCTGAGCAACTTTCATGTACAAAGTATTTTCATCCGAGATACGGTTTATTTTATATGATTTTTCAAGGTTTTAATCATTTTTTAAATTAACAAAATTAATTTAATTCGAAAATATGTTTACTGCATCAGCATGATGTCAGTATGACATCAGTGGTCAACATTGATCGTTGACTGGGTCAAACTGACGCGTGGGTCCCGGTTGTCAATGTCACAACACTAATTAACAGATTTAATTACTATAATTAGACAGGTTAATTAGGTTAAGTTAATTAACCTAAATTAATTAATTAATTATTAATTTTTTTTATCTTTTATCTTTTCTTTTTTTTAACGTTCTGGTGTGGGGCCCAGCTGTCATTTGGCCAGGGGGCTTAGCGGGGCGGGCTAAAGGGCGCCCGAACGGGCGCGACGGGTGTCGAGCGTCGCCCGAACGGGCAGGTCGCGCGGGGCTGGTCTCGGGCGCGACCAGCGGGCTTGGGCGCCGGTGGCCACGACGCCGGCCAGGGGGGCGCTAGCCGCGGTGGCCGAGAGGCGAGGTCAGGGTCGGCTCGCGCGGCGGCGAGTGGCGAAGGCAGTAGCCGGCGCGGCTGCAGCGAAGCCAGAAGGGGCGCTAGGCGAGGCCGCACGTGCAGGCGGCGCGGGGGCAGAGGGGTGAGCAGTGGCAGTGGGGCGCGCGACCGGAGCGGCAGGGGCGCGGCCCCGGGCGCGGCGAGGGCGGGCCAAGGCCACGGTGATCGGCGTGGGTGCGGCGACAGCGTGCAGCCTGGGCAGAGGAGCGGCAACAGCAGGGCTCAGGGGGCAGCGAGCGCGTGAACTGGCGCGGCCGTGGCGGAGCGGAGCGGGAGGCGAGGAGCAGGGCGCAGTGGTAGCAGCAGCAGACGATGGCAAGCGGGGCAGCGCGCGAGCGCGGGCGACAGAGGAGCGCGGCGAGGCCGGCGAGCGCGCGCAGGAATGCGGCCAGGGGCGGAGCGCGGGGAGCGGGCGGTGACCGAGCAGGGCGGTGCGGGAGCGCAGCGTCGGGCGTGGTCGGGTTCGAAGTGTCGCCGAGCGGGAGCAGTGAGGGAGAGGAGGAGGTTGGGGTTCTCATGTGCGTCGTGAGAAGAGGGTTCGGCGAGGTTTGAGGGCGACCCGCGGGGAGGAGGACGAGGAGGCGAGGCAGCGACGGTTGACGGCTCCGAGCGACGGCGGTCCTCCAGGCGGTGGCGACGCGGCGTCGAGCCCCGATCCAGATCGGGATCGGGGGGAGGGGAGAGAGCGAGCGAGTGGGGGGGGGGGGAAGTGGGGGAGACCGGGTTAGGGTTTCGGTCGGGTGGGGTTATGGAGGGGAGTGGGGATGGGCCGACTAGGGCAAGTTCGGCTGACCGGCTGGGCCGTTTGGCCCAGTTGGCCAGGGGGGTCCTTTACTTTATATTTCTATTTTTGTTTTGCCTTTTTATTTATTTATTTATTTCTCTTTTCCGTTCTATTTTATTTTAGTTTTATCAACCATAAAAGTTGTACCTAAATTAGTATCACTAGTTATTCCTCTGCTACAAATAGTTTAAACTCCTAATAAAATAGTTTAACAATTTATAAATAATAAAATGCATTTATTAAATTGGTTATGTTGCTATTTTATTCATTTTAGAGTATTTAAACATTTTATAAAAGTGTGGTTTCTCCACCATAATTACCTATGCATTATTTGGCACAACCCGAACATTTTAGTTTTAATATTTGAAAACATTTACTGTTTGACTTGATTTTGAATTTGAATCGTTTTGAACTAACATGAGATTAACAACAGTAACCGCGGTGATGTGGCATCATTAGCCGGAATGACTGTAGCATAACTATCCGGGCGTTACAATTCTCCTCCACTACAAGAAATCTCGTCCCGAGATTTAAGAGGTAGTGTAAGGGGGAAAGATTTGGCTACGAAATTCTATCGTGTCTTCTCGATCTTGGTTCCTCTCTTCGAAGAGGTCAATCCACTACGTTGATGTCTTCATTTCTCTGCTTCAGGTCATCATGATGAAGTCGGCATCCTTTCTTCGGGAACTCCATCGTACTTACGAAAGAATAAAGGGTGGGTGTTCCGGGAGAACAGACGACTGCAAGGTTGACTATCTGGTCAATAACATCGGGGAAGGTGGCGGAAAGTAACCCTCAAATTGAAACTTAAGAAAATATCAAGAGCAAAGTAAGGAGGCATCATGGGAAGTTTCGAGCGGGCAGGCAATCGTTCGATGCCTGAAATAGGGCGTGAAAGGGGTTCAAAGCAACGGGAATAGGTATTGTGTCTGATACCAGAATTGATGATCTCACAGAAGGTGGCTCGTGAATTACATACGAGGCCACGCGCGAGGAACGACCTTAGAATCAAGGGTGTACAGGAGAGTCAGGTTTCGATCCTGTGGAACTGTGGGTTATGGGCCCACCATGTGGGTTAAAAGTAGGAAGGGCGGTAACGTTTTGCACGGTCATGAAAGCAAGGCATGTCAGAGGACAGTCTGTCAGTAATGTTGGCAACAACGTTGGTACCAAGGGCGAGGGACGAAGAGAACCATTTTCCTGCTCGTTGAAACGAGGCGGACCTGTAGGCAAAGTTCTCGTCCATCGATGGTTACCGAAATGTCATCAACAGTAGTAACAGGGTCTTACTGACAGAGTTGCACACAGAGGTGCTTACCTAAGCAGGGAATTGTCACTGCTCAGTTAAGTCGGATTACAAGAAAGGTTAAACAAACAACGGAAAGGAAAATGTGTTTAAACACATATTTCAGGTGTATATCCTTCCCAAGGACAAGCAGAGCATGATATCCATGACATGATATATAGTAGAAAACTATTTGGGTAAGGGGGGAGGAATTTCATGACATTACCCATACAACGGTGTTTGGATATAGATAAAGTAAATTTAGCATTGTGCTTCAAATGTTCTTATTGATGCTCGGAGTACCACAGACATGCTTCAAGATAGCATTGACATGGTCTACAAGCAAAGGCCAGACTTTGGATACACAAAGGATCCATCAGGACAACTCATAGAATAAGTCTTACAATTTCCTCATGGAAGAATGGTTAACCTTGCTAAAAAGGAAACTATAACAACAGGTCCTCCGGCCAGGTGTGCTAGGCATGACATCACCATACCGGGTCATATAAGGACCAATGTTATGACTCTTGGAAAATGTTCCAACCATCATATCTGACCGAGTTTCAGATCTGATTGGGGTCAGGATACCTGAGAAGAAAAGGTGCGACACAAATTGACGAGAAGACATTGTAAGATTCTCGGGAAATGAACTATGGAAGCGAGTTCCGAAACAAGAGTTCATTATTAAACCAAGGAGAGGATGAGGAGGTGGCTGATGAACTCAACGACAATTCATCGAGATTTCCAAAGGATGGATTTCCAAAATTATGTGAACAAGGTAACATATTGGACATGTCGAAGTATATAACGAAGTATGTTCGAGGAGAACATACTCGAGTGAACATTGATCAAAACGTGCACCTAGAAGATGGACAAAGTAGCACGATCGATGTTAGAATGGTGATTCAATAACCAATAGACTAAGAATCAAGCTATCGACCATTAACTCCAAGCAATAGGGTTGCTATAAGTTCTAAAATTACACCTCTCAGTCCATTTGTCGGTATTCCGGTTAGAAACAACACGGGGACCAAGGAAAGAATGGTGATGGTGATAAGTATAGCTTGTATCAAGAATTCTCAAGACGTGGTGAAATTCCCACGACATTCTTGACATAAAAGATGGTAATACTCCAAGGTAGATCATAACACAAGCTGGATAGAAATAAACTCAAGGTACTACACAAAACATGAACAATTTTGTGTCGGAGGGAGGGCAATAAAGTTGCCGTTGATAACATAAATCATCGAGGGGCCAGGATGGTATTTCTCATCAAGAATTCGATTGTTATTCTGGAAGAGCTCAGAACATTGATGAGGCCAGATATTTAGTCGAGAGGTTTCATGAAGATGTAATCGAGCATCGATGACACCAAGCAAAAGCAAATGGTGAAGCGAGCAGTTATTGGAACCACGGATTTGGCACAAACTCGGAATCAAGCTTGTTGCTCAAGGCAATACGATATGACGAGGAAGATCGATGTAGGCTTAGCTCATCATCAAAATTTTGTGCTCCGGGACGAAGGACCAGGTAGCACAGTTAAAAGTTAGCATGATAATTATATAACCGATCAGGCTAGGAATGACTTGAAGGATTATTAAACTCATAAGCAACAAAAATTACTTAGAGTTATTGAATCGGAGTGTGGAATCGATTCACTTATCGGTGTTCTCGAGTGACTAATAACTCAGAACCCGGGGAAATCTGAAATCAGTGAGAAGCAATGCTAGATGAAGACTCATAGGAAGCAACACAGTTCTTTGATATTCTCGAGATACCGGAGGGTAATACTCGAAGGAAGATCAAAATAGGGGTTGCGGAGATGTACTTTTCTGCAGAAGACAAGTTGCTTTACCTTGTGTGGGAAATGGAATCAAGTAGAAAATGTGGTCGGAACCACGATTGCAAAGGATCAATTCACAGATACCAGATGATAATATATCAAGGAAATAGTTATTATTACAAGAAGCTTCCATGATAGGATCTACATCGTGTCGATGGGCATGAACACAAAGTTCAAGGTCAACTCCCACTTCTCCAATGCATGACCATTCATTTACTGCTCTATTAAAAATGGTTTGAGTGTGAAAACCTACCTGGAGTATGACCTGTGAAAACTTTCGGGTTCGCACAGATTAGGGGAGGCATAGGTTCAACCCATCAAGGCATCTTAGGAACATATACCACAAACTTGAAGAGTAAATAACACAAGCTCAAAAGCAGAGCATGGTTGACAAAGCAGAGGAATCAATTTACCAGAGGCATTATGTATCCGAGGAAAGACTCACAAAGTTATTGAATATGAAGAACATTGTCGGATAATAATCCGACAATGGATCTGACGGTCCATAATGAAGCTAATGTGAGCATCGGCACACCATCAGAGGAAGAAACAATGCAAAGGCATTGGATTATATAAACAACTGACTAATTCAAAGCTCAAATGCAAAGGAATTATGGTTTCCAAATCAAGGGATCAGAAGCGAACGCTCTGATTAAGGATGGATAAGTTGAGTACGCTTAGGGGTACAATCGAGGGCAATTTGATTGGTTGAGATCCAGCCCATGTTTAAAATGACATCTGAGCCGGAAGGATGAATTCTAGGATCTGATTGAGGATTGCGAGCATTCGCAACATATTGAATCAACAGACTCAAAATGATAATGACAAAGGATACCAATAAGATTACCAGACTTATGGGATTAATTATAATGCAAGCAAGCAAGAATTTCAAGAGCAATAGGCTGTTGAGGATTTTCGGAAGACCAAATGGTGTATCGAAGACTTTTGTGAAATACAAGAATCAACTGGGGATGAACGGATACTCGATAAGTGCAAGGAATTATCTGTAGGGGTATTTCTGCAGCAAGGAACTACAAGGCAGTGGCACAAGGGATCCTTAAAAGTCGGAGAACAATTCGATGTATCTTGTAATAACAAGAGCAACTGGGAGTAATTGTATGAACGACAAGTGTATGTCGTTATCCATATGGATATATCGGTAGTAGGGAATTAAAAAGGCAGAGGGCACAAGGGTCTCAGGAATCATCGAAGAGTATCTTCAAAATCTTCTGGTGAAGCAGTCGATCATCTGGAATGAAGGGGCTCTTCAGCAAGAAGTGGTTACGAGAACCTATAGTTAGAATTAGCAAAATCATTTATCCCGAATAGAAGAGAGATCAGAATCCCAGAGTATAGACGAGGAATAAAAGATCCTAATACCACCCAAGGGCGACGTGGGCCCGTAAGACACACAGCCATGTTAGTAAAAGTTTTGTAGTGACTAGACTCGACTTCGACCAAGGAGTGTGGAAGGGGGATTCCTACAGGCAGTCGGCTTTGATACCAACTTGTGACGCCCCCGATTCAATCGTACACTAATCATACAAACAAATGTGTACGATCAAGATCAGGGACTCACGGGAAGATATCACAACACAACTCTAGACGCAAATTAAAATAATACAAGCTTCATATTACAAGCCAGGGGCCTCGAGGGCTCGAATACATCAGCTCGAATACAAACGAGTCAGCGGAAGCAACAATATCGGAGTACAGACATTAAGTTAAACAAGGTGCCATAAGATGGCTAGCACAAACTGGGATACAGATCAAAAGAGGCACATGCCTCCTGCCTGGGATCATCCTAAACTACTCCTGGTCGTCAGCGGCCTGAACGTAGTAGTAGGCATCCTCGGTGTAGTAGGGGTCGTCGTCGACGGTGGCGTCTGGCTCCTGGGCTCCAACATCTGGTCGTATCAACCAGGTATAGAAAGGGGGAAAGGGGGGAGCAAAGCAACTGTGAGTACTCATCCAAAGTACTCGCAAGCAAGGATCTACGCTACATATGCATTGGTATCAATGAAATGGTAGTATCTGTGGACTGAACTGCAGAATGCCAGAATAAGAGGGGGAGAAGCTAGTCCTATCGAAGACTACACTTCTGGCAGCCTCCATCTTGAAGCATGTAGAAGAGAGTAGCTGGTAAGTTAACCAAGTAACAACGTATAGCATAATCCTACCCGGCGATCCTCCCCTCATCGCCCTGTGGGAAAGCGATCACCGGGTTGTCTCTGGAACTTATCTGGGTGTGTTTTATGAAGTATCCGGTTCTAGTTGTCATGAGGTCGGAATACAACTCCGGGTCGTCCTTTTACCGAGGGACATGGCTATTCGAATAGATAAACTTCCCTGCAGGGGTGCACCACATTGTCCAACACACTCGATCCCTCTGGCCGGGCACACTTTCCTGGGTCATGTCCGGCCTCAGAAGATCAACACGTCGTAGCCCAACCTAGGCTCTTTAGAGAGGTCAGCACGCCGGTCAAAATCCTATGCGCGCAGGGGTCTCGGGCCCATCGCCCGTTGCACACCTGCACATTGCGAACGCGGCCGAAAGCAGACCTGGCCCCCTTAATACAAGCGCAGGCATTCCGGTCCAATCCGGCGCGCGCCACTCAGTCGCTGACGTCTTGAAGAGCTTCGGCTGATACCACGACGCCGAGAGCCCATAACCGTTCCCGTGTAGTTGGTTAGTGCGTATAGGCTCATAGCCAGACTCAGATCAAATACCCAGATCTCGTTAAGTGTGTTATTTGAAGTATCCGCGGACGCCGACCAGGGACCAGGCCCACCTGTCTCCTAGGTGGTCACAACCTACCCTGTCGCTCCGCCACAAAGTAACAGTCGGGGGCCTTCGGGAACCCAGGCCCATCACTACCTGGATGGAACCACCTGCCCCTTCAGCCCCCCACATCGGAATCAATTGCGGGTACTCTACGAGCCGACCCAACTTTAGTCACATCATGTAACCTGTATAGTATGTATGTATGTATGCATATACCCGTGATCACCTCCCAAAGTGATCACGGCCCAGTAGTATAGCATGACAAACGGACAAGAGTGTAGGGCCACTGATGTAATACTAGCAACCTATACTAAGCATTTAGGATTGCAGGTAAAGGTATCAACAGTAGTAACAAGGACATGCTATGCAGCAGTATAGGATCAAACCGATGAAACAGTAACACTACTCTAATGCAAGCAGTAGAGGGAAAGAGTAGGCGATATCGGGATGAACAAGGGGGGTTGGCTTGCCTGGAAGCTCAGTCGAGAAGGAGGGGTCATCAACACCATAGTCGATTGGGGCAGCAGCGACGTCAGTCTCGTAGTCTACCGGAGAGAAGAGGGGAAGAAACAATGAATACAATGCAAACAGATGCATGACGATGCATGACATAACATTAAGCGGTGCTAGGTATGCCCTAACACGGTACTAGGTGATACCGGCAAAAGGCGGACGAACGGACAGCGTATTCAAATTCGTCTCATCGTTCTGAGCAACTTTCATGTACAAAGTATTTTCATCCGAGATACGGTTTATTTTGTATGATTTTTCAAGGTTTTAATCATTTTTTACATTAACAGAATTAATTTAATTCGAAAATATGTTTACTGCATCAGCATGACGTCAGTATGACATCAGCGGTCAACATTGACCGTTGACTGGGTCAAACTGACGCGTGGGCCCCGGTTGTCAATGTCACAACACTAATTAACAGATTTAATTACTATAATTAGACAGGTTAATTAGGTTAAGTTAATTAACCTAAATTAATTATTAATTATATATATATTTTTTATCTTTTATCTTTTCTTTTTCTTTTTTTAAGGTTCTGGCGTGGGGCCCAGCTGTCATTTGGCCAAGGGGCTTAGCAGGGCGGGCTAACGGGCGCGACGGGCGTCAGGCGTCGCCCGAACGGGCAGGTCGCGCGGGGCTGGTCCCGGGCGCGGCCAGCGGGCTTGAGCGCCGGCGGCCACGACGCCGACCAGGGGGGGCGCTAGCCACGGTGGCCGAGGGGCGAGGTCAGGGGTGGCTCGCGCGGCGGCGAGCGGCCAAGGCAGCAGCCGGCGCGGCTGCAGTGAAGCCAGGCGGGGCGCTAGGTGAGGCCGCACGTGCAGGCGGCGCGGGGGCAGTGGGGTGAGCAGCGGCAGTGGGGCGCGCGACCGGAGCGGCAGGGGCGCGGCCCCGGGCGCGGCGAGGGCGGGCCAAGGCCACGGCGATCGGCGCGGGTGCGGCGACAGCGCGCAGCCTGGGCAGAGGAGCGGCAACAGCGGGGCTTAGGGGGCAGCGAGCGCGTGCACTGGCGCGGCCGTGGCAGAGCGGAGCGGGAGGCGAGGAGCAGGGCGCAGTGGTAGCAGCAGCAGACGACGGCAAGCGGGGCTGCGCGCGAGCGCGGGCGATAGATTAACGCGGCGAGGCCGGCGAGCGCGCGCAGGAACGCGGCCAGGGGCGGAGCGCGGGGAGCGGGCGGTGACCGAGCAGGGCGGTGCGGGAGCACAGCGTCGGGCGCGGCCGGGTTCGAAGTGTCGCCAAGCGGGAGCAGTGAGGGAGAGGAGGAGGTTGGGGTTCTCACGTGCGTCGTGAGAAGAGGGTTCGGCGAGGCTCGAGGGCGACCAGCGGGAAGGAGGACGAGGAGGCGAGGCGGCAACGGTTGACGGCTCCGGGCGACGGCGGTCCTCCAGGCGGCGGCGATGCAGCGTCGAGCCCCGATCCAGATCGGGATAGGGAGGAGGGGGAGAGAGCGAGCGAGTGGGGGGGGGGGAAGGGGGGGAGACCGGGTTAGGGTTTCGGTCGGGTGTGGTTATGGAGGGGAGTGGGGATGGGCCGGCTGGGGCAAGTTGGGCTGGCCGGCTGAGCCGTTTGGCCCAGTTGCCAGGGGGGTCCTTTACTTTATATTTATATTTTTGCTTTGCCTTTTTATTTATTTATTTCCCTTTTTCCGTTCTATTTTATTTTAGTTTTATCAACCATAAAAGTTGTACCTAAATTAGTATGACTAGTTATACCTTTGCTACAAAAAGTTTAAACCCCTAATAAAATAGTTTAAGAATTTATAAATAATAAAATGCATTTATTAAATTGGTTATGTTGCTGTTTTATTCATTTTAGAGTATTTAAACATTTTATAAAAGTGTGGTTTCTCCACCATAATTACCTATGCATTATTTGGCACAACCCGAACATTTTAGTTTTAATATATGAAAACATTTACTATTTGACTTGATTTTGAATTTGAATCGTTTTGAACTAACGCGAGATTAACAACAGTAACCGCGGTTACGTGGCATCATTAGCCGGAATTACTGTAGCATAACTATCCAGGCGTCACATCACGACGGCTCCGTATCGTAAAACGCGATGAAACTTTCTCCCTGATTTTTTCCTTGGGGCGATGATATATGTAGGCTTGGAATTAGGTCAAGCGGAGGCTCATGGGGCCCACAAGCTCACATGGCGCACCTCAGGGGGTGGGCGCCTCCTGAGCTTGTGGCTCCATGGTGGCCCCCCTCCGGTAGTTCTTTGCACCAATACTTTTTTATATTCCAAAAAATCTCCGTAAATTTTCCTCCAATTCTGAGAACTTTTATTTCTGCACAAAAATAACACCAAGATAGTTCTACTGAAAACAGTGTTAGTCCGGGTTAGTTTCATTCAAATCATGCAAATTAGAGTCCAAAACAAGAGCAAACGTGTTTGGAAAAGTAGATACATTGGGGACATATCACATCTTGATCATAAAGAATCTCTTCTATAGGAGGATATTCACAATTTATCCTATAATGAGCAAAAATATCCTTAGCTTCTTTCATTATGAAATCAAATTTATTCATTAGGATAATCATTGCCAACTTTTTATCTCTAGGATCATGTATATTAGGTAATCCAAGAAACATTATTTGCAAAGAGGGATGTATGTTCATGAACTTTCTCTCTAATTCCCTTATCAACATAACTATAGCATCCACATAACTATTTATTCTCGGAAGTATAGATCCCCCAATTAATGATATGACTTGTGAGCAAGTAAAGAATTCCTGGATAATACTTTTCCCAATGACATTCCCACTTCGTATTTTTTTTGTTTTCCAAGTTAAGGGAACTAGATGATACCCCGCGCGTTGCTCCGGGAACTTTTAATAAATAATTTGATGTTTCAAAAGATGAGAAAGTATATGAAACATAGTATAAGTAGTTGTAAAGAATTTCTTTGAAAGAAATATTGTTTAGAGTAAGCATTTATAGCAAATTCGATGAAAACCAAAAATAGGTGTGATTTTTGTTCTTTTAATTTATTAGCTTGAAAATATATCGGCGAGACAATATGAGATGAAAACAATGTTGCGTAGAGACAATGGAGACATCTCAACCCTTGGCTAAACCTAAAACAACGATATCAACTACATATGTGAATTAAAAAAACATAGCTTACATAGAAAAATAAAACATGGGTTCACTCTTAACTTGATTTTCTGTTAAAAAATAAGGTCACTTCCTAGGTAGCTCATTCACCACAATATACCTGGGTAGCTGATACATGTCCAACGTATCTATAATTTTTGATTGTTCCATGCTATTATATTATCAATCTTGGATGTTTTATATTCATTTTATAGCAACTTTATATCATTTTTTGGGACTAACCTATTGACATAGTGCCCAGTACCAGTTGCTTTTTTTTTGCTTGTTTTTTACTTCGCAGAATATCAGTACCAAATGAAGTCCAAGTGCCACGGAACTTTTTGGAGATTTTTTTCTACCCAGAAGACAACTTGGGAGCCAAGGAAGTACCGGAGGGGAGGCCCGTGGGGCCCACAAGGCACCAGGGCGCGCCAGAGGCCCCTGACGCGCCCTAGTGGGTAGTGGGGCCCACAGGCCCCCTCTCCACCGCCTCTCAGCTCTATAAATATCCAAATATTCCAGAAACCCTAGGGGAGTCGAGAGATCAGAGTTTCCACCACCGCAAGTTCCAGAACCACGAGATCCAATCTAGAGGCCTTTTCCGGCACCTTGCTAGAGGGGGAAACGATCATGGAGGGGTTCATCATCCTCATTAGTGCTCCTGCGATGATGCGTGAGTAGTTTACCATAGACCTACGGGTCCATAGGCAGTAGCTAGATGACTTCTTCTCTCTTTTTGATTCTCAATACAATGTTCTCCTCGATGTTCTTGGAGATCTATTTGATGTAATGAATTTTTGCGGTGTGTTTGTTGGGATCCGATGAATTGTGAGTTTATGATCAGATCTATCTATGAATATTATTTGAGTCTTTGTTGAACTCTTATATGCATGATTGTTATAACCTTGTATTTCTTCTCCGAAACTTTGGTTTGGTTTGGCCAACTAGATTGATTTTTCTTGCCATGGGAAGAGGTGCTTTGTGATGGGTTCGATCTTGCGGTGCTCAAACTCAGTGACAGAAAGAGACATGACACGCATGTATCGTTGCCATTAAGGATAAAAAGATTGGGTCTATTCCTACATGAATAGATCTTGTCTACATCATGTCACCGTTCTTATTGCATTACTCTATTTCTTCATGAACTTAATACACTAGATGCATGCTGGATAGTGGTCGATGTGTGGAGTAATAGTAGTAGATGCAGAATCGTTTCGGTCTACTAATCTTGGACGGATGCCTATATACATGATCATTGCCTTGGATATCATCATAATTATTTGCTTTTCTATCAATTGCCCAACAGTAATTTGTTTACCCACCGTATGCTATTTTCTCGAGATAAGCCTCTAGTGAACCTATGGTCCCCGGGTCTCTTTTCTATCATATTGCTTCAGATCTATTTATCCAAAACCCAAAAATACCTTGCTGCACTTTTTCTTTATTTATTTTATTTTGTGTTTGTTGGAAATATGCCCTAGAGGCAATAATAAAGTGGTTATTATTATATTTCCTTAATCATGGTAAAGGTTTTTTATTCATTCTATAACTGTAGTGATCAGAAACTTAAATACATGTGTGGATACATAAACAAATACCAAGTCCCTAGTAAGCTTCTACTAGACTAGCTCGTTGATCAAAAGATGGATAAGGTTTCGTGACCATAGACATGAGTTGTCGTTTGATAACGCGATCACATCATTAGGAGAATGATGTGATGGACAAGACCCATTCATTAGCATAGCATATGATCGTTCAGTTTATTACTACTGCTTTCTTAATGTCAAATACATGTTCATTCGACCATGAGATCATGCAACTCCCGGACTCCGGAGGAATGCCTTGTGTGTATCAAACGTCACTTCGTAACTGGGTGATCATAAAGGTGCTCTACATGTATCTCCGAAGGTGTCTGTTGAGTTGCCATGGATCGAGATTGGAATTTGTCATTCTGTATGACGAAAAGGTATCTCTGGGCCCTCTCGGTAATAGAACATCACAAGAATCTTGCAAGCAAAGGGACTAAGGAGTTAGTTTCAAGATGATGTATTACGGAACGAGTAAAGATACTTGCCGATAACGAGATTGAACTAGGTATGGAGATACCGATGATCGAATCTTGGGCAAGTAACATACCGACGGACAAAGGGAACTACATACGTTGTCATAAAGGTTCGACCGATAAAGATCTTCGTAGAATATGTAGGAACCAATATGGGCATCCAGGTCCCGCTATTGGTTATTGACTGGAGAAGCGTCTCGGTCATGTCTACATCATTCTCGAACCCATAGGGTCCGCACGCTTAATGTTCATTGACGATATATTATAATATGAGTTATGTATGTTGGTGACCGAATGTTGTTTGGACTCCCGGATGAGATCACGGACATGACGAGGAGCTCCGGAATGGTCTGGAGGTAAAGATTGATATATAAAATGATGGTTGGGCCAAGGGGTAAGGCCCACGGGGCTTTAGGTCGGTGCAAAAAAAAGTTTTGCGGAGGTCGGGGACCAGACGCCAGGGACCCTGGCATCTGGTGCTAGAATCCGAGAAGGACTCTTCCTTGCGTTCCAAACCGACTTTGGGGAGGCCCTCTCCCCAAATAACGACCCCAGGGCTCAATGATACGTCTCCAACGTATCTATAATTTATGAAGTATTCATGCCATGGTTGCAACAATTTTATATGGTTTTGGTATGATTTTATTAGAACTAACCCAGACTGACATTGTTTTCAACAGAACTACCGTGGTGTCGTTTTTTGTGCAGAAATAAAAGTTCTCGGAATGGGCTGAAAATTTATGGTGATTTTTTATGGACCAAAAGAGACCCCCGAAGCACCGGAGCTGGGCCAGAAAGTGACCGTGGAGACCACAAGCCTGGGGGACATGCCCACCCCCCTAGGGCACGCCTCCCGAGCTTGTGGGCCCCTCGGGCACCCCCTGACTTGTTTCCAATGCCAAAAATTCTTATAAATACGGAAACCTCTGAAAAGAACCCTAGATCGGAAGTTTCGCCGCTGTAAGCCTCTGTAGCCACGAAAAACCAATTGGGAGCCCGTTCCGGCACCCTGCCGGAGGGGGAAATCATCACCGGAGGCCATCTTCATCATCCTGGCGGCCACCATGATGAGGAGGGAGTAGTTCACCCTCGGGGTTGAGGGTATGTACCAGTAGCTATGTGTTTGATCTCTCTCTCTCTCGTGTAATTGATTTGGCACGATGATGTACCGCGAGCTTTGTTATTATAGTTGGATCATATGGTGTTCTTCCCCCTCTACCTTCTTGTGATGAATTGAGTCTTGCTCTTTGAGGTTTCGTTATGTTGGATTGAGTATTGGATTTGAGAACACTTGATGTATGTCTTGCGATGGGATATCTATGGTGACAATGGGATGTTCTATTGATTCACTTGATGTATGTTTTGGCACTCAACTCATGGATTCCCGAGGTGACATTGGGGTAATCTATGCATAGGAGTTGATGCACGTTTTCGTCCTACATTCTCCGATAGAAACTTTGGAGTGATTCTTTGTTGCACGTTGAGGGATTGTTATATGATCCAATTATGTTATCATTGTTGAGAGAATTTGTACTAGTGAAAGTATGAACCCTAGGCCTTGTTTCCAAGCATTGCAATACCATTTTTGCTAACTTTTGTTAGTAGTTACCTTGCTGTTTTTATATTTTTAGATTACAAAAACCTATATCTACTATCCATATTACACTTGTATCACCATCTTTTCGCCGAACTAGTGCACCTATCTACCATTGTATTGGGTGTGTTGGGGACACAAGAGACTCTTTGTTATTTGGTTGCAGGGTTGTTTGAGAGAAACCATCTTCATCCTACACCTCCCACGGATTGATAAACCTTAGGTCATCCACTTGAGGGAAATTTGCTACAGTCCTACAAAACTCTGCGCTTGGAGGCCCAACACGAGTCTACAAGAAGAAGGTTGCGTAGTAGACATGACTCAACATATAAATAGAGGAGGAGGGCAAGCCCCTAGAACACAAGTTTTTGAGCCTCCTCTAGTTGATCTAGTTCTAGTTCTAGTTTGTCCTAGTTGACTAATTAGAGCTAGCTCTATCTACCTCTAATCCTCATAATTAGAAGCCATGTGTGGTTCTAGTCTCCTCCCTCTAGTTCATCCTCCGCTCTAAATCCGTTGTGCTTGGCGAAGCCCTGTGGAAATAGTTTCACCACCACCGTCACCACACCGTCGTGCTGCCGGAACTCATTTACTACTTCGCTCCTCTTGCTGGATCAAGAAGGCGATGACGTCATTGAGCTGAACGTGTGTGGAACGCGGAGGTGCCGTACGTTCGGTGCTTGATCGGTACGGATCGCGAAGGTGTATGACTACATCAACCGCGTTGATAAACGCTTCCGCTTAGCAATCTACAAGGGTATGTAGATGCTGTCCCCCTCTCGTAGCTATGCATCTCCATGAATAGATCTTACGTGTGCGTAGAAATTTTTTTGTTCTCCATGCAACGTTTCCCTACAGTGGCATCATGAGGCAGGTCTATGCGTAGATGATATGCACGACTAAAAC
Organism: Thinopyrum elongatum; assembly: GCA_011799875.1. Lineage (NCBI taxonomy): Eukaryota > Viridiplantae > Streptophyta > Magnoliopsida > Poales > Poaceae > Thinopyrum > Thinopyrum elongatum. The sequence continues at coordinate 474,640,316 of CM022301.1, forward strand.
ACAAAGGAGTTGTGGGCGATGATGTTCATATTGCTTACCACCTATGTCTTATTTTGATTCAGTGCTATTGTGGGATGAAGTGGCTCGGAGCAACCTTACATGTCTACGTACATGAGACCGGTTCCACCGACTGACATGCAACTTGTTTTGCATAAAGGTGGTTGGCGGGTGTCTGTTTCTCCCACTTTAGTTAAATCTAATTTGACTACGGCGGTCCTTGCAGAAGGTTAAATAGCAACTTGATAATCACCGTTGTGGTTTTGCGTAGGTAAGAACGGTTCTTGCTAGTTGCCCGTAGAAGCCACGTAAAAACTTGCAACAACAAAGTAGAGGATGTCTAACTTATTTTTGCAGGGTATGTTGTGATTTGATATGGCCAAGACGTGATATGATATATGTTGATGTATGAGATGATCATGTTTTGTAATAAGTTCACGACTTGCATGTCGATGAGTACGACAACCGGCAGGAGCCTTAGGGTTGTCTTTAATTATTGTATGACCTGCGTGTCAATCACTAAGTGCCATGTAATTGCTTTACTTTATCGCTATGCGTTAGCAATAGTTGTATAAGCAATAGTTGGCGAGACGACCCCGACGCAACGATGGAGATCAAGGTGTCGCACCAGTGATGATGGAGATCGTGCCGTTGCTTTGGAGATGGAGATCAAAAGCACAAGATGATGATGGCCATATCATGTCACATATTTTGATTGCATGTGATGTTTATCCTTTATGCATCTTATTTTGCTTAGAACTACGGTAGCATTATAAGATGATCCCTTCACTTAATTTCAAGATAAAAGTGTTCTCCCCGAGTATGCACCGTTGCTAAAGTTCGTCGTTTCGAAGCACCTCGTGATGATTGGGTGTGATAGACTCTACGTTCACATACAACGGGTGTAAGCCAGTTTTGCACATGCAGAATACTTGGGTTAAACTTGACGAGCCTAGCATGTACAGACATGGTCTCGGAACACTGAAGACCGAAAGGTCGAACATGAGTCATACAGTAGATATGATCAACATGGAGATGTTCACCATTGAAAACTACCCCATCTCACGTGATGATCGGACATGGGTTAGTTGATTTGGATCATGTATCACTTAAACAACTTGAGGGATGTTGATTTAAGTGGGAGTTCATCAGTAATTTGATTATTTGAACTAAAATTTATCAGAACTTAGTCCTAATAGTCTTTGCAAATCTATGTTGTAGATCAATGGCCCGTGCTTTCGTTCCCTTGAATTTTAATGCGTTCCTAGAGAAAGCTAAGTTGAAAGATGATGGTAGCAACTACACGGACTGGGTCCGTAACTTGAGGATTATCCTCATTGCTGCACAGAAGAATTATGTCCTTGATGCACCACTAGGTGATAGACCTGCTGCAGGAGCTGATGCAGACGTTATGAACGTCTGGCAGGCTCGATCTGATGACTACTTGATAGTTCAGTGTGCCATGCTTTATGGCTTGGAACCGGGACATCAAAAGCGTTTTGAACGCCACAGAGCATATGAGATGTTCCAAGAGCTGAAGTTGATATTTAAACTAATGCCCGCGTTGAGAGATATGATGTCTCCAACAAGTTCTTTAGCTGTAAGATGGAGGAGAACAGTTCTGTCAGTGAACACATACTCAGAATGTCTGGGTACCACAACCACTTGACTTAGCTGGGAATTGATCTTCTAGTTGAGAGTGTTATTGATAGAGTTCTTCAGTCACTGCCACCAAGCTACAAAGGCTTCGTGATGAACTATAATATGCAAGGGATGACGAAAACGATTTCCGAGATCTTCGCGATGCTGAAATCGGCGGAGGTAGAAATCAAGAAAGAGCATCAAGTGTTGATGCTTAACAAGACCACCGGTTTCAAGAAAAAGGGCAAGGGAAAGAAAGGGAACTTTAAGAAGACCGGCAAACAATTGCCGCTCCCATGATGAAGCCCAAAGCTAGACCTAAGCCAGAAACTGAGTGCTTCTATTGCAAGGGAAATGGTCACTGGAAGCGGAACTGCCCCAAGTACTTGGCAGATAAGAAGGATGGCAAAGTGAACAAAGGTATATTTGATATACATGTTATTGATGTGTTCCTTACTAGTGCTCGTAGTAGCGCCTGGGTATTTGGTACTAGTGTGGTTGCTCATATTTGTAACTCGAAATAGGAGCTGCGGAATAAACGAAGATTGGCTAAGGAAGAGGTGACGATGCGCGTCGGGAATGGTTCCTAGGTTGATGTGATCGCCGTCGGCACGCTACCTCTACATCTACCTTCGGGATTAGTTTTAGACCTCAATAATTGTTATTTGGTGCCAGCGTTGAGCATGAAAATTATATCTGGATCTTGTTTATTGCAAGACGGTTATTCATTTAAGTCAGAGAATAATGGTTGTTCTATTTATATGAGTAACATCTTTTTTGGTCATGCACCCTTAGTGAATGGTCTATTCTTGTTGAATCTCAATCGTAGTGATACACATATTCATAATATTGATGCCAAAAGATGCAAAGTTGATAATGATAGTGCAACATACTTGTGGCACTGCCGTTTAGGTCATATTGGTGTAAAGCGCATGAAGAAACTCCATGCGGATGGACTTTTGGAATCACTTGATTATGAATCATTTGATACTTGCGAACCATGCCTCATGGGTAAGATGACTAACACTACATTCTCTGGAACAATGGAGCGAGCTAATGACTTATGGGAAATAATACATACCGATGTATGCGGTCCGATGAGTGTTGAAGCACGTGGCGGGTATCCTTATTTTCTAACCTTCACAGATGATTTGAGTAGGTATGGGTATATCTACTTGATGAAACACAAGTCTGAAACATTTGAAAAGTTCAAAGAGTCTCAGAGTGAAGTGGAGAATCATCCTAGAAGAAAATAAAGTTTCTACGATCTGATCACGGAGGTGAATATTGGAGTTATGAGTTTGGCCTTCATTTAAGATAATGTGGATTTGTTTCATGATACCTCTCCAACGCATATATAATATTTGATTGTTCCATGCTATTATATTACCAGTTTTGGATGTTTTATATGCATTAATATGCTATTTTATATTATTTTTGGGACCAACCTATTAACCTAGAGCCGAGTGCCAGTTTCTGTGTTTTCCTTGTTTTTGAGTTTTACAGAAAAGGAATACCAAAGGGAGTCCAGACGGAATAAAACTTTCGCTATGATTTTTCTTGGACCAGAAGACACCCAGAGGACTTGGGGAGGGGGTCAGAAGAGTCACGAGGTGCCCACAAGCCCACATGGCACGCCCCTGGCTTGTGGACCCCTCGGGAGTCCCCCAACCCTAATCTTTGCACTATAAATTCCAAAATATTCCCCCAACACCAGAAGCATCCACCAAAATACTTTTCCACCGCCGCAAGCCTCTGTTCCCGTGAGATCCCATCTTGGGGCCTTTTCCAGCAATCTGCCGGAGGGGGATTCGATCATGGAGGGCCTCTACATCAACCTTGCTGCCCTTCCGATGATGTGTGAGTAATTTACCATAGACCTACGGGTCCATAGCTAGTAGCTAGATGGGTTCTTCTCTCTCTTTGATCTTCAATACAATGTTCTCCTCGATGTTCTTGGAGATCTATTCGATGTAATACTTTTTTGCGGTGTGTTTGTTGAGATCCGATGAATTGTGGATTTATGATCAGATTATCTATGAATATTTTTTGAGTCTTCTCTGAACTCTTTTATGCATGATTAAGGTATCTTGGTATTTCTCTTCGAACTATCTGTTTGGTTTGGCCAACTAGATTGGTTTTTCTTGCAATGGGAGAGGTGCTTAGTTTTGGGTTCAATCTTGCGGTGTCCTCACCTAGTGACAGAAGGGGTAGCGAGGCACATATTGTATTGTTGCCATCTGCTACTTCTTGAGCTTGCGTTGGTTTTTCCCTTGAAGAGGAAAGGGTGATGCAGCAAAGTAGAGATAAGTATTTCCCTCAGTTTGAGGACCAAGGTATCAATCCAGTAGGAGGTACACGCAAGTCTCCAATCTATGCACCTGCACAAACAATCAAACACTTGCACCCAACGTGATAAAGGGCTTGTCAATCCCTTCACGGTCACTTGCAAGGATGAGATCTGATAGAGATAGATATAAACGATTACTAAAATGTAAAACAAAGTAAAAACAAATAAATTGCATCAAGGTATTTTTTGGGTTTTTTGGTTTATAGATCTGAAAATATATGATGGAAAATAAACCCGGGGGCCATAGGTTTCACTAGAGGCTTCTCTCTTGAAATAAAACATACGGTGGGTGAACAAATTACTGTCGAGCAATTGATAGAAAAGTGCAAAGTTATGACGATATCCAAGGCAATGATTATGAATATAGGCATCACGTTCGTGTCAAGTAGACCGACTCCTGCCTGCATCTACTACTATTACTCCACACATCGACCGCTATCCAGCATGCATCTAGAGTATTAAGTTCAAATGAACGGAGTAACACCTTAAGTAAGATGACATGATGTAGAGGGATAAACTCAAGAAATATGATGAAAACCCCATCTTTTTACCCTTGATGGCAACAATACAATACGTGCCTCGCTACCCGTACTTAGTCACTGGGTGAGGACACCACAAGATTGAACCCAAAACTAAGCACCTCTCCCATTGCAAGAAGAACCAATCTAGTTGGCCAAACCAAACCGATAATTCGAAGAGAAATACAAAGATATCAAATCATGCATATAAGAATTCAGAGAAGATTCAAATAATATTCATAGATAATCTGATCATAAATCCACAATTCCTAGGATCTCGACAAACACACCGCAAAAGAATATTACATCGGATAGATCTCCAAGAAAATCAAGGAGAACATTGTATTGAAGATCAAAGAGAGAGAAGAAGCCATCTAGCTACTAGCTATGGACCCGTAGATCTGTGGTAAACTACTCACGCTTCATCGGAAGGGCAATAGAGTTGATGTAGAAGCCCTCCGTGATCGAATCCCCCTCCGGCAGGGTGCCGAAAAAGGCCCCAAGATGGGATCTCACGGGTACAGAAGGTCGCGGCGGCGGAAAAGTATTTTGGTGGACACTTCTGGTCGTTTTGGAATATTTCTGAATTTATAGGCCAAAGATTAGGGTTAGAGGAGCTCTGAGGGGCCCACAAGCCCTCAGGGCACCCCCCCTAGGGCGGGCCCCTGAGGCTTGTGGCCGCCTCGGGACTCCTCTAACTTCATCTCCAAGTCCTACGGGTGTCTTCTGGTCCAAGAAAAATCATCGCGAAAGTTTTATTCCGTTCGGACTCCATTTGATATTCCTTTTCTGTAAAACTCAAAAACAAGGAAAAAAACAGAAACTGGCACTGGGCTCTAGGTTAATAAGTTAGTCTCAAAAAAAATATAAAATAGCATATTAATGCATATAAAACATCCAAAACAGATAATATAATAGCATGGAACAATAAAAAATTATAGATACGTTGGAGACGTATCAAGCATCCCAAAGATTAATTTTTACTCGTCCTCGAGTAGGTAAATGATAAAAACAGAATTTTTGATGTGGAATGCTACCTAACGTATTTATCCATGTAATTTTCTTTATTGTGGCATGAATATTCAGATCCATTAGATTCAAAACAAAAGTTTAATATCGACATAAAAACAATAATACTTCAAGCATACTAATAAAGCAATCGTGTCTTCTCAAAATAACATGGCCAAAGAAAGTTATCCCTACAAAATCATATAGTCTGGCTATGCTCCATCTTCATCACACAAAGTATTAAATCATGCACAACGCCGATGACAAGCCAAGCAATTGTTTCATACTTTTGATGTTCTCAAACATTTTCAACTTTCACGCAATACATGAGCATGAGCCATGGATATAGCACTATAGGTGGAATAGAATATGGTGGTTGTGGAGAAGAAAAAAAAGAAGGAGAAAGTCTCACATCAACTAGGTGTATTAACGGGCTATGGAGATGCCCATCAATAGATATCAATGTGAGTGAGTAGGGATCGCCATGCAACGGATGCACTAGGGCTATAAGTGTATGAAAGCGCAAAAAGAAACTAAGTGGGTGTGCATCCAACTCGCTTGCTCACGAAGACCTAGGGCAATTTGAGGAAGCCCATCATTGGAATATACAAGCCAAGTTATATAATGAAAAATTCCCATTAGTATATGAAAGTGACAACATAGGAGACTCTCTATAATGAAGATCATGGTGCTACTTTGAAGCACAAGTGTGGTAAAAGGATAGTAGCATTGCCCCTTCTCTCTTTTCTCTCTTTTTTTTGTTTGGGCTTCTTTGGCCTCTTTTATTTTTTTTCAAAGTCCGGAGACTCATCCCAACTTGTGAGGGAATCATAGCTTCCATCATCCTTTCCTCACATGGGACAATGCTCTAATAATGATGACCATCACACTTTTATTTACTTACGACTCAAAAATTACAACTCAATTCTAGAACAAAATATAACTCTATATGAATGCCTCTGGCGGTGTACCGGGATGTGCAATGATCAAGAGTGACATGTATAAAAAATATGAACGGTGGCCTTGCCACAAATACTATGTCAACTACATGATCATGCAAAGCAATATGACAATGATGGTGCGTGTCATAATAAACGGAACGGTGTAGGTTGCATGGCAATATATCTTGGAATGGCTATGGGAATGCCATAATAGGTAGGTATGGTGGCTGTTTTTAGGAAGGTATATGGTGGGCTTAATGCACCGGTGAAAATTGCGCGGTACTAGAGAGGCTAGCAATGGTGGAAGGGTGAGAGTGTGTATAATCCATGGGCTCAACATTAGTCATAAAGAACTCACATACTTATTGCAAAAGTCTATTAGCTATCAAAACAAAGTACTACATGCATGCTCCTAGGGGGATAGATTGGTAGGAAAAGACCATCGCTCATCCCTGACCGCCACTCATAAGGAAGACAATCAATAAATAAATCATGCTACGACTTCATCACATAACGGTTCACCATACGTGCATGCTACGGGAATCACAAACTTTAACACAAGTATTTATACCAATCCACAATTACTCACTAGCATGACTCTAATATCACCATCTTTATATCTCAAAACAAATGCAAGTAATCAAACTTCTCATAGTATTTAACGCTTTTTATATGAAAGTTTTTATTATATCCCTCTTGGATGCCCATCATATTAGGACTAAATTCATAACCTAAGAAAATTACCATGCTGTTTAGAGACTCTCAAAATAATATAAGTGAAGCATGAGAGTTCAACAATTTCTATAAAATAAAGCCACCGCCGTGCTCTAAAAAGATATAAGTGAAGCACTAGAGCAAATTGCCTAGCTCAAAAGATATAAGTGAAGCACAAAGAGTATTCTAATAAATTCATGATTCATGCGTGTCCCTCTCAAAAGTTGTGTACATAAAGGATGATTGTGACAAACTAAAAATCAAAGACTCATATCATAGAAGACGCTCCAAGCAAAACACATATCATGTGGTGAATAAAAATATAGCCTCAAGTAAATTTACCGATGGATTGAAGACGAAAGAGGGGATGCCATCCGGGGCATCCCTAAGCTTAGATGCTTGGTTGTCCTTGAATATTACCTTGGGGTGCCTTGGGTATCCCCAAGCTTAGGCTCTTGCCACTCCTTATTCCATAGTCCATCAACTCTCTACCCAAAACTTGAAAACTTCACAACACAAAACTCAACAGAAAACTCATGAGATCCATTAGTATAAGAAAATAAATCACCACCTTTTGGTACTGTTGTGAACTCATTATTTATTTATATTGGTGTAATATATACTGTATTACAACTTTTCCATGGTTCATACCCCCCGATACTACCCATAGAATCATCAAAATAAGCAAACAACACATAGAAAACAGAATCTGTCAAAAACAGAACAGTCTGTAGTAATCTGTAAACTTAGTATACTTATGTAACTCCAAAAATTCTGAAAAATTAGGACAATCTGGGAAATTTGTATATCAATCTTTTGTAAAAAATTAAGATCAAAATCACGCTTCTGTGATTTTTTGAAAATTATTTTACTGAGCGCAAAAGTTTCTTTTTTTCAGCAAGATCAAATCAACTATCACATTAAGCCATCCCAAAGGTCTTACTTGGCTCAAACACTAATTAAAACACCAAAACACAATTACTACAGAGGTAATAATGTGTATTCTCATAAAATAAAAAATAAAAATATTGGGTTGTCTCCCAACAAGCGCTTTTCTTTAAAGCCTTTTAGCTAGGCATTGATAATTTTAATGATGATCACATGGAAGATAGTAATTGAAACACGAAGAGAGCATCATGTAGCATGTGAAAAACAAGTTTAAGTCTAACATACTTCCTATGCATAGGTATTTTATAAGCAAACAAATTATCAAGACAAGCAAAAACTAGCATATGCAAGGAAGAAAAAAGAAACAATAGCAATCTCAACATAATGAGAGGTAATATAGTGACATGAAAATTTCTACAACCATATTTTTCTCTCTCATAATAATTACATGTAGGATCATAATCAAATTCAACAATATAGCTATCACATAACATATTCTCTACATGATCCACATGCATGCAAAGTTGACGCTCTTCCAAAATAGTGGGATCATCAAATAAAGTCATGACCTCTCCAAGCCCACTTTTATCAAAAATTTCATAAGATTGATCATTCTCCAAAGTAGTGGGATCAGTATTACCTAGAGTTGACAATCTTCCAAACCCACTTTCAATATTATCGCAAACATATTCATCATGAGGCTTAAATAAATTTTCAAGATCATAAGAATAATCACCCCAATCATGAGCATTGCAATATGTAGAGGACATATCAAAATTAGCATCCCCAAGTTTAGGGTTTTGCATATTATTAGCACAATTGCCATTAATAAGATTTATAATAACAGCATTGCAATCATGCTTTTCATACAAAGAGCTATCGTGAATCACTTCATAAATTTCTTCTTTTGACACTTCATCACAATTTTTAGATTCACGAATTTCAAGCAAAACTTCATAAAGATAATCTAGTGCACACAACTCACTAGCAATTGGTTCATCATAATTGGATCTCTTAAAAAGATTAGCAAGTGGATGAGGATCCATAAACTTTTTTGCTTTCTGATTTTCAATAAATACACAATTATTCCAAGCGAACAAGCAAACAAACCAAGTAAGACATAGAGACAAACGAAAAGAAGGCAAAAAAAGGCAAATATTTTTGTGTTTTTCTGAAAACGTTTTAGAAGTGGGGGAGAGGAAAATGAGAGGCAAATGGAAAATAATGTAATGCAAGAGATGAGAGTTTATGATGGGTACTTGGTAGGCTTGATGTAGAACATCCCCGGCAACAGTGCCAGAAATTCTTCGTGCTACTTCTTGAGCTTGCGTTGGTTTTTCCCTTGAAGAGGAAAGGGTGATGCAGCAAAGTAGAGATAAGTATTTCCCTCAGTTTGAGAACCAAGGTATCAATCCAGTAGGAGGTACACGCAAGTCTCAAATCTATGCACCTGCACAAACAATCAAACACTTGCACCCAACGCGATAAAGGGGTTATCAATCCCTTCACGGTCACTTGCAAGGATGAGATCTGATAGAGATAGATATAAAAGAATACTAAAACGTAAAACAAAGTAAAAACAAATAAATTGCAGCAAGGTATTTTTGGGTTTTTTGGTTTATAGATCTGAAAATATATGATGGAAAATAGACCTGGGGGCCATAGGTTTCACTAGAGGCTTCTCTCTTGAAAGAAAACATATGGTGGGTGAACAAATTACTGTCGAGCAATTGATAGAAAAGCGCAAAGTTATGACAATATCCAAGGCAATGATTATGAATATAGGCATCACGCCCGTGTCAAGTAGACCGACTCCTGCCTGCATCTACTACTATTACTCCACACATCGACCGATATCCAGCATGCATCTAGAGTATTAAGTTCAAAAAAACGGAGTAACGCCTTAAGTAAGATGACATGATGTAGAGGGATAAACTCAAGCAATATGATGAAAACCCCATCTTTTTACCCTTGATGGCAACAATACAGTACGTGCCTCGCCACCCGTACTTTGTCACTGGGTGAGGACACCGCAAGATTGAACCCAAAACTAAGCACCTCTCCCATTGTAAGAAGAACCAATCTAGTTGGCCAAACCAAACCGATAATTCAAAGAGAAATACAAAGATATAAAATCATGCATATAAGAATTCAGAGAAGATTCAAATAATATTCATAGATAATCTGATCATAAATCCACAATTCATTGGATCTCAACAAACACACCGCAAAAGAATATTAAATCAGATAGATCTCCAAGAACATCGTGGAGAACATTGTATTGAAGATCAAAAATAGAGAAGAAGCCATCTAGCTACTAGCTATGGACCCGTAGGTCTGTGGTAAACTACTCACACTTCATTGGAAGGGCAATAGAGTTGGTGTAGAAGCCCTCCGTGATCGAATCCCCCTCCGGTAGGGTGCCGGAAAAGGCCCCAAGATGGGATCTCACGGGTACAGAAGGTTGCGGCGGCGAAAAGTATTTTGGTGGACGCTTCTGGTCGTTTGGAAATATTTCTAAATTTATAGGCCAAAGATTAGGGTTAGAGGAGCTCTGAGGGGCCCACAAGCCCTCAGGGAGCCCCCCCTATGGCGCGCCCCTGAGGCTTGTGGCCGCCTCGGGACTCCTCTGACTTCATCTCCAAGTCCTACGAGTGTCTTCTGGTCCAAGAAAAATCATCGCGAAAGTTTTATTCCGTTTGATATTCCTTTTCTGTAAAACTCAAAAACAAGAAAAAACAGAAACCGGCACTGGGCTCTAGGTTAATAAGTTAGTCCCAAAAATAATATAAAATAGCATTTTAATGCATATAAAACATCCAAAACATATAATATAATAGCATGGAACAATCAAAAATTATAGATACGTTGGAGACGTATCACCATGAAGGATAAAAAGATGGGGTTTATGTCATATTGCTTGAATTTATCTCTCTAGCTACATCATGTCATCTTACTTAAAGCGTTGCTCTATTCTTATGAACTTAATACTCTAGATGCAGGCAGGAGTCGGTCAATGTGTCGGGTAATAGTAGTAGATGCCTATATTCATGATCATTGCCTTAGATATCGTCATAACTTTGCCCTTTTCTATCGATTGCTCAACAGTAATTTGTTCACCCACTGTATGCTATCTTCAAGAGAGAAGCCTATAGTGAAACCTATGGCCCCCAGGTCTATTTTTCATCATATATTTTCAGATCTATAAACCAAAAAAACCCAAAAATACCTTGCTACAATTTATTTATATTTACTTTACTTTGCTCTTTTATTTATCTTTTATACCTATCTCTATTAGATCTCACTCTTGTTCGAGACCGTGAAGGGATTGACAACCCCTTTTTCGCGTTGAGTGCAAGTGTTTGTTAGTTTGTGCAGGTGCATAGATTGGAGACTTGCTTGTGCCTCCTACTGGATTGATACCTTGTTTCTTAACTGAGGGAAATACTTATGTCTACTTTGCTGCATCACCCTTTCCTCTTCATGGGAAAAATCAATGCAAGCTCAAGAAGTAGCAGGAAGAATTTCTGGTGCCGTTGCCGGGGAGGTTCTACATCAAGCCTACCAAGTACCCTTCATAAACTCTCATCTCTTGCATTACATTATTTGCCATTTGTCTCTCATTTTCCTCTCCCCCACTTCTAAAACATTTTCAGAAAAATACAAAAATATTTGCCTTCTTTTCGTTTGCCTTTTATGTCTTACTTGGTTTGTTTGCTTGTTCGCTTGGAATAATTGTGTATTTATTGAAAATCAGAAAGCAAAAAGTTTATGGATCCTCATCCACTTGGTAATCTTTTTAAGAGATTCAATTGTGATGAACCAATTGCTAGCGAGTTGAGTGCACTAGATTATCTTTATGAAGTTTTGCTTGAAATTCGTGAATCTGAAAATTGTGATGAAATTTATGAAGCGATTCACAATAGCTCCTTGAATGAAAAGCATGATTGCAATGATGTTATTATAAATTCTATTAATGTCAATTGTGCTAATAATATGCAAAACCCCAAGCTTGGGGATGCTAATTTTGCTATGTCCACTACTTGTTGCAATGATCATGATTGGGGTGATAATGCTTCTTATGATCTTGAAAATTTATTTAAGCCTCATGATAATAATGTTTGCAATGATATTGAAAGTGGGTTTGGAAGAGTGTCAACTCTAGGTAATAATGATCCCACTACTTTGGAGTATGATCAATCTTATGAAATTTTTGATAAAAATGGGCTTGGAGAAGTCATGACTTTATTTTATGTTAATCCCACTATTTTGGAAGAGTGTCAACTTTGCATGCATGTGGATCATGAAGAGAGAATTTTATATGATAGCTATATTGTTGAATTTGATTATGATCCTACATGTAATTATTATGAGAGAGGGAAATATGGTTGTAGAAATTTTCATGTTACTAAATTACCTCTCGTTATGTTGTAATTGCTATTGTTTCTTTCTTCTTCCTAGCATATGCTAGTTTTTGCTTGTCTTGATAAATCTTTTCCCAATAAAATGCCTATGCATAGGAATTATGTTAGACTTAAACTTGTTTTTCACATGCTACATGATGCTCTCTTCGTGTTTCAATTGCTATTTTTCATGTGAGCATCATTAAAATTATCAACGCCTAGCTAAAAGGCTTTAAATAAAAGCGCTTGTTGGGAGACAACCCAATATTTTTATTTTCTATTTTTATGAGTATACACATTATTAACTCTGTATTAATTGTGTTTTGGTGTTTTAATTAGTGTTTGAGCCAAGTAAGACCTTTGGGATGGTCTACGGTGATAGTTGATTTGATCTTGCTGAAAAACAAAAACTTTTGCGCTCATTGCCAGAAATTTAAAAAATCATAGAAACGTGATTTTGATCTGAATTTTGTACACAAGATTTACATACAAATTTCCTAATTTTTCCTAATTTTTCATAATTTTTGGAGTTACAGAAGTATAGGAAATTTCCATATTACTACAGACTGTTTTGTTTTTGACAGATTCTGTTTTCTATGTGTTGTTTGCTTATTTTGATGAATCTATGGGTAGTATCGGGGGGTATGAACCATGGAGAAGTTGCAATACAGTAGATATAACACCAATATAAATTAAGAATGAGTTCAGAGCAGTACCAAAAGTGGTGATTTATTTTATTATACTAATGGATCTTATGAGTTTTCTGTTGAGTTTTGTGTTGTGAAGTTTTCAAGTTTTGGGTAAAGATTTGATGGACAACGGAATAAGGAGTGGCAAAAGCCTAAGCTTGGGGATGCCCAAGGCACCACAAGGTAATATTCAAGGACAACCAAGCATCTAAGCTTGGGGATGCCCCGGATGGCATCCCCTCTTTTGTCTTCAATCCATCGGGTAAATTTAGTTGAGGCTATATTTTTATTCACCACATGATATGTGTTTTGCTTGGAGCGTCTTGTATGATATGAGTCTTTGATTTTTAGTTTGCCACAATCATCCTTTCTGTACACACCTTTTGAGAGGGACACGCATTAATCATGAATTTATTAGAATACTCTATCTTCTTCACTTATATCTTTTGAGCTAGGCAGTTTGCTCTAGTGCTTCACTTATATCTTTTTAGAGCACATTGGTGGCTTTATTTTATAGAAATTTTTGAACTCTCATGCTTCACTTATACTATTTTTAGAGTCTTAAACAGCATGGTAATTTTCTTAGGTTATGAATTTAGTCCTAATATGATGGGCATCCAAGAGGGATATAATAAAAACTTTCATATAAAGAACATTGAATAAGATGAGAAGTTTGATTCCTTGCATTTGTTTTGAGATATAAAGATGGTGATATGAGAGTCATGCTAGTGAGTAATTGTGGATTGGTAGAAATACTTGTGTTAAAGTTTGTGATTCCCGTAGCATGCACGTATGGTGAACCGTTATGTGATGAAGTCGGAGCATGATTTATTTTTTTGATTGTCTTCCTTATGAGTAGCGGTCGGGGACGAGCGATGGTCTTTTCCTACCAATCTATCCCCCTATGAGCATGCGTGTAGTACTTTGTTTCAATGACTATTAAATTTTTGCAATAAGTATGTGAGTTCTTTATGACTAATGTTGTGTCCATGGATTATACGCACTCTCACCCTTCCACCGTTGCTAGCCTCTCTAGTACCGCGCAACTTTCGCCGGTGCATTAAACCCACCATATACCCTTCCTCAAAACAGCCACCATACCTACCTATTATGGCATTTCCATAGCCATTCCGAGATATATTGCCATGCAACTTCCACCATTCTATTTTATTATGACACACACCATCATTGTCATATTGCTTTGCATGATCATGTAGTTGGCATAGTATTTGTGGCAAGGCCATCGTTCATATTTTTTGTACATGTCACTCTTAATCATAGCACATCCTGGTACACCACCGGAGGCATTCATATAGAGTCATATCTTGTTCTAGTATCGGGTTGTAATTCTTGAGTTGTAAGTAAATAAAAGTGTGATGATCATCATTATTAGAGCATTGTCCCATGTGAGGAAAGGATGATGGAAGCTATGATTCCCTCACAAGTTGGGATGAGTCTCCGGACTTTACAAAAAATAAAAGAGGCGAAGGAAGCCCAAACAAAAAAAATTAAAAAATGAGAGAAAAAAGAGAAGGGACAATGTTACTATCCTTTTTCCACACTTGAGTAGCACCATGATCTTCAAGATAGAGAGTCTCCTATTTTGTCACTTTCATATACTAGTGGGAATTTTTCATTATAGAACTTGGCTTGTATATTGCAATGATGGGCTTCCTCAAATTGCCCTAGGTCTTCGTGAGCAAGCAAGTTGGATGCACACCCACTTAGTTTCTTTTTGAGCTTTCATACACTTATAGCTCTAGTGCATCGGTTGCATGGCAATCCCTACTCACTTGCATCGATATCAATTGATGGGCATCTCCATAGCCCATTAATTTGCCTAGTTGATGTGAGACTTCTTTCTTTTTGTCTTCTCGACAACCACCATATTCTATTCCACCTATAGTGCTATATCCATGGTTCACGCTCATGTATTGCGTGAAATTTGAAAAAAAATTAGAACACCAAAAGTATGAAACAATTGCGTGGCTTTTCATCGGGGTTGTGCATGATGAAATACTTTGTGTGATGAATATGGAGCATAGCCAGACTATATGATTTTGTAGAGATAACTTTCTTTGGCCATGTTATTTTGAGAAGACACGATTGCTTTATTAGTATGCTTGAAGTATTATTGTTTTTATGTCAATATTAAACTTTTGTTTTGAATCTTATGGATCTGAATATTCATGCCACAATAAAGAAGATTAAATTGATAAATATGTTAGATAGCATTCCACATCAAAAATTCTGTTTTTATCATTTACCTACTTGAGGACGAGCAGGAATTAAGCTTGGGGATGCTTGATACGTCTCCAACGTATCTATATTTTTTGATTGTTCCATGCTATTACATTATCTGTTTTGGATGTTTTATATGCATTAATATGCTATTTTATATTATTTTTGGGACTAACCTATTAACCTAGAGCCCAGTGCCAGTTTCTGTTTTTTCCTTGTTTTTGAGTTTTACAAAAAAGGAATACCAAACAGAGTCTAAACGGAATAAAACTTTCGCGATGATTTTTCTTGGACCAGAAGACACCTAGAGAACTTGGGGAGGGGGTCAGAAGACACACAAGGAGCCCACAAGCCCATAGGGCGTGCCCTAGGGGGGCGCCCCTGGCTTGTGGACCCCTCGGGAGTCCCCCAACCCTAATCTTTGCACAATAAATTCCAAAATATTCCCCCAACACCAGAAGCGTCCACCAAAATACTTTTCCGCCGCCGCAAGCCTCTGTTCCCGTGAGATCCCATCTTGGGGCCTTTTCCAGTGATCTGCCAGAGGGGGATTCGATCACGGAGGGCCTCTACATCAACCTTGTTGCCCTTCCGATGATGTGTGAGTAGTTTACAATAGACCTACAGATCCATAGCTAGTAGCTAGATGGGTTCTTCTCTCTCTTTGATCTTCAATACAATGTTCTCCTCGATGTTCTTGGAGATCTATTCGATGTAATACTTTTTTGCGGTGTGTTTGTTGAGATCTGATGAATTGTGGATTTATGATCAGATTATCGATGAATATTATTTGAGTCTTCTCTGAACTCTTTTATGCATGATTAAGATATCTTTGTATTTCTCTTCGAACTATCGGTTTGGTTTGGCCAACTAGATTGGTTTTTCTTGCAATGGGAGAGGTGCTTAGTTTTGGGTTCAATCTTGCGGTGTCCTCACCTAGTGACAGAAGGGGTAGCGAGGCACGTATTGTATTGTTGCCATCGAGGATAAAAATATGGGGTTTATGTCATATTGCTTGAGTTTATCCCTCTACATCATGTCATCTTACTTAAAGCGTTGCTCTGTTCTTATGAACTTAATACTCTAGATGCAGGCAGGAGTCGGTCAATGTGTGGAGTAATAGTAGTAGATGCAGAATCGTTTTGGTCTACTTGTCATGGACGTGATGCCTATATTCATGATCATTGCCTTAGATATCGTCATAACTTTGCGCTTTTCTATCAATTGCTCAACAGTAATTTTTTCACCCACCGTATGCTATCTTCAAGAGCGAAGCCTCTAGTGAAACCTATGGCCCCCGGGTCTATTTTCCATCATATATTTTCAGATCTATAAACCAAAAACCCAAAAATACCTTGTTGCAATTTATTTATATTTACTTTAGTTTGCTCTTTTATTTATCTTTTATACCTATCTCTATTAGATCTCACTCTTGTTCGAGACCGTGAAGGGATTGTCAACCCCTTTTTCGCGTTGAGTGCAAGTGTTTGTTAGTTTGTGCAGGTGCATAGATTGGAGACTTGCTTGTGCCTCCTACTGGATTGATACCTTGGTTCTTAACTGAGGGAAATACTTATCTCTACTTTGCTGCATCACCCTTTCCTCTTCATGGGAAAAATCAACGCAAGCTCATGAAGTAGCATTTCACAACTCACGCCACCTGGAACACCACAGCGTAACGGTGTGTCTGAACATCATAACCGTACTTTATTAGATATGATGCGTTCTATGATGTCTCTTACCAATTTGCCGCTATAGTTTTGGGGTTATGCATTAGAGACAGCCGCATTCACGTTAAATAGGACACCGTCTAAATCCGTTGAGACGACACCGTATGAACTATGGTTTGGCAAGAAACCTAAGCTGTCGTTTCTTAAAGTTTGGGGATGCGACGCTTATGTCAAAAGGCTTCAGCCTGATAAACCCGAACCCAAAGCGGAGAAGTGCGGCTTCATAGGACACCCTAAAGAAACTCTTGGGTATACCTTCTACCACAGATTCGAAGGCAAGATCTTTGTTGCTAAAAATGGGTCATTTCTAGAGAAGGAGTTTCTCTCGAAAGAAGTGAGTGGGAGGAATGTAGAACTTTATGAAGTAGTTGTACCTTCTCTCAAATTGGAAAGTAGCACATCAGAGAAAACCGTTCCCGTGATGCCTACACCAACCAGAGAGGAAGCAAATGATGATCATGAAACTTCAGATCAAGTTACTACTGAACCTCTTAGGTCGACCAGAACACGTACTGCACCAGAGTGGTACGGCAATCCTGTCCTGGAAGTCATTCTGTTAGACAATGGCGAACCTACGAACTATGAAGAAGCTATGATGAGCCCAGATTCCAACAAATGGCTTGAGGCCATGAAATCTGAGATAGGATCCATGTGTGAGAACAAAGTGTGGACTTTGGTGGACTTGCCCGATGATTGGCAAGCCATTGAGAATAAATGGATATTCAAGAGGAAGATGGACGCTGATGGTAATAACACTGTCTACAAAGCTCGACTTGTCGCAAAAGGTTTTCAACAAGTTCAAGGGGTTGACTACAATGAGGCTTTCTCACCCGTAGCTATTCTTAAGTCTGTCAAAATCATGTTAGCAATTGCCGCATTTTATGATTATGAAATCTGGCAAATGGACGTCAAAACTGCATTCCTTAATGGGTTTCTTAAAGAAGAGTTGTATATGATGCAACCAGAAGGTTTTGTCGATCCTAAGGGTGCTAACAAAGTGTGCAGGCTCCAGCGATCCATCTATGGACTGGTGCAAGCATCTCGGAGTTGGAATTTACGCTTTGATGAGGTGATCAAAGCATTTGGTTTTATACAGACTTACAGTGAAGCCTGTATTTACAAGAAAGTGAGTGGGAGCTCTGTAGCATTTCTGATATTATATGTGGATGACATATTGCTGATTGGAAATGATATAGAATTTCTGGATAGCATAAAAGGATATTTGAATAAGAATTTTTCAATGAAAGACCTCGGTGAAGCTGCTTACATATTGGCCATCAAGATCTATAGGGATAGATCAATACGCTTAATAGGACTTTCACAAAGCACATACCATCACAAAGTTCTAAAGAAGTTCAAAATGGACCAGTCAAAGAAAGGGTTCTTGCCTGTGTTGCAAGGTGTGAAATTGAGTAAGACTCAAAGTTCGACCACGGCAGAAGATAGAGAGAGAATGAAAGTCATTCCCTATGCCTCAGCCATAGGTTCTATAATGTATGACATGCTATGTACCAGACCTGATGTGTGCCTTGCCATAAGTTTGGCGGGGAGGCACCAAAGTAATCCAGGAGTGGATCACTGGACATCGGTCAAGAATATCCTGAAGTATCTGAAAAGGACCAAGGATATGTTTCTCATTTATGGAGGTGACGAAGAGCTCGTCGTAAAGGGTTACGTCAATGCTAGCTTTGACATAGATCCGGATGACTCTAAGTCGCAAACCGGATACCTATTTATATTGAATGGTGGAGCTGTCAGTTGGTGCAGTTCTAAGCAGAGCGTGATGGCAGGATCTACATGTGAAGCGGAGTATATAGCTGCTTCAGAAGTAGCGCATGAAGGAGTCTGGATGAAGGAGTTCATATCCGATCAACGTGTAATACACAGTGCATCGGGTCCAATGACAATCTTTTGTGACAACACTAGAGCAATTGCCATAGCTAAGGAGCCCAGGTTTCACAAGAGAACCAAACACATCAAGCGAAGCTTCAACTCCATTCGTGATTATGTCAAGGATGGAGACATAGAAATTTTCAAAGTACATACGGATCTGAATGTGGCAGACCCGTTGACTAAACCTCTTCCACGGGAAAAACATGATCAGCACCAAGACTCCATGGGTGTTAGATACATTACTATGTAATCTAGATTATTGACTCTAGTGCAAGTGGGAGACTGTTGGAAATATGCCCTAGAGGCAATAATAAAGTGGTTATTATTATATTTCCTTAATCATGATAAAGGTTTATTATTCATGCTATAATTGTATTGATCGGAAACTTAAATACATGTGTGGATACATAAATAAATACCAAGTCCCTAGTAAGCCTCTACTAGACTAGCTCGTTGATCAAAAGATGGTTAAGGTTTCCTGACCATAGACATGAGTTGTCGTTTGATAATGGGATCACAACATTAGGATATGTGATGGACAAGACCCATTCATTAACATAGCATATGATCGTTCAGTTTATTGCTACTGCTTTCTTAATGTCAAATACATGTTCCTTCGAACATGAGATCATGCATCTCCCGGACTCCGGAGGAATGCCTTGTGTGTATCAAACATCACTTCATAACTGGGTGATCATAAAGGTGCTCTACAGGTATCTCCGAAGGTGTCTGTTGAGTTGGCATGGATCGAGATTGGGATTTGTCATTCCGTATGACAAAAAGGTATCTCTGGGCCCTCTCGGTAATACAACATCAAAAGAAGCTTGCAAGCAAAGTGACTAAGGAGTTAGTTACAAGATGATGTATTATGGAACGAGTAAAGAGACTTGCCGGTAACAAGATTGAACTAGGTATGGAGATACCGATGATCGAATCTCGGGCAAGTAACATACCGACGGACAAAGGGAACTATGTATGTTGTCATAAAGGTTCGGCCGATAAAGATCTTCATAGAATATGTAGGAGCAATATGGGCATCCAGGTCCCGCTATTGGTTATTGACCAGTGAAGCGTCTCGGTCATGTCTACATCATTCTCGAACCCGAGGACCGTGGCATCTGGTGCTGAAATCCGAGAAGGACTCTTCCTTGCATTCCAAACTGACTTTGGGGAGGCCCTCTCCCCTAGTAACGACCCCAGGGCTCAACATATAAATAGAGGAGCAGGGCTAGCCCCTAGAACACATGTTTTTTAGCCTCCTCTAGTTGACCTAGTTCTAGTTCTAGTTGGTCCTAGTTGACTAATTAGAGCTAGCCCTAGCTACCTCTAATCCTCATAATTAGAAGCCATGTGTGGTTCTAATCTCCTCCCTCTAGTTCATCCTCCGCTCTAAATCCGTTGTACTTGGCGAAGCCCTGCGGAAATAGTTTCACCACCACCATCACCACACCATCGTGCTGCCGGAACTCATTTACTACTTCGCTCCTCTTGCTGGATCAAGAAGGCGAGGACGTCATCGAGCTGAACGTGTGCTGAACGCGGAGGTGCCGTACGTTCGGTGCTTGATCGGTACGGATCATGAAGGTGTACGACTACATCAACCGCGTTGATAAACACTTCCGCTTAGCGATCTACAAAGGTATGTATATGCTCTCGCCCTATCGTAGCTATGCATCTCCATGGATAGATCTTGCGTGTGTGTAGAATTTTTTTTGTTTTCGATGCAACGTTTCCCTACATTGTTTTCATCAGATCTATTTATCCAATCTTATACTATTTAATCTATCTCAATACTGAGGAGGGATTGACAACCCCTCTTACGCGTTGGGTTGCAAGTTTTTGTTATTTGTGTGAAGGTACTGCTTACATAGTTTGGTGGATCCTCCTACTGGATTGATACCTTGGTTTCATAACTGAGGGAAATACTTACTATTGCTGTGCTGCATCATCCTCTCCTCTTCGGGGAAAATACCAACGCAGATACAAGCAACCAGGAAGAATTTTCTGGCGCCGTTGCCGGGGAGGATCAAGTCTGGATCTATCAGGTACACAATCACAAATCTCATCTCCTTGCAATTTACTTTATTTTCCATTTTCCTCTCGTTTTCATCTCCCCCACTTCACAAAAATATTTGCCTTCTTTTTCGTTCGCCTTTTTTTGTCAGATCTCTTTCTTGTTTGCGTAGTCACGATGTCTCAGGAAAATACCAAATTGTGTGATTTTTCCAATACTAATAATAATTATTTTATTAGTAATCCGATTGCTCCTCCCGCCGCTAGTGCGGAGTCTTATGATATTAATGCCGCTTTGTTGAATCTTGTTATGAAAGAGCAATTTTCCGGTACTCCCAATGAGGATGTCGCATCCCGTCTAAACACTTTCGTAGAATTATGTGATATGCAAAAGAAAAAGGATGTGGACAATGATGTCATGAAGTTGAAATTATTTCCTTTCTCTTTGAGGGATCGTGCAAAAATTTGGTTTTCATCTTTGCCTCGCAATAGTATTGATTCTTGGGATAAGTGCAAAGATGCTTTTATTACTAAGTATTTTCCGCCTGCGAAAATTATTTCCCTTAGAAATCAAATTATTAATTTCAAGCAACTTGAGCATGAACATGTTGCACAATCTTGGGAAAAAATGAAATTAATGTTAAGAAATTATCCTACTCATGGTTAAATCTTTGGATGATCATACAAAACTTTTATGCGGGATTGAATTTTGTTTCTAGAAATCTTTTAGATTCCGCCGTGGGTGGTACTTTTACCAAAATTACTTTGGGTGAAGCTACTAAATTGTTTGATAATATTATGGCAAATTATTCACAATGGCATACCGAAAGAGCACTTACTTGTAAAAAAGTTAATTCAGTTGAAGAAATTAGTACTTTGAGTGAAAAAGTTGATGCACTTATGAAGTTGGTTGCTACTAAAAATGCTCATATTGATCTTAATGATGTGCCTTTGTCTACTTTGATTGAGCAAAATAGTGATCCCATAGATGTGAATTTTATTTCTGGAAACAATTTTAATAACAATGCTTATAGAGGTAATTTTAATCCAAGGCCTTTTCCTGGAAATACCTCTAATAATTATGGCAATTCCTATGGTAATTCTTCTTATAATAATAATAGGATGCCCTCTAATTTTGAGAGTAATATTAAATAATTTATTAATGCGTAAAAAGTTTTCAACACCATGATAGAAGAAAAGTTAAATAAGATTGATGATATGTCTACAAGCATTGATAGAATTTCACATGATGTAGAAAATCTCAATATTAAATTTTTTTCCACCTAAGGTTGATGTCAATGAATCAATTAAAGCTTTATATGTTTCTATGGATGAAAGTAAGAAAAGAACCGCTATGCTTAGAGCTAAAAGAGAATTTTTAGAAAGAGCGTTTTTGACTGATTGCTTTCATAATAATGATGAAGATCTTAAAATGATTGGTGTTTCTTCTATTGATTCCTTGTTTAGTAATATTAAAATTGATGATAAAGGGACAAAAGAAGAGTCAACTTTAGCTAGCAGGCTGATGTCTACTATGCAACTTTATTCTTATAGACTCGTGTTGACCTCCAAACCCAGAGTTTTGTAGGACAGTAGGAATTTTCCCTCAAGTGGATGACCCAAGGTTTATCAATCCGTGGGAGGTGTAGGATGAAGATGGATCTCTCAGACAACCTTGCAACCAAATAACAAAGAGTCTCTTGTGTCCCCAACACACCAAATACAATGGTAAATTGTATAGGTACACTAGTTCGGCGAAGAGATGGTGATACAAGTGTAGTAATGACAGTAGATATTTATTTTTGTAATAGGAACAATAAAAAAACAACAAGGTAGCAAGTAACAAAAGTGAGCACAAACGGTATTGCAATGCTTGAAAATAAATCCTAGGGTTTTGCTAGTGCAATCTCTCAGCAATGCTAATATAATTGGATCATATAACCATCCCTCAACGTGCGACAAAGAATCACTCCAAAGTTCTTATCTAGCAGAGAACATAAGACGAAATTGTTTGTAGGGTACGAAACCACCTCAAAGTTATCCTTTCCGATCAATCTATCGAGCTATCCCTATAGGTGTCACAAACAGCCCAAGAGTTCGTACTAAAATAACACCATATGATACACATCAACCAACTCTAATGTCACCTAGATACTCCATTGTCACCACGAGTATCCGTGAGTTGATTATACGATATGCATCAAATAATTTCAGATTCATAATACTCAATCCAACACAAAGAACTTCAAAGATGCCCCAAGATTTCTACCAGAGAAAGTAGGACAAAAACATGCATCAACCCCTATGCATAGATTACCCCAATGTCACCTCGGGAATCCGCGAGTTGAGTGCAAAAACATATACCAAGTGAATCAATATGATACCCCATTGTCACCATGCTACTTCTTGAGCTTGCGTTGATTTTTCCCTTGAAGAGGAAAGGGTGCTGCAGCAAAGTAGAGATAAGTATTTCCCGCAGTTAAGAACCAAGGTATCAATCCAGTAGGAGGCACAAGCAAGTCTGCAATATATGCACCTGCACAAACTAAGAAACACTTGCACACAACGGGAAAAAGGGGTTGTCAATCCCTTCACGGTCACGAACAAGTGAGATCTAATAGAGATAGGTATAAAAGATAAATAAAAGAGCAAACTAAAGTAAATATAAATAAATTGCAGCAAGGTATTTTTGGGTTTTTTGGTTTATAGATCTGAAAATATATGACGGAAAATAGGCCCGGGGGCTATAGGTTTCACTAGAGGCTTCTCTCTTGAAAGAAAACATATGGTGGGTAAACAAATTACTGTTGAGCAATTGATAGAAAAGCGCATAGTTATGATGATATCTAAGGCAATGATCATGAATATAGGCATCACGTCCATGACAAGTAGACCGAAATGATTCTGCATCTACTACTATTACTCCACACATCGACCGACTCCTGCCTGCATCTAGAGTATTAAGTTCATAAGAACAGAGCAACGCTTTAAGTAAGATGACATGATGTAGAGGGATAAACTCAAGCAATATGACATAAACCCCATCTTTTTATCCTTGATGGCAACAATACAATACGTGCCTCGCTACCCCTTCTGTCACTGGGTGAGGACACCGCAAGATTGAACCCAAAACTAAGCACTTCTCCCATTGCAAGAAAAACCAATCTAGTTGGCCAAACCAATCCGATAGTTCGAAGAGAAATACAAAGATATCTTAATCATGCATAAAAGAGTTCACATAAGACTCAAATAATATTCATAAATAATCTGATCATAAATCCACAATTCATCGGATCTCAACAAACGTACTGCAAAAGAAGATCACATCGGATAGAACTCCAAGAACATCGAGGAGAACATTGTATTGAAGATTAAAGAGAGAGAACAAGCCATCTAGCTACTAGCTATGGACCCGTAGGTCTATGGTAAACTACTCACGCTTCATCGGAAGGGTAGCAAGGTTGATGTAGAGGCCCTCCGTGATCGAATCCCCCTCTGGCAGATCACCGGAGAAGCCCCAAGATGGGATCTCACGGGAATAGAGGCTTGCGGCGGTGGAAAAGTATTTTGGTGGACGCTTCTGATGTTTGGGGAATATTTGAGAATATATAGAGGTGGAACTAGGGTTAGGGGACTCCCGAGGGGCCCACAAGCCAGGGGCGCCCCCCTTGGGGCGTGCCCTGAGGGCTTGTGGCCTCCTCAGGACTCTTCTGGTCCTCTCTCCAAGCCTCGTAGGTGTCTTCTAGTCCAAGAAAAATCATCGTAAAGTTTTATTCCGTTTGGACTCCGTTTGATATTCCTTTTCTATAAAAGTCAAAAACAAGGAAAAAACAGAAACTGACACTGGTCTCTAGGCTAATAAGTTAGTCCCAAAAATAATATAAAATAGCATATTAATGCATATAAAACATCCAAAACAATAAATATAATAGCATGGAACAATAAAAAATTATAGATACGTTGGAGACGTATCAAGCATCCCCAAGCTTAATTCCTGCTTGTCCTCGAGTAGGTAAATGATAAAAATAGAATTTTTGATGTGAAATGCTACCTAACATATTTTTCAATGCAATCTTCTTTATTGTGGCAAGAATATTCAGATCCATAAGATTCAAAACAAAAGTTTAATATTGACATAAAAACAATAATACTTCAAGCATACTAATAAAGCAATCATGTCTTCTCAAAATAACATGGCCAAAGAAAGTTATCCCTACAAAATCATATAGTCTGGCTATGCTCCATCTTCATCACACAAAGTATTTCATCATGCACAACCCCGATGACAAGCCAAGCAATTATTTCATACTTTTAGTGTTCTCAAACTTTTTCAACTTCCACGCAATACATGAGCGTGAGCCATGGATATAGCACTATAGGTGGAATAGAATATGGTGGTTGTGGAGAAGACAAAAAGGAAGGAGAAAGTCTCACATCAACTAGGAAAATTAATGGGCTATGGAGATGACCATCGATTGATATCGATGCAAGTGAGTAGGGATCACCATGCAATGGATGCACTAGAGCTATAAGTGTATGAAAGCTCAAAAAGAAACTAAGTGGGTGTGCATCCAACTTGCTTGCTCATGAAGACCTATGGCACTTTGAGGAAGCCCATCATTGGAATATACAAGCCAAGTTCTATAATGAAAATCCCCACTAGTATATGAAAGTGACAAAATAGGAGACTCTCTATCATGAAGAACATGGTGCTATTTTGAAGCACAAGTGTGGAAAAAGGATAGTAACATTGTCCCTTCTCTCTTTTCTCTCATTTTTTTGTTTGGGATCTTTAGCCTCTCTTTTTTTTGGGCTCTTTGGCCTCTTTTTTTAAGTCTGGAGTCTCATCCCAACTTGTGAGGGAATCATAGCTTTCATCATCCTTTCCTCACATGGGAAAATGCTCTAATAATGATGATCATCACACTTTTATTTACTTACAACTCAAGAATTACAACTCGACACTAGAACAAAATATGACTCTATATGAATGCCTCCAGCGGTGTACCGAGATGTGCAATGATCAAGAGTGACATGTATAAAAAATATGAACGGTGGCCAAGCCACAAATATTATGCCAACTACATGATCATGCAAAGCAATATGGCAATGATGGTATGTGTCATAATAAAACGGAACGGTGGAAGTTGCATGGCAATATATCTCGGAATGGCTATGGAAATGCCATAATAGGTAGGTATGGTGGCTGTTTTGAGGAAGGGTATATGGTGGGTTTAATGCACCGGCGAAAGTTGCGCGGTACTAGAGAGGCTAGCAATGGTGGAAGGGTGAGAGTGCGTATAATCCATGGACTCAACATTAGTCATAAAGAACTCACATACTTATTGCAAAAATTTATTAGCCATCGAAACAAAGTACTACACGCATGCTCCTAGGGGCATAGATTGGTAGGAAAAGACCATCGCTCGTCCCCGATCGCCACTCATAAGGAAGACAATAAAAGAATAAATCATGCTCCGACTTCATCATATAACGGTTCACCATACGTGCATGCTACGGGAATCACAAACTTTAACACAAGTATTTCTACCAATCCACAATTACTCACTAGCATGAATCTAATATCACCATCTTTATATCTCAAAACAAATGCAAGGAATCAAACTTCTCATATATTCAATGCTCTTTATATGAAAGTTTTTATTATATCCCTCTTGGATGCCCATCATATTAGGACTAAATTCATAACCTAAGAAAATTACCATGCTATTTAAAGACTCTCAAAATAATATAAGTGAAGCATGAGAGTTCAACGATTTCTATAAAATAAATCCACCGCCGTGCTCTTAAAAGATATAAGTGAAGCACTAGAGCAAACTGCCTAGCTCAAAAGATATAAGTGAAGCACATAGTGTATTCTAATAAATTCACGATTAAAGTGTGTCCCTCTCAAAAGGTGTGTACAGCAAGGATGATTGTGGCAAACTAAAAAGCAAAGAATCATATCATACAAGATGCTCCAAGCAAAACACATATCATGTGGTGAATAAAAATATAGCCTCGAGTAAATTTACCAATGGATTGAAGACGAAAGAGGGGATGCCATCCGGGGCATCCCCAAGCTTAGATGCTTTGTTGTCCTTGAATATTACCTTGTGGTTCCTTGGGCATCCCCAAGCTTAGTCTCTTTCCACTCCTTATTCCATAGTCCATCAAATCTTTACCCAAAACTTGAAAACTTCACAACACAAAACTCAACAGAAAATTCATAAGATCCGTTAGTATAATAAAATAGATCAGCACTTTAGTTACTGTTTTGAACTCATTCTAAATTTATATTGGTGTTATATCTACTGTATTCCAACTTCTCCATGGTTCATACCCCCCCCCCGTACGCCCCCCCCCCCCCGATACTACCCATAGATTC
This sequence comes from Thinopyrum elongatum, assembly GCA_011799875.1. NCBI lineage: Eukaryota > Viridiplantae > Streptophyta > Magnoliopsida > Poales > Poaceae > Thinopyrum > Thinopyrum elongatum. The sequence continues at coordinate 474,667,730 of CM022301.1, forward strand.
ATCAAAATAAGCAAACAACACATAGAAAACAGAATCTGTCAAAAACAGAACAACTGTAGTAATCTGGAAATTTAGTATACTTCTGTAACTCCAAAAATTCTAAAAAATTAGGAAAATTTAGGCAATTTGTATATCAATCTTGTGTAAAAAAATTCAGATCAAAATCACGTTTCTGTGATTTTCTAAATTTCTGGTAATAAGCGTAAAAGTTTCTGTTTTTCAGCAAGATCAAATCAACTATCACCATAGGCCATCCCAAAGGTCTTACTTGGCTCAAACACTAACTAAAATACCGAAACACAATTACTACAGAGGTAATAATGTGTATTTATTTAAAAACAGAACCAAAAACATAAAACATAAAAATAAAATTGGGTTGCCTCCCAACAAGCGCTATTGTTTAACGCCCCTAGCTAGGCATAAAACATAGATCTAGGTATTGTCATCTTTGGTATGCAATCCATAAGTAGCCCTCATAATAGATTCATATGGCAACTTAATTTTCTTTCTTGGGAAGTGTTCCATGCCCTTCCTTAATGGAAATTGAAATCTAATGTTTCCTTCTTTCATATCAATAATTGCACCAATCGTTCTAATGAAAGGTCTACCAAGAATAATAGGACATGTAGGATTGCAATCTATATAAAGCACAATAAAATCTACGGGCACATAATTCCTATTTGCAACAATAATAACATCATTAATCCTTCCCATAGGTTTCTTAATAGTGGAATCCGCTAGAGGCAAATTCAAAGAACAATCATTAAATTTATGGAAACCTAGCACATCACATAAAGTTTTCAAAATTGTGGAAACGCTAGCACCCAAATCACACAAAGCATTACACTCATAATCTTTAATTTTAATCTTAATAGTAGGTTCCCACTCATCATAAAGCTTTCTAGGGATAGAAATTTCCCATTCAAGTTTTTCTTCAAACGATTTCATCGTAGCATCAACGATATGTTTAGTAAAAGCTTTATTTTGATTGTAGGCATGAAGTGAAGTAAGCATGGATTGCAACAAGGAAATGCAATCTATCAAAGAACAATTATCATAATTAAGTCCTTGAAATCCAAAAGAGTGGGTTCATCGCTACTTAAAGTTTTGACCTCTCCAATCCCACTTTTATCAATTTTTTCATTAAGATCTTCACCCTCCAAATTATTGGGATGCCTTCTGTTGGGGATATGACCCCACGATATGACCTGCCCTAAAAGGGCCCAATTAGGATGTTGGCGACTCTAATAGTAAGGCCTTAGACAGGCCCAAGAGACCAAGACATGGAGCTAGGGAGGCAACTTACGTGGTGAGCCGGACGAAGGCCCAGAGCCAGAAGACGGTGCGTGACCCGGAAGTGTAAGCCGCCCGATGGCGACTTGCCTAGCAAGGCAAGGCGACTTAGAACCAGGGTCGGTCACGGAGTGTGACCCGACCTGGACTCTTGTAAGCCCAGGGCCTCGACCTGTGTATATAAAGGCGAGTCCCTGTGGCGGGTAAACCTCAGTTACAATCAATCGAGAGCTAGGTCAAGCGAATCCGCTCCCTTGTAATCGATACTCAAGCAATAGCAACAAGAGTAGGAGTAGGCTTTTACCTCCACCGTGAGGGCCCGAACCTGGGTAAACCCGTGTCTCTCGTCCCGCTCAACCCTTTAAGCTAATCACCGTAGCCATGGCCTCGCACCTAAGTCCTTTCACGAGGGCATCTGTCGTGTTAAACCCATGACAGTTGGCGCCCACCGTGGGGCCAGCGCATGGTGGTTTTGAGTTCTTGAAGGGATCCTTCCCAGGGATCGAGGGATACGCCATTGGCAGGATGACCAAGAGTCACCGTGGCAAGCTCTACATCGACGACGCTGGCTAGGGCCTCGAGGCCGACTCAATCAAGTACGGGTACCGGGTCCCCTTCGGCGGAATTCACGTATTCATCGGAAAGATCGGCGGATCAGAGCCTAAGCCGGACATCTGCACCAACATCATCGAGCCGGCTCGGTGCGCGCAACCCGCCTGGGTTCAACCCGGCCGGAAGCGCGTTTTCGTTGGTTTCATGCAAGGCAAGGAGCTTGCGGAGGATTCTGGATCTGGAGGAGAGACTCTCATCAATTCAGGTGATGAGTCCTCAAACGGAGAGACAGAGTCAATCTATCAGCTTCAAGACGGAGGGCTTGGGGGCTATTTCGATGGCGAGAGTATTCCGGACCACTATGAGCCGCTGTGCAGGGCTGCTATCTTCATGGCTGGCACAGGGCCGGCTCTCAATTCTTCGACGGCGGCTGCAACAGCCTCTGACCTGGCCACGACAAGGGTTGGGGGATCCGAGTCAGGCAGGCTGCCGACTTAAGTGCTACTGGATCTCATGGGTACCTTGACAACTTTGTTGGCAACAGAGGTCACTGCGGCAAATCAGGCAGAGCGCAACGCAGAGATCGCAAAGATTCGTGATGAGACAACCAAGGCCCAAGAGGATATCATGGCTGAAAACAACCAGACAGCTGCGCCGAAGGCTCAGATTGACGTAGAGGCAGAGCATGTCAAGGCGAAGGCTTGGTGTCGGTGTCAAAACCGGCTGATCTCGGGTAGGGGGTCCCGAACTGTGCGTCTGAGGATCGAAGGTAACAAGGGACAAAGGGAACACGATGTTTACCCAGGTTCAGGCCCTCTTAATGGAGGTAAAACCCTACTTCCTGCTTGATTGTATTTGATGAGTATGGGGGTTACAAGAGTTGATCTACCTCGAGATCGTGATGGCTAAACCCTAGATGCCTAGCCTATGGGAGTTATGATAGCCTCTACGGACTAAACCCTCCGGTTTATATAGACACCGGAGGGGGCTAGGGTTGTACAGAGTCGGTTTACAGAGGAAGGAAAATATACATCTGGACGCCAAACTTGCCATCCACGCAAAGGAGAGTCCCACCCGGACACGAGGAAGGGTCTTCTGCCTTGTATCTTCATGGCCCATCAGTCCGACGCATGTTACATAGCCCGACCACCCGAGGACCCCTTAATCCAGGACTCCCTCAGTAGCCCCTGAACCAGTCTTCAATGGCGATGTATCCGGCACATAGATTGTCATTGCAAGGCGGGTTCCTCCTCTGAATACTTCAAAGCAATCTTCCAAATAAAAGAACTATATCCGGCTCTGCCTGTCAGTCACAACCCTCAACCACGGAGGTAAAATGCTTAGTCAAAGTAATGTCTATCAACTGACAGCTTTCTCGGTGAAATGTTTTTTAGCCTCTTTATCATCCCGAACCGTTTTTTTGCCTCTCGCTTCGCATTTCAAGATACGGCCTCTATCGACACGTTTCGTCAAAGCGGAGATCGTGCCCACTTATTGCGGGATCCTCATCAATACGGGTTTGGGTAATCCAACCGTGCCATTCGCACGACCCCTTGGGAACAGGCGAGTTTTAAGGCTTGAGGGGGGGGGGGCGCCTGATATTTACTGCCTATATAAGTGGATAAAGATCCATCTTTTCTCCCCACGCCTTCTTCCTTCTCCCGTTCTCCCATCCTCAAGCTCCAGCGCCCAAGCTTCAATCTTTCCCACCGCCACCAACCTCTACAGTCATGTCCGGATCTAGCTTGAAGGGCAAGTGGGAGGCTCCCTCCGTCACGGAGAAGGACATCAAGGAGCTCCGGGGGCGGGATATCTGTCCGCGGAGATCGCGCATAGGCTCCCTGTCAAGGATCAAGTCACACCCACTCCGGAGCCCGGCGAAAGGGTTGTATTCATCCCCCATTTCCTCCGCGGACTAGGGTTTCCCCTCCACCCCTTTGTCCGTGGCCTCATGTTCTACTACGGGCTAGATTTCCATGATCTAGCCCCAAATTCTTTCCTCCACATCTCGGCGTTTATCGTCGTGTGCGTGGCGCTACTCCGCATCCCCCCACACTTCGGCCTATGGCTAAAAGTCTTCAATGTGAAGCCGAAGGTGATCGATGGGCAACATGTGGAGTGCGGTGGCGCCATGGTGAGCAAGCTCCCCAACACCACCTGGCCTAAAGGGGCCTTCGTGGAGACCGTCAAGGTGTGGCAGCAGGAGTGGTTCTATATCACCGAACCTCGCGGCGCCAGGTGGGCGGCCACTCCTGAGTTTAGATCCGGACCCCCAATGCGGCTCGCGTCGTGGACCAACAAGGGTCTAGACTGGGGGTCGACCACGGAAGTGATGATGCTGCAGAAGCGCATCAGAAATATGATAAGCAAGAATACCAGTCTCACTGACGTGATTCAGGTGATGCTTTCCCGCCGGATCCCCCCTTGCCAACTCCGGCCTCTCCATATGTGGGAGTTCAATCCGGAAGGTCCCCGGACCCTGCAGCGCTTCTTCGGTACAACGCACGAAGAGATCTAGAAGCTACTCTTCAAGGCCCAGAAGACGTGGCCGAAGAAGACCGAAGACATCGGTCTTGACATCGAGAATCCGGCCACACCGGTAAGTATTTTAATTCTGAACACAATTTTTGGTAAATAAATCAAAGTTTGTATTGAGATTTTCATTCTTTCATTCAGGGCTGGACAGTGAAGGCGGAGCGGATCAAGTGTCCGGCTCCACTACCTAAAGACCCAGGCAATCCTCCGCTGACGAGGATGCTGGTTCCGGCACCGTATCAGGCGCCGGAGAAGAAGACCAAGAAGAAGGGGAAGGAGGCCAAAGGCGGCCTCCGTCGTAAAGGTACTTTGGACGCAGTTTCCGAAGAAACCGAAGCCCACTCCTCGCACGAGGGGGATGAAGATGAAGAGGAGGAGGAGGCGGAAAGTGGATCTCCCCTAAAGGGAGGAAAGAAGAAAAGGGCCGCCTCCGCAGACCTGGAGGAGGGGGCGTCCAAGAGGGAGAAGATAACCCTCTTGGACGATTCGGATACAGACGCCGAACACACCCCCAAGAGGCGCCTCAGGGAAAAGCCCCTGGCCGAATCGTAAGTATCGAAAAGGATACTCAGCAAATATTCGGTCTGTTATGGTTGTAATATAACATGTCATTTCGTGTGTATCAGCCCAGCCCGCGACCTCCCCCAATCATCGCTGTCTGAAGGGAGTTCTCTGCCGCCCGAGATGGAAGAGAGCGAGATGCCACCGCGGGCCCCTTCGCTGATCACCGTGGATGACACCGAGGTGTTGTCCCAAAGGACATCTCCTGGCCATGGAGGGGCAAGCGAGGCTGCCGAGAAGGCGCCCGAGGACAATACCTCGGCTGCCGAAGACATGGAGGGGGCGACCCTCATGGCGACAGACGGCGGAGGCCCTGAGCAATCTGGCCCCCAGCCGGACATCATTCCGGGGACCAATGTGGCCCCGGAGTTAGGCGAGCAGCCCCCTTCCAAGGAGGGGGGAGCATCAGCTCCGACAGCGGCCTCCACTAATCCGGAGGCGCCGAATACCTTGGTCGAAGCACTACGACGTGCTGCCATCATGGAGGAGCACCGCACCCTGATGGGTGTGGTGGTTGAGAAGATTCAGTCCGCCAAGAGCGGGCTGAACGAAGCCTTCACCAGCCTGTTAACAGGCTTCGAGGTATGCGACATAATGCTCTAGATGCTTTTTATAAAGGGACAGACCTGTGCATAGATAGTAGCCCCTGAGACTCTGTCTGGTTTTGAAAAAACCGGGCAGAGGATCATATAGTATTCGGAAGAGGTGACGTACTTTTATATTGTATGACAGGCTTCCATGTTGGCGGTAACCGCCCAGGCCGCTGAAGTTTCCGATCTTAAGCGGAGGTTGCAGCTGGCTGATGATGATATCGACCGCATGAACAAGCGGTTTGATGAGGCGCAAGGTATGTTTGAAATATCTCGCACATGCCTGAATTAATATGCAAATTCTGAGTTTAGACTCATGCGCTACTATGTGTATGATTGCAGGCAGCGCGGCCGAGGTAGAAACCCTCAAGAGTGCCCTTGCCCAAGCCAAGGAGGAGGCGAAGGCGAGCAAAGCGGCCGCAGACAAAGCGGCTACAGATTTAAAGTCCGAACAGGTCGCCCGCCACCAGTACGAGGAGAGGGTGACTGAAGTGGAGCAAGAGCTCAAGGACGCCGCCGGCCAGTGCGAGTCCTTGGAGGAGAAGAATAAGGCCCAGGCGGCCAAACTCTCCAAGGCCCTCCAAGAGGCCAAGGAGGCGAGGACCGAGTCTCGGGTAGCTCGTGAGGAAATCCGACAGTCCGAACAGATAGCGGCTGGTAAGCCCTTTCTTTTGCAGACTATATTTGACGGTCAAAGATATGCCTTGCTCACTCAACTTTGGAGTTCTCCAGACGCATTTGCGGATCTTTCGAAGAGTGCCGCCGACGCTGGGCAGTTCTTCCGGGCCCAGGAGGAGCACACGACGGAGAAGTTCTTCTGGTCACAGTTCGCGGCGTCGGAGCGTACGGCGCTGTTGAACAACCACATGATGCAACTGGCAGAGCTGCACAGGATGTCTGGATTGTCCATGAAGGACGTCATAGTCCGGCTGTGGCCAACCGAACCCATTCCTAGCAGCTACTTCAGCCTGGTGCAGCGACTTGCCGATGCGCTGCCCTGGATTGAAGCTGTCAAGCGCTCGGTGTGCATAGAAGGTGCGCGGATGGCCTTTGCCCGTGTCAAAATGCACTGGGCAAAAGATGAAGGCCGCCGTCGTGGCGGTTGAGGGCCCACCCGAAGGCAAGGACCACCGCAAGCCAGAGCGGTATTTTGAAGACGTCCTTGAGGGTGCCCAATTAATAGAGGGCCAATGCTCAAAGGATATCATATTTGAGTGAATGTATCCGAGCTACCCAGACGTTGTTTTATAAACCAAGGCTTTGTAATATATTTATGTCTTTATCTGGAATTGCTTGCCTCCTGTGCGGCCGTATTTTGTTATCTTGAAAGTTTGCCAGTCGTCGGCTTCAGCCCCCACGTAGATACTACGGGGGTGTTCGGAATAACGCATGATCACTCTTGACCCAACGTCTTGGTCCGTGAAGGAGGTGTCTGCGTAGGCGAACCAGGCAATCAGACTATGGGGCTTTATCACTTTCACTTAGCCATAGGAGTTTGACAGTGGGGCTAAGTACTAGCCCCTGGTGCGTATGCGGCTATCCGAACTGGGATGCCTTAAGCACATGACCGGATAGAGGCCAGCCCTTCGCATAATACGAAAGAAATCGCAAAAGATTTATAGCAAGTCGCCGAATAGCTGACCAGCTCTCGCCACACCATGACAGTCAGTTTTCGGCTTTCTCTACTGAGGTGTTTGACCGGACGAACTAGAAACACAATCGCAGTAGTTCTCCCTTTACTACCCTAGCCGAACGAGCGGAACGTAAGGTAGTAACCACAGGAGCCGGGCAACCCAACTATTGACCAAAGACATGATTTGGAGCTGATGCATATAATGCAATGTTCGGGACGCCGAAGTGCACTCTAAAAGCATTCGGACTTCTTTTTTTTGTTGAAAATATAGGTGGCCGAATAGAGCCCCTGGCATTTTAAGCTATGCCGAAGTGTATACACCAATCTGACATGAAGAGGGAATACAGATTATGAAATAAACCAATACCGAATAGGGTTGGTAAAAACTGTTTTCCATTATAGTCTGATTGATACGTCAAAACGTGCTTTTACAGATGATGCGATAAGCATCAGGGCTATTTTACATGCCAAGAATTTGAGAACAAGGGAAAGTTGTATACAAGTCCTAAAAAGGAAAAGGTATCATGAAGATCCTTTGGACATCCTGCCGCACGTCTGCGCCGCTTTTCACCTTGGTGGAGGATCCTTTGAAAGGATCGACGATCGTGTATATAGCAGGGGCCTGGGAAAGGGCCTTGCGCCACCGCAAAGTGACTTTAGGTTTTAAAGAACCTGTAATAGGAGAGAAAAGAGAAAAAAGAAGAGGGAGATTAAGGTCCGAATAAGGTCGAGCCGTTTTTATGGACCTCGTCCGCGGAGTGCCTCCGTCGTCGCCCAAGGTATTTTGAGTGCGTAGTTATGCACACGCGGTACATATGCCTCTATTAGATGGGGCGGTGGATGGAGGCAAAATTGCTAGTCCAGCGTTGGATTGACGGAGCTGTCATTCTGCAGAGTAGGCCGGACTCGTTTAATAGTGTCCGGAGGCTTGATGGCCGATGAAGTGTTCGGCTTGATAAGGCCGCTCTGTACCTCGGCTGCAAGGGCCGCGGTGTGCTCCTCGGTACGGAGGGAGCGTTCCATGTTTCCATTGACTGTGATAACGCCGCAGGGTCCAGGCATCTTGAGCTTTAAGTAAGCATAATGTGGGACTGCATTGAAGCGGGTGAAGGCAGTACGTCCGAGCAGTGCGTGATAACCACTACGGAAGGGGACGATGTCGAAGATCAAGTCTTCACTTTGGAAATTGTCCGGTGAACCGAAGACTACTTCCAATGTTAATGAGCCCGTACAGCGGGCCTCGACGCCGGGTATCACTCCTTTAAAGGTGGTGTTACTAGGCTTGATTCTTGACGGGTCAATACCCATTTTGCGGACAGTGTCTTGATAGATCAAGTTGAGACTGTTGCCGCCGTCCATAAGGACTCGAGTCAGATGATAGCCGTCAATGATTGGATCGAGGACCAGGGCCACCAAACCTCCGTGACGGATACTGGTCGAGTGGTCCTTGCGATCGAAGGTGATCGGACAAGCCGACCATGGGTTGAATTTGGGGGTGACAGGCTCTACGGCGTAGACGTCCCTTAGTGCGCGCTTGCGCTCCCTTTTGGGGATATGCATGACATATATCATGTTCACTGTTTTCACCTCAGGGGGAAATTTCTTTTGTCCCCCTGTGTTCGGTGGGCGGGGCTCGTCATCGTCCTCGCTTGGCGGTCCTTTCCCCTTATGTTCGGTATTTAACTTACCGGACTGTTTGAAGACCCAACAATTTCTGTTGGAGTGGTTGGCAGGCTTGTCGGGGGTGCCATGAATCTGGCAAGGCCGATCAAGTATTTTGTCCAAATTAGATGGACCGTCCTTATTTCCTTTGAATGGCTTCTTCCGCTGACCGGATTTAGAGCCACTGAATCCGGCGTTAACCGCTGTGTCTTCAGTTTCTTCGTTATTGTTTCGACGCTTGTGTTTGTTGCGTTGTGGCCTGCCATTGCCGTCCCTGACTTCGGAGGTGCCAGGGTCGCTGGTACTATTGCTTCTACGAGCCAACCAGCTGTCCTCTCCCGCGTAGAAGTGGGTCATGAGTGCAGTAAGAGCTGCCATAGTCTTCGGCTTTTCCTGACCAAGGTGTCGGGCGAGCCACTCATCGCGGACACCATGTTTAAAGGCCGTGAGGGCTTTGGCGTCCGGACAGTCGACAATTTATTCTTTTTAATTAAGAACCTAGTCCAGAGTTTGCGGGTTGACTCACTGGGTTGCTGGACTATATGACTAAGGTCATCGGCATCTGGAGGCCGGACATAGGTACCTTGGAAGTTGTCTCTAAAGGCATCCTCCAAGTCTTCCCAGCTACCAATAGAGTTCTCTGGTAGGCTGTTTAACCAGTGCCGCGCTGGTCCTTTCAGTTTTAGGGGGAGGTATTTGATGGCGTGGAGATCGTCGCCGCGGGCCATGTGAATATGGAGAAGAAAATCCTCAATCCATACCACGGGATCTGTCGTTCCATCGTATGATTCGATGTTTACGGGTTTAAACCCTTCTGGAAATTGGTGCTGCATTACCTCATCGGTAAAGCACAAGGGGTGTGCGGCGCCCCTGTATCGGGCAACGTCACGACGGAGTTCGGATGACATCCGTGTTTGGTTTTCGGCCCGAGTTCGGTTATGCTGCTCGCGCCCAGCTTGAAGGCCGTCGCTTCTCGTCGGAGCACGCTCCCTTGATCCGTATATTGATCTGGTCTTGCCGGCTCTATTGTCCAGGTCCTGACGTAAGTCGTAGGTGCAGCCCTGAGCTGCTGCCTCTTTGCCTTGATGGCGAGGCGGCGCGGGCTGGTGTTCGGTACGAGTGGCCGCTTTGTCCTGTCCACGTGGTGGTCGGTCTGGTTCATCAGCATGATTATATCTTGACGGTATTGGCTCTAGGGCCTCGTCATCGAATTGTGGCAGTAGCCGACGCTTCGGATAGCTCTTTGTTGGGATTTCGAGGCCGTACTCCTTGGCAGCTAGGACCTGGGTCCATCTGTCGTTGAGCGTATCCTGTTCGGCTTGAAGCTGTTGTTGTTTCTTCTTTAGGCTCCTCGCAGTTGCGATGAGCAGTCGCTTAAAGCGCTCTTGTTCGAGGGGTTCCTCTGGCATGATGAAGTCTTCGTTGCCGAGGCTGGCATCCTCCTCGGAGATCGGTAGATAGTTACTATCCTCCGAATCCTCATTCCCGACTGGCTCGTCGGGGTTAACTTGTCCCTCTTCCCAATTATCCTGCTCTACGGCAAGCTCAATGGGTTTGTTAGAGTCTTCGGCATTCTCCGGAGTGTCAATGTCTCTGGTGCCGGTATTACTTTCTTTTTCCCACTACGATCGTGAATGGCGCCGCTGACGTCGATGCTTTGGTGGTACCTCGACGGGCTTGTCCTCGATCAGATCTTGATTGCCATCGTCGTCCTCTTTGGGTGTATCCACCATGTACACGTCGTATGTAGAAGTGGCAGTCCAACATCCGGTGATGGGCGAGTTTTGGCCTGGTTCGGCTCTGGCATCGTCGTCCATACCGTCGATGTCTTCGGAGGCGTAGTCGAGTATATCGATTAAGTCCTCGACAGTGGCTATCAAGTGGGTGGTGGGTGGGACATAAAATTCCCTGCACTCAGCCCCTAGTTCGGGCTGTGCGTAATTCGAAGGTGATACCTCCATGATGGCGAGAGATCGCATTAAGTCCAGGGCCTCGCTTAAGAGTGAAGGCTGGACGGGAAACCGAGGACCTGCGGAGCTGGGGATGGCCGACTTTTCCAGGTTGTGTTCACCAGACGCAGGCCTTGAGAGTTCGGAGTTGGCCTCTAGAGGTGAGTTCGGCTCTCCGATGACAAGGAGGGTCCTGCTTGATTCCAGGCTCGCCGAACATACAGTTACTTCTGGGTCTTCGACAAAGGGCTCCATGAGAGGAGAGGGTCCGGTGGGTTTTAAGATCCCATCTTCGGATGAGGTGGCCTACCCTGGATCTATGGCCAGGGCAGGGGTAGTAGTTGGTCTTGGAGTGGCGCCTGATGACGGATCCGATGGGTGGCCTTCTTGAAGATGAGGAAAAGTGGTCGAGGCCGTGAATCCTTCGAAGATCAAGTCTCCTCCGATATCAGCGACGTAATTCAGGCTCCCAAATCTGATCTGATGACCAGGGGCATAGCTGTCGATCTGCTCAAGGTGACCAACTGAATTGGCGCGCAGAGCGAAGCCGCCGAATGCAAACAGTTGGCCAGGGAGGAAGGTCTCCCCAGAAACAGCATCGTTGTTGATGATCAAACGAGCCATCGATCCTTCTGCCGATGACACAGTGGAACTCTCAATGAAAGCACCAATATCGGTGTCAAAACCGGCTGATCTTGGGTAGGGGGTCCCGAACTGTGCGTCTGAGGATCGAAGGTAACAAGGGACAAAGGGAACACGATGTTTACCCAAGTTCGGGCCCTCTTAATGGAGGTAAAACCCTACGTCCTGCTTGATTGTATTTGATGAGTATGGGGGTTACAAGAGTTGATCTGCCTCGAGATCGTGATGGCTAAACCCTAGATGCCTAGCCTATGGGAGTTATGATAGCCTCTACGGACTAAACCCTCCGGTTTATATAGACACCGGAGGGGGCTAGGGTTGTACAGAGTCAGTTTACAGAGGAAGGAAAATATACATCTGGACGCCAAACTTGCCATCCACGCAAAGGAGAGTCCCACCCGGACACGAGGAAAGGTCTTCTACCTTGTATCTTCATGGCCCATCAGTCCGGCCCATGTTACATAGCCCGACCACCCGAGGACCCCTTAATCCAGGACTCCCTCACTTGGCGCTTAAGTTTAGATTAGAACGCGTCTAATGCAGTGTTCCAGAGAAGGTATCAGAGTCGCCTACCGTCGATATATGACCCAAGGCGTTTGTTTGACACTCCTGGGGCAGGTCCAAGCACTCCAGATGCACGGGTGAACCCTCAGTTAAACCCTGATATGCCAGGGAATCGGGCGGCAGCTCAACCTCGCCAGCCTGAGCCGGCTTGAAGGGAGGAGCGGGCGCCTAACCCGCCCCCAATCAGACACCGCCTCAACGTGTTCTCACACCACCCGGGCACTTTTCTAACCTGGTGGATAACATGTTAGCGGTAGCAACCCGGCTGGCGGCAATTCCAATCACTGGCGAGTCACCAGCCGCGGTCGAAACTCGGAATGCGGTTGAGCTCTTACAGACAGCCATCACGCAGCAAGCGGCTTATTCATACAGTCGTGATCGAGTGCATTCAACTCCCCTCCCAAGCCGTAGTTACAGTCGGCGTATGGAGTCGCCTACAGTCTCTAGCAGTGAGCGGTGACGTAACCCGACCCGTGATATTAACCCGCCCCTTAATCCGAGGACTGACGTTCAGGCAGCTCACCAGGAGGCTTATCAGGAGCCTCCGATGACCCCTTCGGCCTCGATGGGAGCCGGTGCAATTTCTAGGTCTGTTGGAGTGTCGTGTTTAGTGCCGGCTTTGCGTAACGAGTGTTTGCCCAAAGATTTTAAGGGCCCTCGCAAGGTGCTGAATTATACAGCTGATCTCCCTCCTGAGGCTTGGATTGAGAGTTATGAGTTAGCCATGGAGATGTTGGATGTCAATGATGTTGTCTGTGCCAAATACTTTACTATGATGTTTGAAGGGCCGGCTCGTACGTGGTTGAAAGGCTTACCTCCTAATTCCATCAGTTCATGGGCAGAGTTGAAGGCACGTTTCATAAAAATAAATAAAGGAACATGCAAGCAGCCTCTGACGATTGTTGATCTGGATCACTGCGTGCAGCGTGAGGATGAGTCGGACCATCATTGGGTCCGGCAGGTCTCTGCTATTATTCACTCATATGATAGTATTGAGGTGGGTCAGGCAGTTCTGATCTTAGAGAAGAATTGTCACTTCGTCCCCCTTAAGCAGAAGCTTGGGCGGCTTAAACGCACTTGCCGGGACATGGGGGAACTCATGGCGGCTCTCACTAAGTATGCAGACTCAGATAACACGAAGGATCCTGGTTCTGATGATGATAAATCCAACAAGGGCAAGAAGAATAGCAACGGTAAGGGTCAGCAGCAAAATATAACAGGGAGTAATGGCAACAACCAGGGTAATGGTGGTAAGCGGAGACACCCCAATGGCGGGTCAGATCTAGTGGCTAACACCAACACTGGGCATAAAAACCAGCGCTGCAACAGTAATGGTAAGCCGCCTTTTGGCGGAGCAAAGCCTTTCAATCTTGAGGCAATGCTTAATGACCCTTGCCAAAAGCATAGTCTTCCCAACAGGCCGTCTACTCATGCCTGGAAGGATTGTTACATTATGCGGGAGTTCCGAAATCACAGCCTTAACCAGCACCATGGTAACGGCAATGGGTCGCCTGGCGGCTCAGGATCCGGCTCTCAGGGCTCCGGCTTTGGTGGTGGCAGCTCAAGTTCTGGCTATTAGGGTCAAGGTAACCATGGTGGTCATAATTAGTAGTCTGGTAACCAGCAGCAAAATAATCAGTCAGGGTATCAGAGCAATCCAAAGTAGCTTAGTGGGGGTCAGTACCACATTTTCACTACAAGTCTTTGCAAGCGAGACCAGAAGTTTCATAAACGGGCGGTTCATGCAGTAGAGCCGGCTGTTCCGCAATATTTGAGATGGTCTGAACACACGATATCGTGGAGCAGGGCGGATCATCCGCCACAGATTGATAACCCGGGTCACTTAGCCCTTGTGGTGGCCCCTCAGGTTGGTGGATATAAATTCACTAAGGTGATTATGGACGGTGGTAGCAGCATCAACATCTTGTACTATGATACTTTTCGCCGGATGAATCTGACTGACAAGAATCTCAAGCCGTCCTCCATAGTTTTCCATGGCGTCGTGCCTGGGAAGTCGGCTTACCCTGTTGGAAAGATATCACTAGAAGTGGCTTTTGGTGATGAGTATAATTACAGAACAGAGATGTTGTGGTTTGAGGTGGTCAAGATCAAGAGTCCATATCATGCTCTATTTGGACGGCCGGCTTATGCTCGGTTTATGACCTGCCCTTGTTATATTTACCTGCAACTCAAGATGCCAAGACCAAACGGGACAATTACGGTACATGGTGATCGGAAAGTCGCCCTGGAGTGTGAGGAGGAGACCAGCAGGCCTTGGAACATTGCTCATCTTCGGCCTTACTACACTTGAGTCCTTGGCTCTCATTGTTGTATATACCTTCATTGATGTACATATCTTTTTATGATCAACATAGTAAAGCCGGCATCCCCAAATTTTGGGGCCTCTGTCGTTTCATCTCATATTTTCTGTACATGAGTCTTTATTAATTGGTCATAAGGTTGAAGGAAATATGCCCTAGAGGCAATAATAAAGTTGTTATTTATATTTCCTTATATCATGATAAATGTTTATTATTCATGCTAGAATTGTATTAACCGGAAACTTGATACATGTGTGAATACATAGACAAAACAAAGTGTCCCTAGTATGCCTCTACTTGACTAGCTTGTTAATCAAAGATGGTTAAGTTTCCTGACCATAGACATGTGTTGTCATTTGATGAACGGGATCACATCATTAGGAGAATGATGTGATGGACAAGACACATCCGTTAGCTTAGCATAATGATCGTTAAGTTTTATTGCTATTGCTTTCTTCATGACTTATACATATTCCTTTGACTATGAGATTATGCAACTCCCGAATACCAGAGGAACACCTTGTGTGCTATCAAACATCATAACGTAACAGGTGATTATAAAGATGCTCTACAGGTGTCTCCGAAGGTGTTTGTTGGGTTGTCATAGATCGAGATTAGGATTTGTCACTCCGAGTATCGGAGAGGTATCTCTGGGCCCTCTCGGTAATGCACATCACTATGAGCCTTGCAAGCAATGTGACTAATGAGTTACTTACGGGATGATGCATTACGGAACGAGTAAAGAGACTTGCCGGTAACGAGATTGAACTAGGTATGATGATACCGACGATCGAATCTCGGGCAAGTAACATACCGATGACAAAGGGAATAACGTATGTTGTCATTACGGTTTGACCGATAAAGATCTTCGTAGAATATGTGGGAACCAATATGAGCATCCAGGTTCCGCTATTGGTTATTGATCGGAGATATGTCTCGGTCATGTCTACATAGTTCTCGAACCCGTAGGGTCCGCACGCTTAACGTTCGATGATGATTTGTATTATGAGTTATGTGTTTTGGTGACCGAAGATTGTTCGGAGTCCCGGATGAGATCACGGACATGACGAGGAGTCTTGAAATGGTCGAGAGGTAAAGATTGATATATTGGAAGGTGGTATTCGGACACCGGAATGGTTCTGAATCGTTTCGGGTATTTTTTCGGAGTACCGGGAGGTTACCGGAACCCCCTGGGAGAGGTAATGGGCCTCATGGGCCATAGGGGAGAGAGGGGACAGCCCACAAGGGGTGGCTGCGCGCCCCCCCCCCCCCATGGGAGTCCGAATTGGACTAGGGGAGGGGGCGGCGCCCCCCTTTCCCTCTCCTACTCCCTCTCCCTTTCCCCCTTTCCCACTCCGGAAAAGGAAAGGGGAATCCTACTAGGACTGGGAGTCCTAGTAGGACTCCCCACACTTGGCGCGCCCCTAGGGGGCCGGCCTCCTCCCTCTCCTCCTTTATATATGGGGGCAAGGGGGCACCCCATAGCACATCAATTGTTCTCTTAGCCGTGTGCGGTGCCCCCCTCCACAGTTTACTCCTCCGGTCATAGCGTCGTAGTGCTTAGGCGAAGCCCTGCGCGGATCACATCACCAACACCGCCACCACGCCGTCGTGCTGACGGAACTCATCGACTCCTTCGTACCTCTACTAGATCAAGAGTTCGAGGGACGTCATCGAGCTGAACGTGTGCTGAACTCGGAGGTGCCGTACGTTCGGTGCTTGATCGGTTGGATCGCGAAGACGTTCGACTACATCAACCGCGTTAAGCTAACGCTTCCGCTTTTGGTCTACGAGGGTACGTGGACACACTCTCCCCCTCTCGTTGCTATGCATCTCCTAGATAGATCTTGCGTGAGCGTAGGAATTTTTTTGAAATTGCATGCTACGTTCCCCAACAAAGGTCACTTGGGGGCTTCTTACTCAATGAGTATAGCTATCTTACGCTCTTGATCGGCTTCCATGCCATATTATGGGTCACTTGGGGGCTTCCTACCCAATGAGTATAGCTATCTTACCCTCTTGATCGGCTTCCATGCCATATTATGGGTTACTTGGGGGCTTCCTACTCAATGAGTATAACTATCTTACCCTCTTGATCGTCTTCCATGCCACATTATGGGTTAAACCTGCCTGTTGGCAACTTGCTACTCCGCCAGGTGACCCGCCATACTCTTGATAGTCAATCTTCCATGACCCTGAACTTGTCAAGGTTAAAACGGCGGTTCTTGTCACGTCAGAGCCGGCTTACAGAGAGCTAGGATAAACTTACCTGTTTGTTGTAGTCTCTCCGCTATGTGGCCCGTTCGTACTCTTAACAGTCAATCTTCTCGAAAGCCCTGAACTAATTAAGGTTAAAACGACGGATTTATGTCACATGAGAGCCGGCTTACGGGATGAAAGGATATCACGCCAAGCTTCTTTGAAGCAAAAAATTGAGTTTTTCAAAACCAATCTTTATGGGTCGTGTCCTACAAGACGGCTTAACACATATTTGAGATATACATGTTTATGTTCTCTATTTCTGTTTTGTAGAAATTTTTTATGTACAGATGAGGAGTTGCCGGGTCATACAGATCCGGGTTATATTGCTCTATATTGAGCCTATTGTGGCTTTAAGCCGCCAAGGAAATCTTTTCAAATGATCAGATCTAATTATAAAGCATTGGGTTGATTGTGGCTATAAGCCGCCAACAAATTCTCTTCCATGATTGGATATGACGATGAGTCGTTGGGTTATTTAACTCACCCTGGATTTTGACTATAAGTCGCCATTATAAGCATTGATGGATCTTTTCAGAGTATATGTCAAGACAGGGATATTGACAAGCAAAGCAGGCGTCAATAGCTTCATTAAGCATATAAAAGAGGTTCAGCTGCTCAAGCGCAAGTTGGTAAAAACATGCATGAAGGCATGGCAGGGCAGATAAAAGTTTTAACTAGCTATTACAAGGCTACAACTGAGCTCGAAGGCATGGCAGGGCAGATTTTGACTAAAGTTGACTCATCTCCAGTCCCATCTTTATCAAGATTTATATTAGCAAACAAAAATTCAATAGGAGTCACACCAATCACTTTAAGATCTTCATCATTATTTTCACAAAAACTAGAAGAACATGCTTTTACAAACCAATCTCTCTTAGCACGCATCCTAGCAGTTCTCTCTTTACATTCATCCACAGAAATTTTAATAGCTTTCAGAGACTCATTAATATCAATCTTAGGTGGCATAGATCTAATCTTTAAAGAATCAATCTCATGAGAAATTCTATCAACGTTCCTAGCCAAATCATCAATCATAAGCAATTTTTCTTCTACCATAGCATTGAAATTCTTTTGAGAATTAATGAAATCTTTAATATTATTCTCAAGATCAGAGGGTATTTTATTATAATTTCCATAAGAATTGCTGTAGGAATTACCATAATTATTAGAGGAATTATTAGGAAACGGCCTAGGGTTGAAATTACCTCTATATGCGTTATTACCAAAATTGTTCCTACCAACAAAATTCACATCCATAGATTCATTATTATTCTCAATCAAAGTGGACAAAGGCATATCATTAGGATCAATATGATCACTCTTACTAGCAAACAATTTCATAAGTTCATCCATCTTTCCACTTAAAGTATTAATTTCTTCATCGCATGCACTTTTTTACTAGTGGAAGATCTTTCGGTATGCCATTGAGAGTAATTTGCCATAATATTATCTAGGAGTTTAGTAGCTTCTCCTAATGTAATTTCCATAAAAGTACCTCCCGCAGCGGAATCTAAAAGATTTCTAGATGCAAAATTCAATCCGGCATAAAAAAATTGTATGATCATCCATAAACTTAAACCACGAGTAGGGAAATTTCTTATCATCAATTTCATCCTCTCCCAATATTGTGCAACATGTTCATGATCAAGTTGCTTAAAATTCATTATATCGTTCCTAAAGGAGATGATCTTAGTGGGAGGAAAATACTTGGAAATAAAAGCATCTTTACACTTATTCCAGGAATCAATACTATTTTTAGGCAAAGATGAAAACCAAGTTTTAGCACGATCTCGTAGTGAGAACGGAAATAGCTTCAATTTAACAATATCATTATCCACATCTTTTTTCTTTTGCATATCACACAACTCAACGAAAGTATTTAGATGGGATGCGGCATCTTCACTAGGAAGGCCAGAAAATTGATCTTTCATAACAAGATTCAACAAAGCGGCATTAATTTCATAAGATTCCGCACTAGTGGCAGGAACAATCGGAGTACTAATAAAATCATTATTAGTAGTAGTATTGGAAAAGTCACACAACTTGGTATTCTCTTGAGACATCTTGACAAAGCAAGCAATCTAGAACACAAGCAACCAAAAAGCAAATGAAAAGACGAATAAAAAGGCAAATCTTTTTGTGTTTTTCTGAAATCATTTTAGAAGTGGGCGAGGGGAAAATGAGAGGCAAATGGCAAATAATGTAATGCAAGAGATAAGAGTTTATGGTGGGTACTTGGTAGGCTTGATGTAGAACCTCCCTGGAAACGGCGCCAGAAATTCTTCCTTGTACTTCTTGACCTTGCGTTGATTTTTCCCTTGAAGAGGAAAGGGTGATGCAGCAAAGTAGAGACAAGTATTTCCCTCGGTTAAAAACCAAGGTATCAATCCAGTAGGAGGCACAAGCAAGTCTCCAATATATGCACCTGCACAAACTAAGAAACACTTGCACACAACGCGAAAAAGGGGTTGTCAATCCCTTCACGGTCATGAACAAGAGGGAGATCTAATAGAGCTAGGTACAAAAGATAAATAAAAGAGCAAACTAAAGTAAATATAAATAAATTGCAGCAAGGTATTTTTGGGTTTTCTTGGTTTATAGATCTGAAAATATATGATGGAAAATAGACCCTGGGCCATAGGTTTCACTAGAGGCTTCTCTCTTGAAAGAAAACATATGGTGGGTAAACAAATTACTGTTGAGCAATTGATAGATTGCGCATAGTTATGACGATATCTAAGGCAATGATCATGAATATAGGCATCACATCCGTGACAAGTAGACCGAAACGATTCTGAATCTACTACTATTACTCCACACATCAACCGACTCTTGCCTGCATCTAGAGTATTAAGTTCATAAGAACAGAGCAACGCTTTAAGTAAGATGACATGATGTAGAGGGATAAACTCAAGCAATATGACATAAACCCCATCTTTTTATCCTTGATGGCAGCAATACAATACGTGCCTCGCTACCCCTTCTGTCACTGGGTGAGGACACCGCAAGATTGAACCCAAAACTAAGCACCTCTCCCATGGCAAGAAAAACCAATCTAGTTGGCCAAACCAAACCGATAGTTCAAAGAGAAATACAAAGATATATTAATCATGCATAAAAGAGTTCAGAGAACACTGAAATAATATTCATAACTAATCTGATCATAAATCCACAATTCATCGGATCTCAACAAACGCACCGCAAAAGAAGATTACATCGGACAGAACTCCAAGAACATCGAGGAGAACATTGTATTGAAGATCAAAGAGAGAGAAGAAGCCATCTAGCTACTAGCTATGGACCCGTAGGTCTGTGGTAAACTACTCACGCTTCATCGGAAGGGCAACAAGGTTGATGTAGAGGCCCTCCGTGATCAAATCCCCTTCCGGTACAGTGCCGGAAAAGGCCCCAAGATGGGATTTCAAGGGAACAGAGGCTTGCGGCGGAGGAAAAGTATTTTGGTGGACGCTTATGATGTTTGGGGAATATTTGAGAATATATAGAGGTGGAACTAGGGTTAGGGGACTCCCGAGGGGCCCACAATCCAGGGGCGCCCCCCCTGGGGCACGCCCTGAGGGCTTGTGGCCTCCTCGGGACTCTTTTGGCCCTCTCTCCAAGCCTCGTAGGTGTCTTCTCGTCCAAGAAAAATGATCGTAAAGTTTTATTCCGTTTGGACTCCGTTTGATATTCCTTTTCTGTAAAAGTCAAAAACAAGGAAAAAACAGAAACTGGCACTAGGCTCTAGGTTAATAAGTTAGTCCCAAAAATAATATAAAATAGCATATTAATGCATATAAAACATCCAAAACAGATAATATAATAGCATGGAACAATCAAAAATTATAGATACGTTGGAGACGTACCACACCACAGGTATTCATAGCAAGACATACAACAAGTGCTCTCAAATCCATAAAAGTATTCAATCCGATAATAACGAAATCTCAAAGGGAAAACTCAATTCATCACAACAAGATAGAGAGGGAGAAACACCATATGATCCAACTATATTAACAAAGATGGCGATACATCAAGATCGTGCCAAATCAAGAACACGAGAGAGAGAGAGAGAGAGAGATTATACACATAGATACTGGTACAAACCCTCAGCCCCGAGGCCGGACTACTCCCTCCTCGTCATGGTGGCCGCCGTGATGATGAAGATGGCCTCCGGTGATGATTTCCCCCTCTGGTAGGGTGCCGGAACGGGCTACCAATTGGTTTTTCATGGCTTGCAGTGGCAGAACTTCCGATCTAGGGTTATTTCTGGGAGTTTCCGTATTTATAGGATTTTTTGGCGTCGGTCTCACGTCCAGGTGGGCTTCGAGGGGCCCATACCCACCAGCACACGGGCAAGGCCCCTGGCACGCCCTGGTGGGTAGTGGCCACCTCCTTCACCTTCTGGTCCTCCCACGATGCTTCTAGTGCTTCTTTTGTTCCAAAAAAAATCGTCAAAAAGTTTCGTCCAATTCTGAGAACTTCTATTTTTGTACAAAAAACAACACCACGGTAGTTCTGCTGAAAACAACGTCAGTCCGGGTTAGTTCCATTCAAATTATACCAAAACCATATAGAATTGTTGTAAACATGGAATGAATACTTCATAAATTATAGATACGTTGGAGACATATCAGCATCCCGAAGCTTAATTCCTACTCGTCCTCTTGTAGGTAAATGGTAAAAGAAATGATTTATGAAGTGTGAATGCTAGCATAGGGCATAAGTTTGATCAATGATAATTTTAATCACTTTTCCTAGCATCATAACAGCAACTCTTTCTTATAAAACTATCATGATAAAGTAGCAATTGAAAACGGAATTTTTGATGTGGAATGCTACCTATCATATTCCTCATATACTCTTTTCTTTTATAGCATGGACATTTGGACTTGAATGATTCAAAGCAATAGTCTATAATTTGACATGAGGACATCAATACTAAAGCATATCAACAAGCAACCATGTCTTTCAAAATATCAACACTAAAGAAAGCTATCCCTAGCCCATTATGCTCAATCATTGATCCATTCATGAAACACACTCGAATATTATCTATGCCCAACGCACAAGTATGACAATAGTGTTCTCTAGTTGGTGCTTTATAAGAGAAGATGGAGGCTCGATATTTTTTTTGCATAAAGTAAATAGATAAGCCCTTCCTGTCAACGAAAACGACCGAGAATTCCCAATATCTTCCATGCTAGACAAACTATAGGCAGTTCCCAAATAGAAAGTAAAGTTTATTCATTTTTCCACCATTCTTTCACAATCAATGGCTAGCCGTATCCACGGGTGCCTTCCATACCAACACTTTCCAAGGAAATTATTATCATAGTATTTTTCATTTCGGGACTGGGCATCCCTATTACCTGCCACACTCTCATGCAATGATAACTGAATAAACACTCATCGTGAGAATAAAACATCTAGCATGGAAAATATTGGCCACCCCCTGCCGCTTCATGAGCGGTACGGGCACACAAAAAGGAAATTCATTTTGAAAATTAGAGTTGGCACATAAAAATTTACTTGGAACGGCATGGAAATACCGCATATAGGTAGGTATGGTGGACTCATTTGGCACAACTTGGTTTAAGGAGTTTGGATGCACAAGTAGTATTCCCGTTTAGTACAAATGAAGGCTAGCAAATAGATTGAGAAGCGACCAACCAAGAAACAAAAACGATCATAAACGAGCATTAAACATAACTAACACCAAATAATGCACCACAAGTAGGATGTAACTTCATTGCATATTGCATAGGGAATCACAAACCTTAACACCATTTTCCTACTTAAGCATAATTACTCACCAACATGACTCACATATTATTATCTCCATATCACAAAACTATTGCAAGGAATCAAACTTATCATATCCAAAGATCTATATGAAAGTTTTTATTATATCCTTCTTGGATATTAATCATATTAGGACCAATTTCATAGCTTGTGCAAATTTTCATCACTATTATAAACTCTCAAAATAATATAAGTGAAGCATGAGAGTGTTCGACAAACTACTCCAAAAAGATATAAGTGAAGATCAAGTGAGTAGTTAAGTAAATAGGTAGCTATGTGAGGACTCTATCCCATTTAAAAATTTCAGATCTTAATTATTTTATTAAAACAGCAAGCAAAACAAAATAAAAGACATTCCAAGAATAGCACATATCATGCGAAGAAGCAAAAACTTAGGTTCAACCGATACTGACCGATAATTGTTCATGAAGAAAGGTGGGATGCCTACCGGGGCATCCCCAAGCTTAGATGCTTGAGACTTCTTGAAATGTTATCTTGGGATGCCTTGGGCATCCCCAAGCTTGAGCTTTTGTGTCTCCTTAATTCCTTTTATATCATGGTTTCCCTAAATCTTGAAAACTTCATCCACACAAAACTCATCAAGAACTCGTGAGATAAGTTAGTATAAATCAATGCAATAACCTTACCATTCTCTACTGTAGAAAATCACTAAAATTATTATTCAACATTGCATACTAAATTCCTCTGCATATTTAATAATTCTATCCTCAAATAGAATCATTAAACAAGCAAACATATGCAAACATAACAGCAATCTGCCAAGACAGGACAATCTATAAAGAGTGCAATTATACTCATACTTCCCTAACTCCAACAATTCTGAAAAATTACCACACCGTTTAAAAAAATTCGTATCTCACCGTGTAAAAATTTCAAGATTTTACCGTGTTCTGACTATTCATAAATATTCAAAACATAGCAACAAACTTTCTGTTTTCAAACAGCAACATATAGACTTGCAAAGTAAGCATTGTAAAGGCTATACTTGACATTTTTATTGAAATAAAAGATACAAAACATTATTATAAATAAAATCAAGCAAAACCTAATAAAATAAAATGACGGTCCAAGCAAAACGCATATCATGTGACGAATAAAAATATAGCCCCAAGTATGGTTACCGATAATGTTGGAGACGAAAGAGGGGATGCCTTCCGGGGCATCCCCAAGCTTAGTTGCTTGGATCTTCCTTGAATATTACCTTGGGGTGCCTTGGGCATCCCCAAGCTTAGGGTCTTGTCACTCCTTATTCTCCTCATATTGATATCTTACCCAAAACTTGAAAACTTCAATCACACAAAACTTAACGGAACTTCGTGAGATGGGTTAGCATTGTAAAACAAATCATCCACTTGGCTACTATCAAAGACAAGACTCATAATTATTTCCACATAATTCCTACTGTACTATATAATTTCCACAATTTATATTAAGCAATATAATCCATAGAAACCATAAAACAAGCAAACTATGCATTGCAAACAGAATCTGTCAAAAACAGAACAGTCTGTAAAGATCTGAATAATGACTATACTTCTGTTACTCCAAAAATTCTGAAAAATTAGGAAAACGTATAAAATTTGTATATCAATCATCTGTAAAAAAAACTCAGAATTTTTCGATGCTCCAGTGATTTTTAACAATTCTAATACTGGGCGCAAAAGTTTCTGTTTTTGCACAGAATCAAGTCAACTATCATACACACTATCCCAAAGGCTTTACTTGGCACTTTATTGAAACAAAAGCTATAAAATATGATTACTACAGTACCCTAATAATGTGAATTCACAAAAAAGTAGGGGTAAATGCTGGGTTGTCTCCCAACAAGCGCTTTTCTTTAATGCCTTTTTAGCTAGGCATGATGATTTCAATGATGCTCACATAAAAGATAAGAATTGAAACACAATGAGAGCATCATGAAGCATATGACTAGCACATTTAAGTCTAACCCACTTCCTGTGAATAGGGATTTTTTGAGCAAACAACTTATGGGAACAAGAATCAACTAGCATAGGAAGGCAAAACAAGCAAAACTTCAAGATTTTCAATACATAGAGAGGAAACTTGATATTATTGCAATATGTAAAAGCATATGTTCCCCTCTCATAATAATTTTCAGTAGCATCATGAATGAATTCAACAATATAGCTATCACATAAAGCATTCTTTTCATGATCCACATGCATAATTTTTTTATTACTCTCCACATAAGCAGATTTATTCTCATTCATAGTGGTGGGAGAAAACTCAACAAAATAGCTATCATGTGATACTTGATTGACATAATCAATTTGAGCATTAAAATTATCATGACAATATTCATGGTGATCATTACTCTTTATAGCATACATGTCAGCACCATAATCATCATAGATAGGAACTTTGTTTTCATAATCAATTGAAACATCTTCCAAGATAGTGGATTCATCACTAAATAAAGTTATGACCTCTCCAAATCCAATTTCATAATTATTAGAATAAGATCCAAAACCCTCCAAAATAGTGGAATCATTATTACATAAAGTTGACACTCTTCCAAACCCACTTTCATCAATATAATCATCATAAATAGGAGGCATGTAATCATCATAATAAATTTGCTCATCAAAACTTGGGGGACTAAAAATATCATCTTCATCAAATATAGCATCCCCAAGCTTATGGCTTTGCATATCATTAGCATCATGGATATTCAAAGAATTCATACCAACAACATTGCAATCATGCTCATCATTCAAAGATTTTATGCCAAACATTTTATTGAATTCTTCTTCTATCAATTGAGCACAATTTTCCTTTCCATCATTTTCAAGAAAGACATGATAAAGACGAATAATATGAGGCCACGTCAATTCCATTTTTTTGTAGTTTTCTTTTATAGACCAAACTAGTGATAAAACAAGAAACTAAAAGATTCAATTGAAAGATCTAAAGATATACCTTCAAGCACTCACCTCCCCGGCAACAGTGCCAGAAAAGAGCTTGATATCTACTACACAACTTTATTCTTGTAGACTCGTGTTGGGCCTCCAAGCGCAGAGTTTTGTAGGACAATAGCAATTTTCCCTCAAGTGGATGACCTAAGGTTTATCAATCTGTGGGAGGTGTAGGATGAAGATGGTCTCTCTCAAACAACCCTGCAACCAAATAACAAAGAGTCTCTTGTGTCCCCAACACACCAAATACAATGGTAAATTGTATAGGTGCACTAGTTCGGCGAAGAGATGGTGATACAAGTGTAGTAATGATAGTAGATATTGATTTTTGTAATAGGAACAATAAAAACAGCAAGGTAGCAAGTAACAAAAGTGAGCACAAACGGTATTGCAATGCTTGAAAATAAGGCCTAGGGTTCATAATTTTGCTAGTGCAATCTCTCAACAATGCTAATATAATTGGATCATATAACCATCCCTCAACGTGCGATGAAGAATCACTCCAAAGTTCGTATCTAGCAGAGAACATAAGACGGAATTGTTTGTAGGGTACGAAACCACCTCAAAGTTATCCTTTCCGGTCGATCTATCGAGCTATCCCTGTAAGTGTCACAAACAGCCCAAGAGTTTGTACTAAAATAACACCATATGATACACATCAACCAACTATAATGTCGCCACGGGTATCCGTGAGTTGATTATACGATATGCATCAAACAATTTCGGATTCATAATACTCAATTCAACACAAAGAACTTCAAAGAGTGCCCCAAGATTTCTACCACAGAAAGTAGGACGAAAACATGCATCAACCCCTATGCATAGATTACCCCAATGTCACCTCGGGAATCCGTGAGTTGAGTGCCAAAACATATATCAAGTGAATCAATATGATACCCCATTGTCACCACGGGTATTCATAGCAAGACATAAATCAAGTGCTCTCAAATCCATAAAAGCATTCAATCCGATAGTAACAAAATCTCAAAGGGAAAACTCAATTCATCACAACAAGATAGAGAGGGAGAAACACCATATGATCCAACTATATTAACAAAGCTCGTGATACATCAAGATCGTGCCAAATCAAGAACACGAGAGAGAGAGAGAGAGATAGAGATTAAACACATAGCTACTAGTACAAACCCTCAGCCCCGAGGGTGGACTACTCCCTCCTCATCATGGCGGCCGCCGGGATGATGAAGATGGCCTCCGGTAATGATTTTACCCTCCGGCAGGGTGCCGAAACGGGCTCCGATTGTTTTTTCGTGGCTACAGAGGCTTGCGGTGGCAGAAATTCCAATCTAGGGTTATTTCTGGGGGTTTCTATATTTATAGGTTTTTTGGCGTCGGTCTCACGTCCACCAGCATACGGGCAAGGCCTCTGGCGCACCCTGGTGGGTAGTGGCCACCTCCTTCACCTTCTGGTCCTCCCACGAAGCTTCTAGTGCCTCTTTTGTTCCAAAAAAATCGTCAAAAAGTTTCGTCCAATTCCGAGAACTTTTATTTCTGCACAAAAAACAACACCATGGTAGTTCTGCTAAAAACAACGTCAGTCTGGGTTAGTTCCATTCAAATCATACCAAAACTATATAGAATTGTTGTAAACATGGCATGAATACTTCATAAATTATAGATACATTGGAGACGTATCAAAGGCGTCCCCATAATTCGGAGGGTGAAAATCTTGTTGAAAATTGATAAAAGTGGGTTTGGAGAGGTCAAAACTTTAACTAGTGATCTGCCCACTCTTTTGGATTACAAAGACTTTAATTATGATAGTTGTTCTTTGATTGAGTGTATTTCTTTGTTGCAATCCATGATAAATTCACCCAATGCCTATGAACAAAATAAAGCTTTTACTAAACATATTGTGGATGCCATGCTAAAAGCTTTAGAAGAAAAATTGGAGTTAGAGATTTCAATTCCTAGAAAATTATATGATGAATGGGAACCCACCATTAAAGTCAAGATCAAAAATTATGAGTGCAATGCTTTATGTGATTTGGGTGCTAGTGTTTCCACAATTCTGAAATCTCTATGTGATGTGCTTGGTTTTACCAATATTGAATAGTGTTCTCTTAATTTGCACTTGGCGGATTCTACTATTAAAAAGCCTTTGGGAAGAATTAATGATATTATTATTCTTGCAAATATGAACTATGTGCCCATAGACTTTATTGTGCTTGATATCAATTGCAATCCGTCTTGTCCTATAATACTTGGCAGACCTTTTTTAAGAACTATTGGTGCCGTGATTGGTATGAAAGAAGGGGATATTAGATTTTAGTTTCCTCTAAAGAAGGGTATGGAACACTTTCCTAGAACTAAAATTAAGCCACCATATGAATCAATCAAGAGGGCAACCTATGGAGCAAAAACCAAAGATGACAATACTTGAATCTATGCATTATGCCTAGCTAGGGTCATAAAACAATAGCTCTTGTTGGGAGGCAACCCAATGAACAAAATTTATCTTTCTCTTTCTCTTTCTGTTCTTGAGTGTTTGCACAATTATGCTACTGTTATGATTGTGTTTTTTATGTTTTAATTAGTGTTTGTGCCAAGTAAAGCCTTTGGGATCATGTTGGGTGATAGTTGATTTGATCTTTTTGAAAAACAGAAACTTTTGCGTCCAGTAGCAGAATTGTTAAAATTCACAGCAGCGATGAAAAATTCACTTTATTGTGCTTGATTAGACTGTTCTGTTTTTGACAGATTCTGTCTTCGTTGCATTGTGTGCTTATTTTGATGAATCTATGGATTGTATCGGGGGGTATAAGCCAGGGTAAAGTTAGAATATAGTAGGTATAATGCAATAACAAAATATGAATGGGTTTGCAACAGTACTTAAAGTAAAGATTGGTTTTCTTATACCAACGGATCTCACGAAGGTTTTTTTTTTAGTTTTGTGTGATTGAAGTTTTCAAGTTTTGGGTGAGATCACGGTGGATGAAGGAATAAGGAGTAAAAAGAGCCTAAGATTGGGGATGCCCCATGGCACCCCAAGGTAATATTCAAGGAGAACCAAGCAACTAAGCTTGGGGATGCCCCGGAAGGCATCCCCTCTTTCTTCTAACGACCATCGGTAATTTTACTTGGAGCTATATTTTTATTCATCACATATCATGAGTTTTGCTTGGAGAGTCTTGTATTATATGAGTCTTTGTTTGCTTTGCTTTTTAGTTTGTCACAGTCATCCTTGCTGGACACGCCTATTTCAGAGAGTCATAATGATGCTATGATTTGTTAGAATTGCTCTATGCGCTTCACTTAAAAAAATTGAGCTATGGAATTGCTCTAGTACTTCACTTATATCTTTTTGAGCACGGTGGTGTTCTATATTTTGAAGAAATATGCTCTCATGCTTCACTTAGATTATTTTGAGAGTTAGTAGAATTTTAAAGAAATATCCTCTCATGCTTCACTTATACTATTTTGAGAGATGAAAATTATTTTGAAGAAATGTGTGCTCTTGTTCTTCACTTATATTTGTTTAAGAGATTTGCTAGTAGCAATGGCAATATATGAAATTAGTCCCAAAGTGATAGATATTCAAGAGGGAAATAATTAAAACTTTCATGAAGATCATTGGATATTAAAAACTTGATTCCTTGTAATAGTTTTGAGATATGATGATAGTAATATGTGAGTCATGTTGGTAAGTAATTATGCTTTAGTAAGAATATTGGTGTTAAGATTTGTGATTCCCTATGCAAGCATTAAAGTCAATAGTTATGCAATGAAATTACATTCTACTTGTGGTGCATTATTTGGTGTTAGTTATGTTTAATGCTCTTTTATGATCATTTTCGTTTCTTGGTTGGTCGCTTCTCAATCTATTTGCTAGCCCCCATTTGTACTAAGTAGGAATACTACTTGTGCATCCAAATCATTAAACCTAAGTTGTGCCAAATGTGTCCACCATACCTACCTATATGCAGTATTTCCGTGTCGTTCCAAGTAAATTTGTATGTGCCAACTCTAATGTTCAAAATAAATTTCCTTTTTGAGTGTTCGTACCGCTCATGAAGTGGCAGGGGGTGGCCAATATTTTCCATGCTAGATACTTTATTCTCAAGATGAGTGTTTATTCACTTGTCATTGCACGAGAGTGTGGCACAGGTAATAGGGATGCCCAGTCCTGAAATGCAAAAAAAATTATTTATTTTGTTTAATAATAAATTCCTTGGAAAGTGTTGGTATGGAGGGCACCCGTGGATACGACTAGCCATGGATTATGAAAGAATGGTGGAAAAAGGAATAAACTTCATTTTCTGTTTGGGAACCGCCTATGATTTATCTAGCATGGAAAATATTGGGAATTCTCGGTCGTTTTCGTTCAAGGGAAAAGCATGCCACCCAAAATAATTTTATCTCTCAATTTAATTAAGCTTTGAGCTCTGGCAGCTCTACAAATCTCTTCTTCCCTCTGCGAAGGGCCTATCTATTTACTTTATGTAATTTTTATTTTTGTTGAGTTTCCATCTTCTCTTATAAAGCACCAACTAGGGAACACTATTATCATACTTGTGCATTGAGCATAGTTAATATTTGAGTGTGTTTCATGAATGGATCAATGATTGAGCATAATGGGCTAGGGATAGCTTTCTTTAGTGTTGATATTTTGAAAGACATGGTTGCTTGTTGATATGCTTGAGTATTGATGTCCTCATGTCAAATATAGACTATTGCTTTGAATCATCTAGAAGTCCAAATGTCCATGCTACAAAAAAAAGATTATGAGATGAACATGTTAGCCAGCATTCCACATCAAAAAATTTGTTTTTATCATTTACCTACTCGAGGATGAGCAGGAATTAAGCTTGGCGATGCTGATACGTCTCCAACGTATCTATAATTTTTGATTGTTCCGTGCTGTTATATTATCAATCTTGGATGTTTTATATTCATTTTATAGCAACTTTATATCATTTTTTGGGACTAACCTATTGACATAGTGCCCAGTGCCAGTTGCTGTTTTTTGCTTGTTTTTTACTTCGCAGAATATCAGTACCAAACGAAGTCCAAATGCCACGGAACTTTTTGGAGATTATTTTCTGCCCAGAAGACAACTTGGGAGCCAAGGAAGTACTGGAGGGGAGGCCCGTGGGGCCCACAAGGCACCAGGGAACGTCAGAGACCCCTGGCGTGCCCTGGTGGGTAGTGGGGCCCACAA
The DNA here is from genome assembly GCA_011799875.1 of Thinopyrum elongatum. Taxonomy (NCBI): domain Eukaryota; kingdom Viridiplantae; phylum Streptophyta; class Magnoliopsida; order Poales; family Poaceae; genus Thinopyrum; species Thinopyrum elongatum. Next base: position 474,698,232 of record CM022301.1, read on the forward strand.
GCCCCCTCTCCACCGCCTCTCAGCTCTATAAATATCCAAATATTCCAGAAACCCTAGGGGAGTTGAGAGATCAGAGTTTCCACCGCCGCAAGTTCTAGAACCACGAGATCCAATCTAGAGGCCTTTTCCGGCACCTTGCCGGAGGGGGAAACGGTCACGAAGGGGTTCATCATCCTCATTGGTGATCCTCCAATGATGCGTGAGTAGTTTACCACAGACCTATGGGTCCGTAGGTAGTAGCTAGATGGCTTCTTCTCTCTTTTTGATTCTCAATACAATGTTCTCCTTGATGTTCTTGGAGATCTATTTGATGTAATGACTTTTTGCGGTGTGTTTGTTGGGATCCGATGAATTGTGAGTTTATGATCAGATCTACCTATGAATATTATTTGAGTATTTGTTGAACTCTTATATGCATGATTGTTATAGCCTCGTATTTCTTCTCCGAAACTCTGGTTTGGTTTGGCCCACTAGATTGATTTTTCTTGCCATGGGAAGATGTGCTTCGCGACGGGTTCGATCTTGCGGTGCTCAATCTCAGTGACAGAAAGAGACATGACACGCATGTATGTTGCCATTAAGGATAAAAAAGATGGGGTATATTACTACATGAATAGATCTTGTCTACATCATGTCATCATTCTTATTGCATTACTCTGTTTTTTCATGAACTTAATACACTAGATGCATGCTGGATAGCGGTCGATGTGTGGAGTAATAGTAGTAGATGCAGAATCGTTTCGATCTACTAATCTTGGACGTGATGCCTATATACATGATCATTGCCTTGGATATCATCATAATTATTTGCTTTTCTATCAATTGCCCAACAATAATTTGTTTACCCATTGTATGCTATTTTCTCGAGAAACCTACGGCCCCCGGGTCTATTTTCTATCATATTGCTTCAGATCTATTTATCCAAAAACCCAAAAATACCTTGGTGCACTTTTTATTTATTTATTTTATTTTGTGTTTTCATCAGATCTATTTATCCAATCTTATACTATTTAATCTATCTCAATACCGAGGAGGGATTGACAACCCCTCTTACGCGTTGGGTTGCAAGTTTTTGTTATTTGTGTGAAGGTACTGCTTACATAGTTTGGTGGATCTTCCTACTGGATTGATACCTTGGTTTCATAACTGAGGGAAATACTTACCGTTGTTGTGATGCATCATCCTCTCCTCTTCGGGGAAAATACCAACGCAGATACAAGCAATCAGTAGCTATAAATTTTTTTTTGTCTTGTCTCGTGCACAACCGTGCATGCTTCCCCATTAGGTAAAGTTTAGTTCTGTCATAAAAAAGTTTGGCTAACTACCTGGATCTATGAAGTGGAATAAAATTGGGATTAAAAGGTTGCATGGGAACAGTGGATTGTTTGAAAGAAAAACTTGATGAGTTACCTCTCTGTACGCAATGGAATCAAACTGACATTAAAGGGTTGCTTGGAACACTGGAGGTTCGAGGGAATGAAGGCATCTAACACGATTGTCTGATCTGTGGGGAGTAAAGAGACATGTAAAGAAAGCGCAAGAGAATGAAAGACGGTCATTTGGGTATTCAGTATCAGAAGAAAACATTAATAACACATGAGGTATAACCAAATAGTTGGACAAGGACTCCTTTTGTACGTTTGGAGTGGATCGGATAATGGTAAGACATATACAAATAGCAAAATAAACCTAGGTGACGTGCCTTCTTGAGAGTGCACGAAACAAAAATAGTTAATGGTTATTTTTGGTAGAATGCATGTGCATGAACAATTAGTGGGAGCATGCATATGAAGAGTTAGTGGGAAAGCATTTTTACATGGTGGATAGCTTGCATGTCAAGATAAATAAGATAGTGTGGATGAATCTCTTAGGTATATAGGACATCATCATCATGAGATTATCATCATAAATAGGTAAGTTAAGCATTTCCTCAACATCCCCCATGGGACTAGCTTCATTACATCAACATTAGTGTTTTCAGCACTAGACATGATTGCAGCTAGAACATAAATGGTAACTAAAGATATTTTTGGTATTTTGGAGAAAAAAAATAGGCAAGCAAAGTTGATAGCAAACAAAAGAATAAAAAGTAACTAGGCAAGATAGATAACAAGAATGTAATGTAGTAGTGTGAAGGACCTGTTTGTTTGGGAAGAAACTCCCCGACAACAGCGCCGGCAATGTTGCTTGCTCTCTCGTAAGAGTGGTTGGGTAACCCCCAAGTATAAGGGTGAAGTAACCTAGCAATAAGTATTTCCCTCAGTAGAGAACCAAGGTTTATCGAACAAGAAAGAGTTCTTCCAGCAAACAAAAAGTCACTGGTACCTGCATACAAAACACAACACAAACTTGTCCCCAATACGTCAAGAAGGTTGTCAAGCTTCTTGTCATACTAATTTTAAGGTAAAATTGCATAGGATAATGATAATTGATAGTAAGGTAAAACGATACAACAAAGAATAGTAATTGTAATGAACATTGAGTGATAGAGAATAGACCCAAGGGGCCATAGGTTCACTAGTGGCATCTCTCATAAGCATAACAATGAAGTGTAGTGAACAAATTACAGTTAGGCAGCGATTAAATTGCAATATTTATATTTATGACTATGATCATTCATGGCATAATCTCATATAGGAATTATGTCCGTGATATATAGACCATTATACAACTGTCTACAACTAATACTCTACTCCAAGACCGCTACCCAACATGCATCTCGAAGTATTAAGTTCATAACAAATAGAGGATTGCAATAAGCAAGATGACACAATGTAGACAGTAAAATATCAAACAATATGACAAGAAACCATCATTTTATTCTTAGTGGCAACAATACAATACATGTATTGTCCTTCTCTCATTGGAATATAGATCACCCCAAGATTAGAACCCACTATAGTGCACCACCCCCTCTAAAGAAGTACCATCAAACTTGGCCAAAGAAGATCGATAGATCGGAGCGCATCCAAAGCTATTTCATTACATAGCAAAGAAACCTCAAAAGATTCAGTTGAATTCAATGAACAATCTGATCATAAAGTGACAATTCATCATATCCCAACAAATACACCACTCATTGCATTGAATTGATCATGATCATGTGAGGCAGCTCACGGGAACTTGGTATTGAAGATCAAGAGAGAGAGAGAGAGAGAGAGAGAGAGAGAGAGAGAGAGAGAGAGATCTAGATATTGCTATGGACCCTAAGGTCCTAAGGGAAGTGCTCACACATGGTCATGGAGGCAACAAGGTTGATGAAGAATCCTACCGTGGTGGATTCCCTCTCTGGCAGAGTGCTGGAACAGGCTTCCAGATTGGATCTTCTCGAAACAGGAACTTGGCGGTGGAAAAATTCAGAGAAAAATCTTGCGAAGGGTTCCGGAAAATATGGATGAATGTAAGGCGGTGCTCGCGGGGCCCACACGGCCTGGTGACGCGGCCTCAGCGCTGGCTGAGCCTCATGCCCGTGTGGAGGCCATGTGGGTCCCCTCGTATCCCTCTGGTGCTTTAGGGAACCTTCGTGCCCCGATAAAAACCGTATTAAATCCTTAGGGTTTCTTTACCTCCGTAGATATTGATTTTCTGTAAAGTCAAAAACATCAGAAAACAACTGGCTCTGGGCACTAGATTAATAGGTTAATACAGAAAAATAAACAATATAAAAATAATATTATAATAGCATGAAACAATAAAAAATTATAGATACGTCCCAAACGTATCACCGTCCTCCTCAACCCCATCCTTTGCTCCAGCGAGTGCACATTGTCATACCCTCAACAGAATCTCGCCTCCCTTTCAGTCGTTGTCTTGTCACTATTGCGCTCGGGTGGGGTGGAAAGTGCACCGATGGTGCAATCCAGAGAGAGATCATTGACAACACGACCAAACACTTAAGGTCCATGTGTCACGGGGCCAGGATCAAGCAGGGCCCGCTGGCAATCAAGGGAGAAATACAAATCAGGGTAAAAAAAAGTCAACCCAAGTGACTGCTGATATCGTTTGGCAAACACCCCGCGGCTGAAATCACCTAAATTGGGGAGACCCTGAGCGTGCGAGCCTCAACCACACATAAACCTGAAGGAGATATCGAATTATCACATTGACGGGTATGGTCAGGTTGGAGTTGGAGATATGTGCAATGAAATTTATGAACACACAATTCTACGTGAATGAAAAAACTAAGGAAAAAGTACCAACTCTCCTGCCCGAGTAACGAATCACGCGGTGCAAATTGCGATCTACTACTCTTCAAGGCGCGATCGAACCGGCGTCGCCACGTATCACTTGCGTGAGATCCATACTGCACGTGTCACTTTCTAAGAGGTTATTTGCGTGGCATGAATCCTTTCGGTGCGAGACCCGCTATTAAAAAAAGAAAATCTATAATAATGAACGTGTGCACGAAATGAGGCAAGAATTAATTTCTCCAGAGGAAGATACAAATAACTAGTCATACTACATCTAAGTCGAGAGATATTTCTCAATAAATCGGAAGATTAGAGCAATTACATGGCACAAGCTATATCGAAAAATAGAAGTATCTTCTTAAAAAAAAGAAGCTAAAAGCTTCGAGGAGCCGTAGGTGTGCATATAAAAGGGAGTGCCAACTGCCAAGCCAGGAGGACCCAACACAAACCAACCAGGAGACGATCTGGACCCGCCGCCGCAGAAGCCAGTAACCGTCGCCGTCGACGTCGCCGCCGCTTCCATGGACAGCACGGTGGACGCAATGGCGGCGGCCTACAAGGCGCTGGTGGACGCCGCGGCGGCGGTCGCCTTGCGCGAGCCCGACCGCGCGGCGGCGATGCAGGAACTGCAGCGCTGCCTGCACGCCTTCAATGAGTCCTGCGACCGCGCCGAGGACCTCGTCCGGGCGGCCGCCGCCACCCTCGATTTCGCGCCCGCCGCCGCCACAACCCTCGACGCGCTCGGCAACACCGTGCACGGCATCGAGCAGGACGCCCAGGCCGCCCCCGACGACGGAGACGAGGAGGAGGTGCAGGATGTGAAGGGCCCCGCGCCCTCGCCGCCGGCGGCGCCCGTGGCGGTGGCGGCCGATGACAGCTAGCTCGATCCATCGATCTGGTCTCTTGTGGCCGTGATGCTAATCAATCTTCTTGGTTTTTTCTCTGCTGATATAGTGAGTCATATGGAGCCAGAATTAATGTTGTAATGCAGATAAATTCGTCGCATTATCTTTCTTGAGATTGAGAGAAAACAAGAACTGATCTTGATGTTATGATCGTGATCTTGCTGCGTACGTGTTGCCCTCGGGCTCGCGGCGACCTTTTAACATGGGCCATGGCGAAAACAGGGGTGCGCACAGTGCAACTGGGAGTTGCAAGTTGCTGTCAGAGCTCATCCATACGTAGAGCCTGTGGATTCGGGGGAACTCCCCATACAAGAATAAGAAGCAGCGAGCGAGCGAGAGATCTGATCTGACAGTGAAAACCACACATGCAGGGCAAATCCAAAGTAGGAGCCGGACGAGGCCCGGCCCTGTCCTGTCGCTCTTGTAAACGAGAGGCGGTATCCAGCAGCAGGCCTGCCGACAGAAACAACTCTATCGCCAACAAATATCCTATGGCCATCCGTCCAATCATACATACGATTCAGTTTAGGAAGTTTGTCTCATGATTGCGATCGGTTTGTTGCCATCTGCACAGCCCAATCGTACGGACGCAGGTGGCGTGAGGGGATTGCCTGGGAATTGCAACTGCAGTGTCATGTCAGTTTGCAAGGAGGCCGGTAGGTCGGCAGAGGTGTGCCTGCCTGCCTGCCTGCCAGTTGAAGGCTCTCCGTTAAGGTGACAGTGACGCTCCAAGATGGTACGAGGCAAAGCCTTTTTGTGTCATGCACTCCAGTTCCATCGCACAACTCACAGGAAATATCCCAAGAGAGGTTAACATCCAAACTGACAAAACAGAGAATGTCTTATTTGACACTGCTAGCTTCTCTATTCGACGGTGGATAAAAATTATGTATTTTCTATCTAAAATCGATTCTAAATTTCGTTCCCAATTTGTCACTTCTGACCATTATCTGAGCTAACGGTGTTAAATGGCATGTGAAAAGACAATTTTACCCATGGCACTAGTATGTGGCCATCTTTTTCGAAGCCCTCACCCCCCCCCCCCCCCCCCCCCCTTCTTCTCCACCCTGGCGCCCCCCTCCTCATTTCTCTTCCCTTCCAAGTGAGCGTCACCCTGAGCATGGTAGTAAGCGAGGCAAGCACCGACGCCAAGAGGCTGCGATGGCGGTGGGATCCAGATCAAGGTCCTCCATTAAGGTGACAATGACACTACAAGATGGTACGAGGCAAAGCTTTTTAGCCTTGTTAAGCTCAACCGCACAATGTACATAAGAATCCCCGTGAGGAGTTAATGACAAAGCTGATGAAATGGTCTTGATACAGATCTCTTTCATCTTGCTCACCGGTGGGTCCCTCGTCTTTGGAAAGAGAGGCGAGGACGTTGGGTCCACCATCGTTGGCTGGCGAGCATGTGGGTTCTCCTCCTGTGAGGAGGGTGATCCACGAGTACCCGTGACGGCCGAGGTAGGGTTAGGCCAAGGGCTTCTGGCTCAATGGATCCTATGCTGGTGGCCATGCCGATGAAAAATAGCCCCTCCTCCCCATGCTCCCGCGCCATCTCAACGGCGGTGGGCATCTCGTCTTTGTTGGTTAGTTAGTTCGAAAAGTTTCAAGTTCCTTAGAAAGGTCGGTGAGGAGGCGACGACGAACGTATTGTGGTTTTTGGTTCACCAGCCTCGCTCCCCTCATGGCCGCGACCGCTCTGGAGTGGTCAGGAGGCTCGCGAGAGAGCATATAATAAGAGGCTTATAGTTATAGCATGCTTGCATGTCTCCTTTGTCTATGTGAAGGACAGAGACAAGAAAAAACGTGCTCCAAAGCAAACAGAGTAAATGCAAAGGGAAGAGAAGAAAATGGAGAAGGAGGAATAGATGGCCACCAATCTTATTACCAACTCATTCTATGACATGGCAACATTACTTTAGCCTATACAAGAGTCCGCTGACGCATCGATGGTAGCATCATTGAGAGGTTAAATGGGCTCGAATGGGCACAATAGACAGCGGCAGGCGACTACCAGGATGGACTCATGTTGATATAAGTGTGGGCCCATGACACACTCAATTTCTAAAGTTCCATTGAAGTTTGTTTGTAATTGAGAAAAAAAGTATGCACTAGTGATTCCACTCTCCAGGTTTCGAATCCAGCATGATCATGTGCAAGAATGTCCTGGGCATCTTCTTCTCATCAATAACGAAGAGCATCCTCACACAAGTCACCTGATTCTCCAACGCATTTGAAGTGTGGTATGTGTTGTTCATCATGTTCTCCTCACGAAACCAGGCTCGAGTGATGCAAGTTTGGTATCAGTTATCAACTCTAAAGAAGAAGGACATGCCTACCTCTGTATTTTCATAAGATAAAGGCACATGCCGACACCATAGTGGTGATTGACACGCCCCTCGAACACAAAGATATGGTGGGTACATGATCACTGGACTGGGAGCCAAGTGTGATATTTTGTCAAGCCGATGACCAATCATAATATTGATGTGGTAATCCACAATGATTTTACTGTACTTGTTGAACTTTCAAGCTAGCCTTGGGCATCAGTGACGTGCCGGAGTTCCAGTCCTGCATCAACAACTTCCCCAAATAGTCCAACGGTGACTCCAAAAACTACAAAAAATATCGGAATGGTGATCGCGCCCATCACGATGGCATTAGCAGAACCCTGGCAGTAGCGATGGGCATCCCAAATCAACCTTCCAAATCTACTGCAAATACGGAAACCACACACTTCGTCACCACCATTCGGTTCAATCAAGCCTACCACTCGAAGCCACCAAGCGATGGCAACTCGTCTTCCGTCGGTTAGAACATCTACACAAATTGGTATGATAATACAGAGGCAACCAACCTGACAAGCGACCTCGACCGTCTCATGATGCATGAGAGGTTCTCCAGCAAGGACAAGGTCCAGGTCGCTAATGGCGCGTGTCTGAGAGTTTTGGATATTGGTCATTGTGCACTTCATAGGTCAAACAATTCCTTGCATCTTTATAATACTCTCCATGTTCCGCAAATTAGCAAAAGTCTCTTGTATATTCACAAATGTGTTACCGATAGTTTGTTGAATTCCACCTGAACATATTTCTTGCTAGGGTAGTAGCATAGGCAAGCTCTACCTATCCTTTCAACCGGTGCTCATTCTCATCTTGTCGGCAAGGTCTTTCAAGCGTCGATGTTTCCTAAAAAAAATAGGGGCACAATTGTTTTGTCCAACAGTCTGAAGTTATCATCGAGTCCATCACAAATCAAATAAAAATCTCTTGCTCCTTAGCAAAAGAGTCATCCGTGTGTGAGTCATCATATGCTAATTAGACCAGAGTCATACACTTTCTTTCAATGATTCTACACATGCAATATCTCAAGTTATTGTCGAGTCCATCGTCAATCAAATAAATCCCTTGCTCGTTCGCAAGAGTCGTCAGAGTGTGATTTATATGCTACTTAACCTAGACTCATAAACTTTTTTTTAGTGATTATACACATGCAACATCTTCGCCTCTTGAACTAGCACAACGATGTTTGGGGTCCTGCCCTCACGTCTATAGGAGGTATTAAACATTATGTAAATTTCTCAAAGATTTCAGTAGCTATACATGGACTATTTGCTCAAGGAAAGAACGATGCTGAGCAATGAGCATGCCTTTTACAATTTCCAAAACACATGTCGAGAAATACCTCAACATCAAAATTCGCTCGATTAATTCAAAGTAGGGTGGATAATATCGTAAGTTGCATCAACACTTCCAATAAAGTGGGATTACACACATTATCTCATGCCCTCGCTCTCTGCTCAATGCCATTTTCAAAAGCTTGCACTGGAACATTGTTGAGGTTGGACCTGCCCTCCTTCCTCATGTCTTTCTCTTGTTTTGTTTTTGGGGCGAAGCTTTCCCTTATGGCATGCTACCTAATGAGTCAAAGACCCAAAAAACTTCTGCAAAACAACAACACATTACACAATTTACTTCCATTAAGTATGTTAGCTTCTTACTTTTGCAGAATAGAGACAATATCATATGAACAGAGAGTCTCTGATTGATCATGAACAAGCAAACATTGCAAGTGCTTACCCACAAACCCTTTCAAGGAAAGATGTGGAGTTATGCCAAAACAGTAATTAGGTGGGCTAACTCATCCTAACAGGAAGCGTCCAATCGATCAGGTGATTATTAATGTTGGTACTTCTCCCACAAGTCTTCTAAAGAAAAAGAGATGTACAATATGATCGTACCCTTCATGAATACATGTGAATCTCCCATTGATGATACTGATTTGAAGTGTCTGGAAGATTTGAAGATTGTTTTCTTCTTAGCGTATGGCCCATCATCAAAGGAAACAAACTTCAAATCTTTCTAACCCTTCAAATTAGTAGCATCACTCGGAGTGTTGGTTGTATTGATGAGGTATACAATCAAATTAATACATATGGTTTTCTTTATAAAACATTTAGGAGAATGCCAACACTCTTAGTTGATGCATGATCGACTGACGCTTCTCGCTCAGATGATTTTGGCCTACTTAGTACTTGACCTGACATATCTCCACATTGCTTCTTGAGAGGAGTCGTGGGAAAGCACTTAGGCCATGTACAACGTAGGTGCTTAAGTGGGTGCTTCAATAAGAAAACCCGGTTTTTTTTGCCCAGCCTGCTTAGCACAGGTGCTTAGGACGAGGCACATAAGTAAACTTTGGCTCCTGATGCTAGCCGTGTCTGCCCTTCCATGAAACTATTGTTCACTGGCGTACCTTAATTAAAGCAACATAGGCACCCGTATGAAGCACCTAGAGTTGTAAGGTGCAAAGTTTCTGAGATACAACTTTAGTCTCTCTCTTTAAGCACCGGTGCATGAGCACCCGGCACCCGGCATTATAGAAGGCCTTACATTGGTAGGTGGTTCATGATTATTTAGAGGCTTTCGGTCATATGATATTTTTTGTGTTTTGAAAAAAGGAAAACATATAACATATTCAATGGAGGTAACTATTATAGGTGGTGAAGAACAAACAACACACATGTTGTTCCGTCACTAGAAGAAAAATGCTTCAAGCGTCGTTGATTCTAAAATAAGAATTAATATTAAGGTCGTCTAGAATTTTTCTTTTGCTCTCCTCATGAATCTCCAGAGCAGCTACATAGCAAGTACCGAAACACTCACTAGTGTGATTAAGGATCATTAGCAAGTCTGAATCTTGTATTTTTATCAACCCTCTTAAAATAAGCAATACTCTATTTTCTACTACACTAATTTGTTCAAGACATAACATGTTATTGGATATATTTGAAGGCTCTGCCTCATATATGTGTGTGTGTTTAACACTATTTTTTTGTTCATTCCAGTCATTAATGTCCCATCATATACCTATATAATTGCACCCCCAGCCGGAGAGGGATGGCAAGACATGCTTTCATGTTATGGTAAGCTACACATTCACCCAAAAATTCTCTAGTGCCCATAAATGCATTGGTACAGTAAGACGCCCAACTTCACCTTCGATCGCTAACGAGTTTGAAAAGGCCGGATATGCATAATGTATATACAACAAATTCAAAATATCATTATTTAGCTAATATGAATACTTAGTTAGAATAGATGAAGTAATGAATAGTGGCAATAACACTCACTTGGATACTTACTTCGTTCATGCCCAACCCTAATTGGTAGAAATATCTGAAGTTCCCTGTGAATTGATGGAAGAACTCGTCATTTAGAAAGATTATTCTATTTGATCAAGGTAGCTTTCAATGGGTTTGAAGGAACACTTCTAGTCTGGGTCATGAAGAACGCTTCTACATCCATCGTCGGAGAAGAAGAGAAGCATCTTTAACATCAAATGTGTTTGATATATGCACCGATGTATCTAGATATCACAATCCCAATACGGCGACCGGCTATCATGTAAAAAATAGAAAAGTATGCACATGACAGGACTAATTATCATGTTCACTATTGCAGTACAAATGCATGTGGAGTCGGCTCGAGGTGTTAGCACGTCATAGAAACCCCGCAACAAAGTCATTATGTATACTCTCGATGCTCGGCGTGTATTGCATTAATAGCTCACACTGAATGGGCAGTATTCGCATAAGGATTCATTATGCGAATTGGAAGAACTCCTCCCGAAAAACTTACATAATGAGATGAAAGCAAAAGAAATAAAAAGGACAAGTGCATCATTCATGATGGTTGGTAAAGGCATAACTATTGTATAAGGAGATCCTTATCATATACTCCTTTTTTTTAAATCCACATCTAGTTTCAGCAACACATCTTGGTATGTACGTACAATCTGAAGAACAAAATTAAAATACAATTTTCATGTTTATAAATACTTGTTGAATCACCACGATGAGCTATTTCGGCCCCTAGTTATTGGCCAAGGAGGATTCACCACATAAAGATCATCTTCGATGTCGGTCTTCAGGCTAAATGGTATCTACCTTGGTGTACCACGTTAAAGAGGGTGGGGAGTTTGCTACATCACCATATCATAGCCATGATACCAACTAGTTGAATTTGTCACCTTTGGATGCACATCATTGATTTATGGATCGGATCTTCGCCTTTGTTTTTGGATCCACTGTCTTCCACTATGACCACCTCTTTATTGTTTGGGATCAGTTAAAATTTTATCAAATGTCCCCTTCTCATCGCTCTTAAACGAAGTAAGGGTTACACGATGGTGGGTTCTCGTAGTGTCACGCCAAACAAGTTAGGATGTGTAGAGGCGATGTAGTGGATGAGTGCAAATCTCACCAGAGAGCCACATAGAGTACGTGAGGCATGCACTGTATCTAAAGGATGAATTTACATGCCAGGAAAGGCGTCCCATGAATGCCTTGCCCGAGGCATCAATCTGCCCCATGCAATAGTGCGGGCCCTAAGCTAGCGTGTTGGCAATTTCCTTGCATGGATGTTGATGTCAAGGCACTTATGCCTCATTTTCCTACCACCCCTTTTACTTCTTAATCCGCATCAATGTTTAGCAACATGACTTAGTATATACATACAATTGTCGGTGCAACAAACCCCAGGTGTGTTGCCCAGACTGTACACAGGCTCGAGAACAAGGTTGCAGCGTCCAAGACAAGACCAAGCAGAAGAGATCAGCTCTTTGAGAAATCAAAGGGCGGATCAAGAAGACCAAGGCCAACCAAAGGAGCAAGATACCACTAAGGAAAAACCTCCTTTGTCGGGCAGGCGAGCCTGGCGGGGACGAGGTTGCCCCGAAGACAAGTCTCCAGATTGCCCCGGCAGGCTTGCTGGGGGCGCCGAGGGCGGATTACCCCACCAAGGCTCCACCGCTCCACCTCACAGCAACACAAGTCATCGATCGGTGCGGTGTCGAGCCCCCAAGTGGCTAAGTGGCCGCTATTTGGCACGTGGCGGCCACTTCCAGAGGAAATCACCGCCAAATGACACCTATCCAGGGACGTGTCACGCAGGCAGGCGAGAAGGTGGCCGAACGGCACGGCAAGGCTTGCCGGGCTACGCTACGATGTGACACTAAGCGGCGCATTTAATGCGCTCTGTCCTGTCTGCAGAGTTAGATATGATAGCACTGTTTGCTATCTAATCAGTATGCAATGACTGATTTGCCATTTTGGTGACCCCTTGATCTATAAAAGGAGGGCCATGGCAACCTTAGAAAGGATTCGGACCCTTGTACACTCATACACGCGTAGTTGCTCTCGCCCCGAGGCGACCCTGCCGGGCTAGAGCGTTGCGTCTCTACCTCGGTCCTCTCATCAATCCACCAAAGCAGGAGTAGGGTTTTGCGCCTTGCAGCGGCCCGAACCTGGGTAAAAACTGCCCGTGTGATCGCTGTCGTGCTGCTCCGCGCCCTCCGCTCTTTGTGCAATGCGTCCTTCCCCACTGCCGAACCACAAGGGGCCGATGGCCCCATAGGTGGCCGTGTTTTCCCACGACATCTTTTGGCGCGCCAGGTAGGGGGAAGCGCTTGCGCGAACCCGAGAACGTACGCAGCGCGTCATCTTCATCATCATTCTCTTCATCGACGGCTTCATCATCCATGGCGCCCAAGAAGAAACCCGGTGCCACAGCTCACCCGTCCACCTCGAAGGCCCCTTCGCACGTGGCCGCCGACGCCGTGGGGGCTACGGGGGCACACGGGGACGTGGACGCTGTGACGGACGTGGCCGGCGCAGGCGGCGTCATCACCACCTCCCCTATGGCCGAAACAGGAGCGGGAGGCACCGGAGAAGGACAGCGCCAACAACTTTCCAGCGGCCACGCTCCACAAGGTGCGGGTGGAGAGATCATCCTGTCCGCGCCTTTCCGCCCCACCGAAGGACGCAGCCACAGCGGTGGCGCTCGCCCTGGGGCGAACCGCAACCCTCCGGCCGCCCCCGCTGTGGGTGCGGCCGCAGGGCACACGCCACCCCCGGAACGGGCTGGCCAAGCCGATGCACCGAACAGAGCCGCCGATCCCCAAGCACAACCATCTCGTCACCATGCCACCCTGGCGACTGGCTCACGGCGACGAGAGCACGGCGCTGCCACTACCGGCACCGTCAGAAGCCAGGCGACATTACGGTCTACATCGTCATCCATGCCGAGCACTGCTTCGGAAGCCATGGCGCGGGCCCAACTCCTGTTGAGATTTCCGCCAGCGGCCGATCAGATGGATGAGTGGAGAGCTACCATTCAGAGCCTGATTGGTTTCGTCGAGGCGGAAGGATCACAGCGAGCGGGCCCGTCACGGCCTCCGCAGGCGGCGACAACGGCCCGAGCCGCTGGTCATACCAAAGGGGCCACCCCCACGGTGCAATCCCCTCCACGGCAGCAAGCGCAGGGGCCGCAGCCAGAGCCACGCGACCAAGAACCCGACGATGTATCGATGGCTTCGTCTGATCATCGAGCACGACGAGACCAGCGGCGAGTCCTGGAAGACAGGCGGAGGGAAGATGCGTGCTACCATCGAACGACGCCGCGAAACCCAACGCCAGTCTGATAGGCGCAATGGCCCCGACGTCCACGAGCCCACGCCCGGTGAAGGTGGGTACCTACCTTTCGAGGTTGGGTGCCCCGCATTCACTCGCGGGCTGCGGCAAGTCCGTTGGCCATCTGCTCGCACGTTCAAGCCAGAAATACCAGAGAAGTACGATGGAAGATTGAACCTGGAGAGTTCTTGAGCATCTACACCTCGCTGTTCAAGCTGCCGGGGGAAGAGACGAGAAGGTGTTCGCCAACTACTTCCCTTTGGCACTCAAGGCAAATGTGAGGTCTTGGCTGATGCACTTGCCAGAGAATTCCATCTCGACCTGGGCTGACCTGTGCCATGAGTTTGTTGGTGCCTTCACGGGCAGCCATCAAGAACCAGGGCAGCCCAGCGACTTGCAGCTCCTTCCGCAGAAAGAAGGAGAGAGTCTACGGAAGTACATGCAGAGGTTCAGCCGGGTGCATAGGAATATTCCAGATAGCCGCGTTCCAGTCCAACGTGCGCAACCGCCGGATACGTTCTAAAATGAACGTTCGGTTGCCCAAGACTGTGAATGTGCTATACACTCTGGTGGATAAGTGTGCCCGAGTAGAAGAGGGGAGACAACTCCCCGGTGAGGAAGATGGCGTCGACATCGACTCAGAGGATGACGATGACGCCACCAACCAAAAGAAGAAGAACAAGAAGCGTAACAAGAAGCACAAGGATAAAGCGGTGATGACCGGTGAAGGATCGAGTGCACCTAGTACCGGCAAGAAGGCCAAGACCGAGGTTCCCGGCAAGGAAGCTACCACGTGCACTGATTGCCGGGAAGCCGCGGCTGCCGAGAAGGCTGGGAAGAGTGATGGGCCGTACTGCAAGATCCATCGGACCAAGGGCCACGATCTTCAGGAGTGTCATCAGGTTGAGCAACTCGCCAAGAAGCAGAGGGCTGATTACGAGAAGCGTGATAAGGAGAAAGACCAAGATGGCGCTGGCGGGAAGGGCCGAGGCAGCAGAACAGGTCACCCCGGCAAGGCTCCTCAGTATCAGGGGAAACCTGTCAAAGGCCATGAGAAGAAGGATTGCGAGGACGAGAGTGATGAAGGAGATGAAGAGGAAACCAGCGAGCAGGAGTTCCAGAAAGCCACTGACGCCCTAAGCATTGACGGGGGTGCATCCTTACACTCCTCTCACCGCCAACTCAAAAGATGGGTGCGTGAGGTCAATGTCGTGGAGCCAGTGGCAGATTCTCAGAAGCCGCTCAAGTGGTCCCGCACGCCCATCATCTTTGATGAGGAGGATCACCCCGACCGCACTACCGCAGTAGGGTGTTTGCCGTTGTTGGTTTCACCAACGATCTGCAACCTCAAGGTCACAAAGATGTTGGTTTACGGCGGGGCCGGGTTGAATTTGATTTCTCCAAAGGTCATCAGCAAACTCCAGATAGCAGATGAAGAGCTCAAGGTTACTGATATCTTCCAAGGGATCAACCTCGGTAGGAGTCATCCTAAGGGGAAGATCACACTGCCGGTAACATTCGGGGGGGGGGGGGTTAGATTTAAACTACCGGACTGAGAAGATCGTGTTTGATGTGGTTGACCTCCCCCTGCCGTACAATGGAATCCTTGGTCGCCCTGCCCTGGCCAAATTCATGGTGGCATCCCACTATGCCTACAACACTTTGAAGATACCAGGGCCAATGGGCATCATTTCCATTCCATCAGACAAGAAAGACGCAATCATATGCGTGGATAAGATGTACCGGGAAGCAGTCACTGCAGAGGCCGCGGAAGCCACTGCTCCCGCCAAGGAAAGCAAGAAAAAGAAGCAAGCCAGCAAGGATGCCAGCAAGGAATCCGGGAAGCGTACCTCTTCGGAGTGCGTTGCGCCTGTTGATGACTTGCCGGAGAGTTCCAATAGCAAGAGGTCCAAGGCTGCTGCACCCGCTGTGAAGAAGATCCCGGCAGGGCTAGCTGGCACTGACGGTATGTTTACCATCAGTGCCACCCTCGATGACAAATAGGAAAGCGCGTTCGTTGCCTTCCTGTGGGAGAATGTCGATGTGTTTGCTTGGCAACCATCTGACATCCCCGGTGTTCCCAGGGAGGTAATCGAGCACCACCTTGTTGTCTGCCCACATGCCCGGCCAGTCAAGCAGAAGTTTCGGAAGCAAGCTTTGGAGCGGCAGCAGTTTATTGCTGAGGAGATCAAGAAACTTGAGGCAGCTGGTCTGGTCAGAGGAGTGTTGCATCCAACATGGTTAGCAAACCCAGTGGTAGTGCGCAAGCCGAATGGGAAATGGAGGCTTTGCATAGATTTCACAGATCTGAACAAAGCATGCCCGAAGGACCCATTCCCCTTGCCGCGCATTGACCAGATTGTGGATTCCACTTCCGAGTGTGACCTGCTTTCCTTTCTGGATGCCTACTCTGGATACCACCAGATCTTCATGTCCAAGGAAGACGAAGAGAAGACCGCGTTCATAACCCCATGTGGCACGTACTGTTTTGTACGAATGCCCTTCGGGTTGAAGAGCGCTGGATCCACTTTTGCAAGAGCAGTACAAATTGGCTTTGAGTCCCAGCTGCATAGAAATATTGAAGCCTACATGGAAGATATAGTGGTCAAAACCAAGGACAGAGTTACTCTCATTCAGGATTTGGAAGAGACCTTTGCAAATCTGCGCAGAATCAACTTGAAGCTGAACCCGGAGAAGTGTGTGTTTGGCGTTCCTTCCGGCAAGCTGCTTGGCTTCTTGATGTCCCATCGGGGGATAGAGGCCAACACCGACAAGATCAAGGCTATTGAGCAGATACAAGCACCCAAGACAGTTAAAGACGTGAGGCGTTTGACTGGATGTGTTGCCGCGCTGAGCAGGTTCATTTCCAAGTCCGCCGAATGCGCCTTGCCTTTCTTCAAAATCTTGAAGAAGGCAGGACCCGTGGAGTGGACCCTGGAGGCGGACCTTTCCTCTGTTCCCACCTTAGTCGCTCCTAAACCACAAGAGTCGTTGCTGCTATATTTAGCAGCGACCAATCAAGTGGTTAGCGCAGCATGATGATGTAGGGTAACGCAGCAGAAAACAAAAAATTTCTGACCTACGCACCAGCCCAGGACCACTATGGAGACTGCATACAAGGTTTGATCATATTCGTTACCGACTCGTAGCGCAGCGGAAGTAGAGTCGATGACAATCGGCGGTGCAGATCCCCGCAGCTAGGATTTACAACCTCCCAACCGCGAGGATGTACTCCCTCATCTGCCCCTCGGACAGCCCTCCAGGAGGCGGTCGGACAGTCCCTCGGACGGTGTCACGGACAGCCCTTCGGGAGGACCCTCAAAACTCGGACGGTTACTCAAACAGCCCTTCGGGAGGACACTCGAACAGCCCCTCGGGCAAAAGGACGAAACTACGACCTCTCTACAAAGTTGCACACATACGGTGTCATCTATCCGGCAGGGCTTCGCCGTCCAGAACTAGTTCCCACCGGAACCCAGACAGCCTTTCGGCACTATGAAACTATTTCGTGGGAGGGAGAGAGAATGCCAGATCATGCATGGCTTGTGTGAGAGAGTTGGAGTGGTGATGGAGAGCTCCTCTCCACCTCCTTATAGAGTGGTGGTAGGGGTGAGGGGGGGGGGGCTGAAATTCAGCCCACAAAACATGCACCCACCAAACAAGGAAAACATGTTCCCACCAAACATGGAGAAAACATGTTCCCTTGTCCATGGTGTTCCCCCATGGGGCCCCACCTTCCTCCCAACACTTTCCACCATTTGTGGGGGCTGCCCCCCACCATGGGGGGCCCCCCCAACATTTTGTCCAGCCACAAGGGGCTGCCCCCTAAAGGGGGCGCCCCCAAAAACAGCCCAAAAACAGCCCCCACGATCCGTGGGATCTTGTCCCCTCACGCTGGGACAAGATGTTTTCCGCGACTATTATTTCTGAAAAATTCCGAAAGGTCCCAGAACATTTCCAGCACCCTCTAAAATTATCTGGACGCGCTCTGGAACATTTCCAGTATGGTGGTTTAATTTAAAACCATCTTTGTTTACCCGGTAAACAACTCCGGCAGCTCCGAAACTTTTTTTCGGTTTTTTCTCCAGAAATTACCAGACCAATCTGGCAACCTCCAAAACATTCCCGGTGCTTGCCGAAACCTTTTTGGGTCAATGGTTTTATCCGAAACAACTTTTCGGTTTTACCGAAACTTTTTCGGTGTTCTCTCCGGAACTTTTCCGTTGTCTCTGAAACTTTTTCCAGTGACTTTCTCTCGGACTCCTTGTCTAGTATTCAGCAGATAGACAACCCTTAAGCGTGTGACCCTATAGGTTCGGTGAAGTATAGACATGACCGGAACACTTTCCGATCAATGATCAGCATCGGAGCCGTGGACACCCATATTGACCCCTATACCCACACGAATAAATATTCGAGTGAACCTCCAGTTGCCGTGTGCTATTCCTGTTGCTTCGCGATATGTTACAAATACCCGAGGTGAGACATGTTGGCATTCCCGTGGATCAACAAATTGTCCACTATGCTAGTTACCTCGTTACCGGTATTGTTCTCTTTTCTCGTTACCGTGTTCCGGCATCCCCGTGATCAAATCACAAAGTGTCTGGCCAGACGATGATGGATACCATAACACCGAGAGGGCCCAGAGATATCTCTCCATCGTCGGAGGAGCAAATCCCAATCTCGAGTTATCAAGTTACTTGACACACTTTTCCATGAACCCGTAAGCCGCCGTAATAGCCACCCATTTACGGATGACGTTTAACAAACCCCAAAGTTCATGAAGCAAGCATGAAGAAACCCGATACTCTCATGGTCTAAGGAATCATGCAAATGTTAACCATCTCTGTGTTATTAGCCATTAACTTGTGACAAATGTATCTCATAGCATAACATCAATTCGGGTCGATTCAACACAAATGTTCTTCTAACATTGTGCCCTCAAAGTTGCTGGCATAGACATGCCCATGATCAGGAAAACAGGACCATCATGCAACACTTGAGCTAGTCTTAGAGGCTAGACTAGGAATACATTTTACCGTTTATTATTCCACATGTGCATATGAGTCTTCCTCCGAGCCTCGTGGTTATTGTAGACTCGAGAACCATAGCAGTTATAGCATGGAACATAAACCTAATTATGAGCATGGAGATAAATAATAACATTTATTATTGCCTCTTGGGCATATCTCCTACAGACTCCCACTTGCACTAGATTCAATAATCTAGTTAATGCTAATGCACTTCACACCTGTGGCATACTGGTGTAAATATGCTTCGCTTGTGGTATAGCCTGATGTCCAACGGATCTGACGATTTCAGCTCTGTGTGTATCTTTGCATATCCTCGCGTTTTCACGCTTTCACAAAATTCATATTTTGTGTGGACTTGGTTTTGTATGTATGTGAATCACAGGTCGAACCTGGATTCCTCAGACTGAGTTATGGAGCAACTACCTGCAGTAGTGTCCCATTGACAAAAGCCATCTTGGAACCATACTAAGTTCATGAATGAACTATATGATTCAACATCTTCTTTGTCGCTTTTAAAAGCGGCAACATACTTCGCCTCTGTTATAGAATTTGCCACAGTAACTTGTTTGGAACAATTTCCAACTAACGTGCCACCATATTGTGTGTTACACAAAAACCCTCAATTTAAATCGAAAATCGCTTGGAGCATGGATGAAGACTGTATCGATGTAACCTTTTACAACGAACTCTTCATGATCTCCGCTTGCGAGAAAACATGTCATCAGTGCTACTATAGTACTCAATGACCTTTTTCACTGTTGTCCCATGATCAGTACTTTTGATCACTTTGGTATCTATACTCGCAACAACTTTGGGAGTATTGGACATATCTGGTTGTTTCACATACCATGGAATACATGATTAATCCAAACACAAAGGTGTGTGGAATCTCCATCATGTATTTTGCTCATCAGTGTTTTAGGGACACCGAGTCTTGCAAAAACTCTTTCCATGTGACTTTGGCAAGAACCACTCCTTGGCGTTTTAAATGCTAAAAAGTTTTAGCATCTTGTCAATATGTATCTTTGCTCAGCCCCATTAGGTAAATCTATCTCCATAGATTATCATGCCTAATATAAAGGTGATTTAGCCCAAGCACTTCATCGAAAAACTATTTTCAAATGAAGTCCTAATTCATGTCAAGAAATTTATTTCCAATTAACAATGTGTTAAGCACACAACGTTTTTAGAAATTTTATTATGCTCCCACTTACTTTCTTGAATCATAAGCATCTTCGTTACCCATTGATGAAGTCAAACCCCTTTTACCATTTCATCAAAACACGAAGATTCCAACTCCATTTTGCTCTCTTCTGTCCATTGCTGGAACTCTGAAGTTTGCATACTTACTAGCATCCTCTGGAATGACAAAATACCTTGGACTGTAACACATGCAAGTCCTTGGTTTCATTTCCATCATATGGAAATCCTATTGTCATCCATGTTTCATATCTCATGACTGAAATATGTATTAATTGCTAGTTCAACCCAAACCGACTTTAAGCATCGCTACGGTGAAACAACCTCATCGTAGTCAACTCCTTGAACTTGTTATTTCAACAAGTCGAGCTTTATGGATAAAACATTTTTATCTGTATCAGTTTTAAGTTCCATAAATATTCGTTAGACTCTAAGTCTTTTGAAAGGTGTATCAAGATTTTAATCTTGAATCACTTATATGGAAACTATCTCGGATTGTATTGGCATTTAGCCAATTCCGGAGTCAGGGCCCATCAACGCTTCCTTGTGTATCGTAGGTATACTGTTGTCCAACAACAATATCTCGTCTGCGCACCTGATAGGTTTGCACGAGCTTTGCCTACGTGGTTCAGCTGCAAGTTCGACCGAAGTCCATACATTTATTGTAGAGAGTTTCGTATCAGTCGCAGTAGGAAACTCTGGAATTTCTTCCAAGGTCTCTTTCCTTTGATCTGATGATGAAGATACTGTTTATCTCATCGAGTTGCACTATTCTCCCACTCACCTTTTTGAAAGAACCATTTTCTTCAAAAAGCATACCGTCCTTTGTGGCAAACCTATTTGCCTCGGTATAGTGAGGGAGGAATACCCAACATTTTGGGATAACCTACAAAGTAGCACTTGTCTGATTTGGAATAGGTTTGTAACCTTTTACACAAGCCCCATATTCCAAATGTTTAAGAAAAGATATACCATGGTTGGGCGTACCATACCATGGTGTCATTTCAACAGACCTGATGGAGCTCTTTTCAGTGTAAAAGCCGTAGTCTCTAAAGCATCACTTTAAAAGGGATAATGGCAAATGTATTTATGTCATCTTTGATCTTACCATGTCATAAATGGTTCGATTACATCTTCAAGGACTTTCCACTTGCAGTGGTGTTCCGGGAGGTGCAAGTTATGAAACTCCTTTCACAACTCATCAGACATTCGCTAAACTTGTAACTCAAATATTCCTTTCTGCAATCAAATTGTAGAAACATAATTTTCTTGTTACAGTAACTTCTACTTTATATTTGAAAACCTTTCGAATGATTTCAAAAGATCCAGACTTACGTCTCATCAAGTAAATATCCATATATCTACTTGAGTCATTTCTGAAGATAGATAAATCCACTACTTGCAACAACATTTATTGAACTACACACATCAAAATGTATGATCACCAATAAGTTTGTTGCTCATTCCTTATGGCCTGTGAATGGTATTTCAGTCACTTCACTTTTCGGAGGAAATTTGCAAGTGTCAGATGATTCAAAATCAAACGACTTCAAAATCCATCATAATGGAATTTTCCATGCGGGTTTCTCCAATGTGACCAAATGCAGTGCCACACTTGTGTGGTATTCTTTTAGTCTTGCGACATTTAGCGTCAGTGTTATGGATGTATCATATTACCATCAATATTCATAACATACATCCCATCTTGGATGGAAGCATGGCCCTTCATGTTATTCATAATACTGACCAACAATTGTTGTTTTTATGAAAAACTCTTTTGCAACAAACATTGTGCAATGGGCTAGAGTGTATGAAACTCTAAAATGAATTATTAAAGTAAACCCAGAGGTAATGTATTATTATCAATATTCATAACATACATCTCATTCATAATGAAAGTATGGCCCTTATGTTATTCATAATACCGAACATTAAAAGTTCTCTTATGAACAACCTTCTTGCAAGATACCTTATGCAATGGGCTAGACTTTGTGAAACTCTAAATGAATTATGAAAATAAATACAGACGGTAATACACCGATGGAAGGTATAGTAACATTTACTATGTTCCCTATGTATACCTAAACCTCATTCCTGGCTAGTCTTTCAGGCCATAGTAGTTCTTACATCGAGTTGCAACAGAAAGCAATCGAGCGGGTATCTTTGTGATTAACTCACAATACCCAAGAATTAGTGATTAACAATTTAATCATAATTCCCAAGAACTATATCTTTGACCAGCCTTCTATACATCAAAAACTTGTATGACATTCATACATGAGCTGGATATTCCAGTCTTCTTTCTTTTTTCCTTTATACTTCTAACAGTTTAACTTTTAGTATTTCTCCTACTTCCAGAAGAAGCACCCAACTTAAGAGTGGTGTTAGCCCCGGACTTCCTAGGCATGAAAGTTTCACTAACACCCTTCGGACACTTCCTTTCTCTTTAAGTTGTTGTTTTATTCACCTTTCATCATATGACAGGCGTTCTTCTGGATCCCTCTCTTATCAGTCTAATGCATAGTAAACTCCTTTACTAATAGTTTGCAAACAAACACTGCTTTGGATATCTCATATCTTTTAGCCTTTGCCTGTCTCTAAAAATGATTTTCAGATTCCATGAATATCACATAACTATCCAAACTTTTGAAGTTCGGGTCTCATGGAATCAAACATATTGCACTTGACTGAAACGGAATTCTAGCTTTTGGATCGAAGGACGAGAGTCACATGATCCATAGCATAAGCGAGAGAATACCGAAAGTATGCGATGGGACAAAGTCCTTCTCGGCACTCTTGAGGACAATCCTCACATTACATTACCAACCGTAAAGTTTTAACCAGATATTTAACAGCTATTCAATTTTAACAGGGAAGGTGGAAACACGAGCCATTATTCTACAACTATTTTGCAAATCACACATAGACAGAGTTCATAATTAATTGCACTGAGAATTAAACAAGTTAATTCAACAGTGCGCTCCCACTCAAATCAATATCTCTCATAATTGATTTGTGAGTGATACAAGACCCACACTTCGATTCAACGCCATTGATGTGGACATCACTGATGACGAGAATTTCAATTGGTAGGCAAACTTGCCGATCACATCTCCATGTGACTCTTGTTCATCTTTCGATGGGTGTGTTCCGAGCTCAGGACGATCCTGCCTGAACGTCAAAGACAACCAAGTGATCTTGCTGCGAGGTCTGACCTCACCCGCCTCATTCCTCTCGATTCGTTCGTACCCATGTGGACATGGCGCACCCCGAAAAGATACGAATTACAGACGGTGCTACACTTGGGTGAACACTAACTACTTTGATATTTTGAAGTGAGAGATCACCCTAATAAAAAGCGACTACTGCGCAATCAAGAAGGGTGGGCATCATAATGGATAAACATCTCAGGCAATTCATAATAGCATGATATGGTATAGCCCTTTCTGACGGAGAAGTCTTGTATTTCTTCGTCTTCGGCATTTGCGTCGGTGTTCACCTTCGCGAAGATTGCCACCACCTTGTCGATGCACCAGATAATATTGCTATCTCTATAGCTAATAAAATAATGCATTACACAAGATTGACACGCAGGTCATTTAAAGTGCAATCATATGGCTCCAGCCATCATGCCAAATCATGACACGCAGGTCATGTTAATCAATTTACATCATATAGACATCTCATACATAATCAAATTATTATGAGCACTGCTATACCACATCATATGCACATGCAAACCCTCCTGCAAAACCAAGTTAGACGCCTCTAATCGGTTCATGCAAAAACTTGTTTTACGTGGCTTCTAAGGTTTCGAAACAAACCGAAGCTACCAACGTCCATCATCAAGTATGATAATTCAAGCGCTAGATTAACAATGAGGGGTGTATGAAAACTGAGATAATAAAATCTCGAGCCCCATACTGAACTTCGTTATACGCATGACCCCCGTGCAGATCATATCTGCACTGCCCTTTCGTCTGCGAAACATCCATCTTTCATTGACTAAAGTGGAACCCAAAGAACTGTTAGCACTTCGTTGATCTGTCAATCAGCATACTCAGGAGCAGCATGAAAGGATCGCGGATTGCCAGAACTTTGTCAGATTCCACAATGCTGTCAAGATCAGGACTACGCAAATTCGAGGGAAGCAACAAGAACATCGGGTAACAGATTTCATCTGCGACCCGCACAAATAATTTTCAGTAATAGAACTCATCTACTACCTAATTATTTTGTGCAACACCCATACATCTCTATGTATTCTAGATCGCAACCTGCATCTACGCATAGCACGGCTCTGATACCACTGTAGGGTAACGCAGCAGAAAACAAAAAATTTCTGACCTACGCACCAGCCCAGGACCACTATGGAGACTGCATACAAGGTTTGATCATATTCGTTACCGACTCGTAGCGCAGCGGAAGTAGAGTCGATGACGATCGGCGGTGCAGATCCCCGCAGCTAGGATTTACAACCTCCCAACCGCGAGGATGTACTCCCTCATCTGCCCCTCGGACAGCCCTCCGGGAGGCGGTCGGACAGTCCCTCGGACGGTGTCACGGACAGCCCTTCGGGAGGACCCTCGAAACTCGGACGGTTACTCAGACAGCCCTTCGGGAGGACACTCGAATAGCCCCTCGGGCAAAAGGATGAAACTACGACCTCTCTACAAAGTTGCACACATACGGTGTTATCTATCCGGCAGGGCTTCGCCGTCCAGAACTAGTTCCCACCGGAACCCAGACAGCCTTTCGGCACTACGAAACTATTTCGTGGGAGGGAGAGAGAATGTCAGATCATGCATGGCTTGTGTGAGAGAGTTGGAGTGGTGATGGAGAGCTCCTCTCCACCTCCTTATATAGTGGTGGAAGGGGTGAGGGGGGGGCTGAAATTCAGCCCACAAAACATGCACCCACCAAACAAGGAAAACATGTTCCCACCAAACATGGAGAAAACATGTTCCCTTGTCCATGATGTTCCCCCATGGGGCCCCACCTTCCTCCCAACACTTTCCACCATTTGTGGGGGCTGCCCCCCACCATGGGGGCCCCCCCCCCAACATTTTGTCCAGCCACAAGGGGCTGCCCCCTAAAGGGGGCGCCCCCAAAAACAGCCCAAAAACAGCCCCCACGATCCGTGGGATCTTGTCCCCTCACGCTGGGACAAGATGTTTTCCGCGACTATTATTTCTGAAAAATTACGAAAGGTCCCAGAACATTTCCAGCACCCTCTAAAATTATCTGGACGCGCTCTGGAACATTTCCAGTATGGTGGTTTAATTTAAAACCATCTTTGTTTACCCGGTAAACAACTCCGGCAGCTCCGAAACTTTTTTTTGGTTTTTTCTCCAGAAAATTTCCAGAAATTACCAGACCAATCTGGCAACCTCCAAAACATTCCCGGTGCTTGCCGAAACCTTTTTGGGTCAATGGTTTTATCCGAAACAACTTTTTGGTTTTACCGAAACTTTTTCGGTGTTCTCTCCGGAACTTTTCCGTTGTCTCTGAAACTTTTTCCAGTGACTTTCTCTCGGACTCCTTGTCTAGTATTCAGCAGATAGACGACCCTTAAGCGTGTGACCCTATAGGTTCGGTGAAGTATAGACATGACCGGAACACTTTCCGATCAATGATCAGCATCGGAGCCGTGGACACCCATATTGACCCCTATACCCACACGAATAAATATTCGAGTGAACCTCCAGTTGCCGTGTGCTATTCCTGTTGCTTCGCGATATGTTACAAATACCCGAGGTGAGACATGTTGGCATTCCCGTGGATCAACAAATTGTCCACTATGCTAGTTACCTCGTTACCGGTATTGTTCTCTTTTCTCGTTACCGTGTTCCGGCATCCCCGTGATCAAATCACAAAGTGTCTGGCCAGACGATGATGGATACCATAACACCGAGAGGGCCCAGAGATATCTCTCCATCGTCGGAGGAGCAAACCCCAATCTCGAGCTATCAAGTTACTTGACACACTTTTCCATGAACCCGTAAGCCGCCGTAATAGCCACCCATTTACGGATGACGTTTAACAAACCCCAAAGTTCATGAAGCAAGCATGAAGAAACCCGATACTCTCATGGTCTAAGGAATCATGCAAATGTTAACCATCTCTGTGTTATTAACCATTAACTTGTGACGAATGTATCTCATAGCATAACATCAATTCGGGTCGATTCAACACAAATGTTCTTCTAACATTGTGCCCTCAAAGTTGCTGGCATAGACATGCCCATGATCAGGATAACAGGACCATCATGCAACACTTGAGCTAGTCTTAGAGGCTAGACTAGGAATACATTTTACCGTTTATTATTCCACACGTGCATATGAGTCTTCCTCCGAGCCTCGTGGTTATTGTAGACTCGAGAACCATAGCAGTTATAGCATGGAACATAAACCTAATTATGAGCATGGAGATAAATAATAACATTTATTATTGCCTCTAGGGCATATCTCCTACAGATGGCCCACAAGTATAGGGGATCTATGATAGTCCTTTCGATAAGTAAGAGTGTCGAACCCAACGAGGAGCAGAAGGAAATGACAAGCGGTTTTCAGCAAGGTATTCTCTGCAAGCACTGAAATTATCGGTAACAGATAGTTGTGTGATAAGATAATTCGTAACGGGCAACAAGTAACAAAAGTAACTAAGGTGCAGCAAGGTGGCCCAATCCTTTTTGTAGCAAAGGACAAGCCTGGACAAACTCTTATATAAAGCAAAGTGCTCCCGAGGACACATGGGAATTACTGTCAAGCTAGTTTTCATCATGCTCATATGATTCGCGTTCGTTACTTTGATAATTTGATATGTGGGTGGACCGGTGCTTGGGTGCTGCCCTTACTTGGACAAGCCTCCCACTTATGATTAACCCCTCTCGCAAGCATCCGCAACTACGAAAGAAGAATTAAGATAAATCTAACCATAGCATGAAACATATGGATCCAAATCAGCCCCTTACGAAGCAATGCATAAACTAGGGTTTAAGCTTCTGTCACTCTAGCAACCCATCATCTACTTATTACTTCCCAATGCCTTCCCCTAGGCCCAAATCATGGTGAAGTGTCATGTAGTCGATGTTCACATAACACCACTAGAGGAAAGACACCATACATCTCATCAAAATATCGAACGAATACCAAATTCACATGATTACTTATAACAAGACTTCTCCCATGTCCTCAGGAACAAACGTAACTACTCACAAAGCATATTCATGTTCATAATCAGAGGGGTATTGAATAGCATTAAGGATCTGAACAGATGATCTTCCACTGAATAAACCAACTAGCATCAACTACAAGGAGTAATCAACACTACTAGCAACCCACAGGTACCAATATGAGGTTTTGAGACAAAGATCGGATACAAGAGATGAGCTAGGGTTTGAGAGGAGATGGTGCTGGTGAAGATGTTGATGGAGATTGACCCCCTCTCGACGAGAGGATCGTTGGTGATGACGATGGCTTCGATTTCCCCCTCCCGGAGGGAAGTTTCTCCGACAGAGCAGCTCCACCGGAGCCCTAGATTATTTCTACCCAGGTTCCGCCTCGAGATGGCGGCGCTTCATCTCGAAAGCTTCCTTCTGATTTTTTCCAGGTCAAAACACATCATATAGCAGAAGATGGGCATCGGGGGCCTGCCAGGTGGCCCACAAGGCAGGGAGGCGCGCCCAGGGGGTAGGGCGCGCCCCCCACCCTTGTGGCTGCCTGGTGGGTCCCCTCAGGTGCTTTCTTCGCCCAATATTTTTTATATATTCCAAAATAATTCTCCGTGAAGTTTCAGGACTTTTGGAGTTGTGCAGAATAGGTCTCTCAGATTTGCTCCTTTTCTAGCCCAGAATTCCAGCTGTCGGCATTCTCCCTCTTCATATAAACCTTGTATAATAAGAGAGAAAAGGCATAAGTATTGTGCTAGAATGTGTAATAACAGCCCATAATGCAATAAATATCAATATAAAGGCATGATGCAAAATGGACGTATCAACTCCCCAAAGCTTAGACCTCGCTTGTCCTCAAGCGAAAGCCGAAATAGAAAAATATGTCCACATGTTTAGAGATAGAGGTGTCGATAAAATAAAATACGGACATGAGGGCATCATGATCATCTTTAGAACAGCAACAAATATTGTCATATAATTTCTTATGCTAAAGTAACAATTCGTTCACAAGGTAAAGTATGAATCGGAAATTTCATTGAAAACTAACAAACTATGATCTCAGTCATTGAAGCAATTGCAATTTATCATAACATCGGAAAGAGTCAATTCAAGAGCTTTTCAGCAAGTCCACATACTCAACTATCATTTAATCTTTCACAATTTCTAACACTCACGCGATACTTATGGGTTCGAAGCCTCAGTCGGACACAGAGAAAGATAGGGGCTTATAGTTTCGCCTCCCAACCTTTTACCTCAAGGGTAATGTCAACAATAATACTTTATGATAATCTACATCCGAGTGGATATATATATCTGGATCCTTCTCCAACACATAGTGCTTGCCTAAAGAAAAAGTATAAAAAGGAAAGGTGAAGATCACCATGACTCTTGTATAAGGGTAGAAGATAAAAGTAAAAGATAGGCCCTTCGCAGAGGGAAGCAGAGGTTGTCATGCGCTTTTATTGTTGGATGTACAAAATCTTAATGCAAAAGAATGTCACTTTATATTGCCGCTTGTGATAAAGAACTTTATTATGCAGTCCATCGCTTTTATTTCTTCCATATCACAAGTTCGTATAAAGCTTATTTTCTTCACACTAATAGATCATACATATTTAGAGAGCAATTTTTATTGCTTGCACCGATGACAACTTACTTGAAGGATCTTACTCAATCCATAGGTAGGTATGGTGGACTCTCATGGCAAAACTGGTTTAAGGGATGTTTGGATGCACAAGTAGTATCTCTACTTGGTGCAAAGGATTTGGCTAGCATAAGAGGGAAAAGCAAGCTCGACATGTTGGAGGATCCAAGACACTATAACTTCTTTCCGGATATAAGAAAACATAACCCATTATGTTGTCTTCCTTGTCCAACCTCAACTTTTTAGCATGTCATATTTTAATGAGTGCTCACAATTAGAAAAGATGTCCAAGATAGTATATTTATATGTGAAACCTCTCTTTCTTTATTACTTCCTATTAATTGCAATAATGACCAAAACTATGTTTGTCAACTCTCAACAACTTTTATTCATCATACTCTTTATATGTGAAGTCATTACTCTCCATAAGATCATTATACGGTCTTTTTATTATTCTTTCTTTTATTTATTCCCTCAAGATCATAGCAAGAAAGCAAAGCCCTCAACTCAAAACTACTCTTTATTAAATATCTCTCGGACTCGATTACATAGAGGGAACATAAAGCAAAACTCAAAGCTAGATCATATTAAAAACTTTTATTCTACTAGATAAGGATATAACCAAAAGGATCGAACTAAGAAAAACGGTAAAAGTAAAGGTGTGATGGTGATACGATACCGGGGCACCTCCCCCAAGCTTGGCAGTTGCCAAGGGGAGTGCCCATACCCATGTATTTAGATCTCTTTCTTCGGAGGTGGTGATGATGGAGTGGTTGATGATGAAAGAATCTTATCCTCCGTCTTCCAAGGCATAGGTTCACCATCGTAAAAAGATGAACGAGTCTCCGGGATCCTCAAATCTGCAGCCAAACTCATCCTCTTAAATATGTATTCATACTCACAGTTTTGGTTTTGCAGGTCATAGATCTGGGCTTGGAGATGCTTGATTTTCTCATGAAGCTTGAAGATGGCCTCCCCAATGTTCTCGGCATCCAGCTTGTGACCACTAGTAAATTCAGCGATCATCATGTGGTTGGCGTTGAGTCTGCGTTCCACCATCCCTTGGCACTTGAAGACTTGCTGCTCCACTGCTTCGAGCCTTGTCTCCACGCTTCCGGTCTTCTTAGGCCCTTCGGTATCACTGATGTGCAGCACCCCCTCACGTATCTCAATGGTTTGAGGGTGTTGCAGCACCTCCGCGAGATAAGGATTGATGACCTTCTCGAAAAACTTGTCCTTGGGGGCGCTTGGAGACGTCATGGCGATTTGGATCTGTCAGAAAAATAGCTCGAAACAAGAACATGAGATATTGCCGTGGTACGGTGGTCAAAATCTTTGGGAGATTATATAATGAATTTTTACCGACCAAAAGAAGTATTGTGCAAGAAAACGGAGTCCGGAGGGCACACGAGGTGGCGGCAAGGGTGGGAGGCGCACCCAGGGGGGTAGGGCGCGCCTCCCTGCCTTGTCGCTTCCTCGTGCACTTTTCGGACAACTTTTAATTTTCCTGATTTTTTAAATATTCCAAAACAGAGAAAAATAGCCATTAGAACAGTTTTGGAGTCGGTTTACTTACCGTACAACATACCTATTCCTTTTCGGAGTCTGAAACGTTCTGTAAAGTGTCCCTTATGTACTCCTCCGGTGTTACGGTATTGATAATATTCGTCTCGACATTTATGGGAGTACCTGAAATATAATGTTTGATTCTTTGACCGTTTACCACCTTCGGGTTGGTGCCTTCGGCATCGTTGATCTTAATGGCACCGGAACGATAGACCTCTTCAATAATGTAAGGACCTTCCCATTTAGAGAGAAGCTTTCCTGCAAAAAATCTTAAACGAGAGTTGTATAGCAAAACATGATCACCTACATTAAACTCACGCTTCTGTATCCTTTTGTCATGCCATCTTTTAACTTTTTCTTTAAACAACTTGGCATTCTCATAAGCTTGGGTTCTCCATTCATCAAGTGAGCTAATGTCAAATAACCTCTTCTCACCGGCAAGTTTGAAACCATAGTTGAGCTCTTTAATAGCCCAATACGCTTTATGTTCTAGTTCAAGAGGTAAGTGACAAGCTTTTCCATAAACCATTTTATACGGAGACATACCCATAGGGTTTTTATAAGCAGTTCTGTAGGCCCATAATGCATCATCAAGTTTCTTAGACCAATTCTTTCTAGATCTATTAACGGTCTTTTGCAAAATTAATTTAATCTCTCTATTGCTCAATTCTACTTGACCACTAGACTGAGGGTGATATGGAGATGCAATTCTATGGTTGACATCATATTTAGCAAGCATTTTACGAAAAGCACCATGAATAAAATGTGAACCACCATCAGTCATTAAATATCTAGGGACTCCAAACCTTGGAAAAATAACTTCTTTAAGCATCTTAATAGAAGTGTTATGATCAGCACTACTAGTTGGAATAGCTTCTACCCACTTAGTAACGTAATCAACAGCAACTAAAATATGTGTATACCCATTAGAGGAAGGAAAAGGTCCCATATAATCAAAGCCCCAAACATCAAATGGTTCAATAACAAGTGAATAATTCATAGGCATTTCCTGACATCTACTAATATTGCCAATTCTCTGGCATTCATCACAAGACAAGACAAACTTACGAGCATCCTTGAAGAGAGTAGGCCAATAAAAACCAGATTGCAATACCTTGTGTGCAGTTCTATCTCCAGCATGGTGTCCTCCGTAAGCTTCGGAGTGGCACTTGCGTAGGATCTATTCCTCTTCAGGCTCAGGTACACAACATCTAATAACACCATCTACTCCTTCTTTATAAAGGTGTGGGTCATCCCAAAAGTAATGTCTTAAATTATAAAAAAAAAACTTTTGCTGGTATGTGAAACTAGGTGGTATAAATTTAGCAACAATGTAATTAGCATAATCTGCATACCATGGAGTATTACGAGAAGCATTTATGATAGCTAATTGCTCATCAGGAAAGCTATCATCAATAGGTAGTGGGTCATCAAGAACATTTTCTAACCTAGACAAGTTGTCTGCAACGGGGTTCTCAGCTCCCTTTCTATCAATAATATGCAAATCAAATTCTTGCAGTAAGAGAACCCATCTAATAAGTCTAGGTTTAGCATCTTTCTTTTCCATAAGGTATTTAATAGCAGCATGATCAGTGTGAATAGTTACTTTGGAATCAACAATATAAGATCTGAACTTATCACAAGCAAAAACAACTGCTAAAAATTCTTTTTCAGTAGTAGCATAATTTCTCTGGGCACTGTCTAGAGTTTTACTAGCATAATGAATAACATTCAATTTTTTATCAACTCTTTGTCCTAGAACAGCACCAACAGCATAATCACTAGCATCTCACATAATTTCAAAGGGTAGATTCCAATCAGGTGGTTGAACGATAGGTGCAGTAATCAAGGCTTTCTTAAGTATTTCAAATGCTTCTACACAATCATCATCAAAAACAAAAGGAACATATTTTTGCAAAAGATTAGTGAGAGGCCTAGAAATTTTAGAGAATTCTTTAATAAACCTCCTATAGAAACCAGCATGACCAAGGAAACTTCTTATACCTTTGATATATTTAGGACACGTCATCCTTTCAAAAGCATCTACTTTAGCTTTATCAACTTCAATACCTCTTTCAGAAATTTTATGCCCCAATACAATACCTTCATTAACCATAAAGTGGCAATTCTCCCAATTCAAGACAAGATTAGTTTCTTCACATCTCTGCAACACTCGATCAAGGTTGCTTAAGCAATCATCAAAAGAAGTTCTATAAACGGAGAAATCATCCATGAAAACCTCAACAATCTTTTCACAAAAGTCAGAGAATATAGCAGTCATACATCTTTGAAAGGTAGCAGGTGCATTGCATAAACCAAAAGGCATGAATCTATAAGCAAATGTACCAAAAGGGCAAGTAAAAGTGGTCTTTTCTTGGTCCTCTTTTGACACAGGTATTTGAGAAAAACCAGAATAACCATCTAGAAAGCAAAAATGTGTATGTTTGGATAATATTTCTAGCATTTGATCAATAAAAGGTAGAGGGTAATGATCTTTTCTAGTAGCTTTGTTTAATTTACGAAAATCAATTACCATTCTATAACCTGTAACAATTCTTTGTGGAATCAATTCATTCTTATCATTAGGAACAACAGTAATACCTCCCTTCTTAGGGACACAATGAACAGGACTTACCCATCTACTATCAGCAATAGGATAAATTATACCTGCCTCCAGAAGTTTTAGTATTTCATTTCTTACCACTTCCTTCATCTTAGGATTTAACCGTCGTTGGTGATCAACAACTGGTTTAGCATCAGGTTTCATATTAATTTTGTGCTGACATAGAGTGGGACTAATGCCCTTAAGATCATCAAGAGTATATCCAATAGTGGCACGGTGCTTCCTCAGAGTTTTCAATAATTTCTTTTCTTCTTGCTCTGAAAGGTTAGCACTAATAATAACAGGATATATCTTCTTTTCATCAAGATAAGCATATTTCGAAGTATCCGGTAATTGTTTAAGCTCAAACACGGGATAACCCTTGGGTGGAGGAGGATCTCCAAGGATTTCAACAGGCAAATTGTGTTTCAAAATAGGCATTTGGTTAAAGAATATTTCATCTAACTCCTTTCTTTCATTCATAAACATATCATTTTCATGATCTAGCAAATATTGTTCTAAAGGATCAGTAGGAGGCATGGCAATAGAAGCAAGACCAATGATTTCATCCTTACTAGGCAATTCCTTATCATGGGGTTGTCTACGAAATTTAGAGAAATTAAAATCATGAGACACATCCCCAAAGCTTACAGTAACAATTTCTTTCTCACAGTCTATCCTAGCACTAGCAGTATTCAAGAAAGTTCTACCAAATATATGGGACAAAAATCATCTTGTGGGGAACCAAGAACAAGAAAATCAGTAGGGTATTTTATTTTCCTACACAAGACTTCAACATCTCTAACAATCCCAATTGGTGATATAGTATCTCTATTGGCAAGTTTAATAGTAACATCAATATCTTCCATCTCAGCAGATGTAATATCATTCATAATTTCTTGATATAAGGTATAAGGAATTGCACTCACACTAGCACCCACATCACATAAACCATGATAACAATGATCTCCTATTTTAACAGAAACAACAGGCATGCCAACAATGGGTCTATGTTTATCTTTAATATCAGGTTTAGCAATTCTAGCAGCTTCACCAGACAAATAAATAACATGCTCATCAATATTATCGACCAAGAGATCTTTAACCATAGCAATACTAGGTTCAACTTTAATTTGTTCAGGGGGTGTAGGTGTTCTAATATTACTCTTACGAACCACAGTTGAAGCTTTAGCATGCTCCTTTATTCTAACAGGAAAAGGTGGTTTCTCAATATAAGCAGTAGGAACAATAGGATCAACATTATAAGTAATAGTTTCTTCTTCAACTTTAATAGGTTCTACTACTTTTACTTCAATGGGAGGATGATATTCAAACCACTTCTCCTTAGGGAGATCAACATGAGTAGCAAATGATTCACAAAAGGAAGCTACTATCTCAGAGTCAAGTCCATATTTAGTGCTAAAATCATGAAAAGCATCAGTATCCATAAAAGATTTAACACAATCAAACTTAAGGTTTATACCTGACTCATTACCTTCGTTGAGTTCCCAATCTTCAGAGTTGCGTTTAATTCTTTCCAATAAATCCCATTTGAATTCAATAGTCTTCTTCATAAAAGAACCAGCACAAGAAGTATCGAGCATGGATTGATCATTACGAGAAAGCCGAGCATAAAAATTCTGGATAATAATTTCCCTTGAGAGCTCATGATTGGGGCATGAATATAACATTGACTTAAGCCTCCCCCAAGCTTGAGCGATACTTTCTCCTTGACGAGGCCAAAAATTATAAATATAATTCCGATCACGATGAACCAGATGCATAGGATAAAACTTCTGATGAAATTCCAATTTCAATCGGTTGTAGTTCCATGATCCAATATCATCACATAGCCTATACCATGTCAATGCCTTTCCCTTCAAAGATAAAGGGAAGACCTTCTTCTTGAAATCATCCTCGGGCAAACCTGCAAGCTTAAATAATCCACAAACTTCATCCACATAGATTAGGTGCATATCAGGATGTAATGTTCCATCTCCTGCATAAGGATTAGCTAGCAGTTTCTCTATCATACCCGAAGGAATTTCATAATAAATATTTTCAGTAGGTGCAGTAGGTTGAGGAGCAACTCTTTGCTCTTCCGGTCGAGGTGAAGATACCCCGAACAAGCCCCTCAAAGGATTATTTTCCATAGTGACAAGTGACAGTAAATTTCAGCACACTATATAAATGTTTCCTTAGCAAATTCCACTTACCAAAGGCGCTTCACTCCCCGGCAATGGCGCCAGAAAGGATTCTTGATGACCCACAAGTATAGGGGATCTATCTTAGTCCTTTCGATAAGTAAGAGTGTCGAACCCAATGAGGAGCAGAAGGAAATGACAAGCGGTTTTCAGCAGGGTATTCTCTGCAAGCACTAAAATATCGGTAACAGATAGTTGTGTGATAAGATAATTCGTAACGGGTAACAAGTAACAAAAGTAACTAAGGTGCAGAAAGGTGGCCCAATCCTTTTTGTAGCAAAGGACAAGCCTGGACAAACTCTTATATAAAGCAAAGTGCTCCCGAGGACACATGAGAATTACTGTCAAGCTAGTTTTCATCATGCTCATATGATTCGCGTTCGTTACTTTGATAATTTGATATGTGGGTGGACCGGTGCTTGGGTGCTGCCCTTACTTGGACAAGCCTCCCACTTATGATTAACCCCTCTCACAAGCATCCGCAACTACGAAAGAAGAATTAAGATAAATCTAACCATAGCATGAAACATATGGATCCAAACTAGCCCCTTACGAAGCAACGCATAAACTAGGGTTTAAGCTTCTGTCACTCTAGCAACCCATCATCTACTTATTACTTCCCAATGCCTTCCCCTAGGCCCAAATCATGGTGAAGTGTCATGTAGTCGACGTTCACATAACACCACTAGAGGAAAGACAACATACATCTCATCAAAATATCGAACGAATACCAAATTCACATGATTACTTATAACAAGACTTCTCCCATGTCCTCAGGAACAAATGTAACTACTCACAAAGCATATTCATGTTCATAATCAAAGGGGTATTGAATAGCATTAAGGATCTGAACATATGATCTTCCACCGAATAAACCAACTAGCATCAACTACAAGGAGTAATCAACACTACTAGCAACCCACAGGTACCAATCTGAGGTTTTGAGACAAAGATCGGATACAAGAGATGAGCTAGGGTTTGAGAGGAGATGGTGCTGGTGAAGATGTTGATGGAGATTGACCCCCTCTCGACGAGAGGATCATTGGTGATGACGATGGCTTCGATTTCCCCCTCCCGGAAGGAAGTTTCTCCGGCAGAACAGCTCCGCCGGAGCCCTAGATTGGTTCTGCCCAGGTTCCGCCTCGAGATGGCGGTGCTTCATCCCGAAAGCTTCCTTCTGATTTTTTCCAGGTCAAAACACATCATATAGCAGAAGATGGGCATTGGGGGCCTGCCAGGTGGCCCACAAGGCAGGGAGGCGCGCCCAGGGGGGTAGGGCGCGCCCCCCACCCTTGTGGCTGCCTGGTGAGTCCCCTCAGGTGCTTTCTTTGCCCAATATTTTTTACATATTCCAAAATAATTCTCCGTGAAGTTTCAGGACTTTTGGAGTTGTGCAGAATAGGTCTCTCAGATTTGCTCCTTTTCCAGCCCAGAATTCCAGCTGCCGGCATTCTCCCTCTTCATATAAACCTTGTAAAATAAGAGAGAAAAGGCATAAGTATTGTGCTAGAATGTGTAATAACAGCCCATAATGCAATAAATATCAATATAAAAGCATGATGCAAAATGGACGTATCACAGCGCTGGTGGCGCAGCGGGAGGTAGATGACGCGGTAGTCGCCACCGCCATCCCCTCTGGAGAGGAAAGTGAACCCGTCCCGGCAAAGTCAGATGTAGTTCAAGGTAAAGAAGAGCAAGGCAGCGGAGACAGTTCCAAGATCACGGCAAGGAAGAAGGTGGTGCAGCGCCTAGTGTACTTCGTCAGCTCCCTGTTGCAGGGGGCTAGGTCGAGGTACTCTGGCGTGCAAAAATTGATTTTTGGCCTCATCATGGCCTCAAGAAAACTGCGCCACTACTTCCAAGCCCACGAGATCACGGTTGTCACCCGCTTCCCCTTGCAACGCATACTCCGAAACCCCGAGGCCACTGGCAGTATCGTGGAATGGGCTTTGGAGTTATCCAGCTTTGGTTTGAAGTTTGAAAGCACGTCAACTATTCAGAGCAGAGCACTGGCAGAGTTCATTGCGGAGTGGACGCCGACCCCTGATGAAGAAGTACTGGAGACAGTCATCCCCGGCAAGGAAGCGCCCCAAGAATGGATTATGTATTTTGATGGTGCCTTCTCCCTACAAGGTGCATGAGCTGGCGTGCTTCTCGTTGCTCCCACTAGGGAGCACCTTAAGTACGTCGTTCAAATGCGTTTCCCCCAGGAGAAGGCTACCAACAATACTGCAGAGTATGAAGGGCTCCTTGCCGGGCTCAGAATTGCAACAGAACTGGGAATCAAGAAGCTGATTATCCGCGGAGATTCACAACTGGTGGTGAGACAAGTGAACAAGGATTATCAAAGCCCATTGATGGAGGCATACGTCGAGGAAGTGAGAAAGTTGGAGGAGCGCTTTGACGGATTGCAAACAGAGCACATACCACGTGCGGAAAACAGCATTGCTGATCATCTATCAAAGTGCGCTGCGCAAAAACTCCCTGTGGAACCAGGGACCTTTGTTCTCCATCTAACTCAACCCTCCGTATCCCCGACAACAATGGCCAGCAAGAGGAAGAAATTGAACTCCGGCAAGCCTCTCCCGGCAGAACTACCAGTCTTTGCGGTCGAGGCATGCGCTCCCATCGACGGGGAGGTGCTGCTAATTCTTGTTGCCGAGCCCCAGGCTCCAACTTGGGCGCGGCACATTGTTCATTTCCTCCAAATAGGAGAACTTCCCGAAGAGCAAGAAGAAGCTAAAAGAGTAGCCCGAGGGCCAGTATGTATCAGTTCGTTGACGACACGCTATACAGAAGAAGGCCCAACGGTGTGAAATTGAAGTGCATTTGTCGGGAAAAAGGAAAGGAACTGCTGGCAGAGATACACAAGGGTATGTGTGGCTCCCACATCGGATCAAGGGCCTTGGTTGGGAAAGCTTTCCGGCAAGGCTTCTACTGGCCCACAGCCCTCCAAGATGCAATTGAGCTAGTCACCAAGTGTGAAGCCTGCCAGTTCCACTCCAAGAATATCCATCAGCCTGCTCAAGCTCTCCAAACAATCCCTTTGTCATGGCCATTTTTGGTCTGGGGGCTCGACATCTTGGGCCCCTTCCCCTGTGCTACCAGGGGCTTTGAATTCTTGTTCGTCGCAATTGACAAGTTTATAAAGTGGCCGGAAGTAGAGCCCGTGAGAAAGGTGACCGCGCAGTCAGCTATCAAGTTCTTGAAAGGATTGGTGTGCCGCTTCGGGGTACCTGCCCGAACCGTCACCGACAATGGCACCCAATTCACAAGCCGCGCCTTCATGCAATACGTTCATGCCCTCAGAAGCAAGGTCTCATTTGCCTCTGTGGCCCATCCCAGAAGCAACGGGCAAGCTGAGAGGGCGAACGCTGAAGTGCTGCGAGGTCTTAAGACAAGAACTTTTGATCGGCTGCAGAAGTGCGGCAGGCGATGGATCGATGAGTTGTTGGTGGTTCTTTGGTCCCTCTGTACGACACCAAATCAAGCTACTAGGCAGACTCCCTTCTCCCTAGTCTATGGGGCAGAAGCAGTTATCCCCACGGAACTCATATTTGGGTCTCCTCGAGTGCTTGCCTACGATGAAGTAGTGCAGGAACAGCACCGGCTAGATGACGCTGTGCTACTTGAGGAGAACCGTCTCCGGGCTGCTATGCATGCTGCAAGCTACCAGCAAGCCCAACGTCGCTATCACAGCCGCAGGGTTCATGCCCGGAGTTTTGAGGAAGGCGACCTTGTCCTGTTGGGAATCGTTGCATGGAAAACAAAAAAAATTCTACGCACACACAATGATCTATCCATGTAGATGCATAGCAACGAGGGGGAGAGTGTGTCTACGTATCCTCGTAGACCGTAAGCGAATTCGTTTCACAACGCGGTTGATGTAGTCGAACTTTCTTTGCACTCCAACCGATCTAGTACCGAACGCACGGCACCTCCGCGTTCTGCACACGTTCAGCTCGGTGACGTCCTCGCCTTCTTGATCAAGCAAGATGGGCGAAGTAGTAGATGAGTTCCGTCAGCACGACGGCGTGGTGATGGTGATGGTGAAGCGATCTCCGCAGGGCTTCGCCTAAGCACCGCGAAAATATGACCGAGGGAGTAAACGGTGGACGAGGGCGCCGCACACGGCTAAGACAATGTTGTGTCCTTGTGTGGCGCCCCCTCCCCACATATATATAGGTGGGAGGGGAGGAGGCAGCCCCTAGGGAGCCCCAAGAGACCTGGTGGCAGCCCTAGGGCTGCTGCCTTGCCCTGCGCCCCCCCTTTCCTTATATGAAGAAGGGGGAAGGAAAGAGGGGGGAGAGGGAAGGAAGCGGGAGTCCTACTCCACACTTTCCTTTCCCTCCCCACTTTCCTTCTCCTCCTCATAGGCCGGCCTCTATAGGGGGTGCACCAGCCCCTTGTGGGCTGGTGTGTTCCCTCTCCTGGCCCATAAGGCCCATATCTTTGCCGGGGGTGCCCGAAACTCCTTTCCGGTGACCCGATAAGTACCCGGTACCCTCCGGAACACTTCCGGTGTCCGAATACCATCGTCCTATATATCAATCTTTACCTCTCGACCATTTCAAGAATCCTTGTCATGCCGTGATCTCATCTGGGACTCCGAACAACATTCGGTCACCAAATCACATAACTCATATAATACTATATCGTCATCGAACGTTAAGTGTGCGGACCCTACGGGTTCGAGAACTATGTAGACATGACCGAGACACCTATCTGGTCAATAACCAATAGCGGAACCTGGATGCTCATATTGGCTCCCACATATTCTATGAAGATCTTTATCGGTCGAACCATTATGACAACATACGTAATTCCCTTTATCAATCGGTATGTTACTTGCACGAGATTCGATCATCGGTATCTTCATACCTAGTTCAATCTTGTTACCGGCAATTCTCTTTACTCGTTCGGTAATACATCACCTCGTAACTAACTCCTTAGTCATTTGCTTGCAAGCTTATGATGTGTATTACCGAGAGGGCCCAGAGATACCTCTCCGAAACTCGGAGTGACAAATCCTAATCTCGATCTATGCCAACTCAACAAACACCTTCGGAGATACCTGTAGAGCATCTTTATGATCACCCAATTACGTTGTGACGTTTGATAGCACACAAAGTATTCCTCCGGTATCCGGGAGTTGCATAATCTCATAGTCGAAGGAATATGTATTTGACATGAAGAAAGCAATAGCAATAAAACTAAACGATCATTATGCTAAGCTAACGGGTGGGTCTTGTCCATCACATCATTCTCCTAATGATGTGATCCCATTATCAAATGACAACACATGTCCATGGTTAGGAAACCTTAACCATCTTTGATCAACGAGCTAGTCTAGTAGAGGCTTACTAGGGACACGGTATTTGTTTATGTATTCACACATGTATTTAAGTTTCCGATCAATACAATTCTAGCATGAATAATAAACCTTTATCATGAATAAGGAAATATAAAATAACAACTTTATTATTGCCTCTAGGGCATATTTCCTTCAGTCTCCCACTTGCACTAGAGTCAATAATCTAGTTCACATCGCCATGTGATTTAACACCAATAGTTCACATCGTCATGTGATTAACACCCATAGTTCATATCGCCATGTGACCAACACCCAAAGGGTTTACTAGAGTCAATAATCTAGTTCACATCGCCATGTGATTAACACCCAAAGAGAAGTTTAGTCAACGGGTCTGTCACATTCAGATCCGTATGTATATTTGCAAATTTCTATGTCTACAATGCTCTGCATGGTGCTACTCTAGCTAATTGATCCCACTTTCAATACGTATCCAGATTGAGACTCAGAGTCATCTGGATCATTGTAAAAGCTTGCATCGACGTAACCCTTTACGACTAACTCTTTATCACCTCCATAACCGAGAAATATTTCCTTAGTCCTCTAAGGATAATTTTGACCGCTGTCTAGTGATCTACTACTGGATCACTATTGTACCCCCTAGCCAAACTCATGGCAAGGTACACAACAGGTTTGGTACACAACATGGCATACTTTATAGAACCTATGGCTGAGGCATAGGGAATGACTTTCATTCTCTCTCTATCTTCTGCCATGGTCGGGCTTTGAGTCTTACTTAATTTCACACCTTGAATATAGGCAAGAACCCTTTCTTTGACTGATCCATTTTGAACTCCTTCAAAACTTTGTCAAGGTATGTGCTTTGTGAAAGTCCTATTAAGCGTCTCGATCTATCCCTATAGATCTTGATGCTCAATACGTAAGCAGCTTCACCGAGGTCTTTTATTGAAAAATTCTTATTCAAGTATCCTTTTATGCTATCCAGAAATTCTATATCATTTCCAATCAGCAATATGTCATCCACATATAATATCAGAAATGCTACAGAGCTCCCACTCACTTTCTTGTAAATACAGGCTTCACCAAAAGTCTGTATAAATCCATATGCTTTGATCACTTCATCAAAGCGTATATTCCAACTCCGAGATGCTTGCACCAGTCCATAGATGGATCGCTGGAGCTTGCACGATTTGTTAGCACCTTTAGGATCAACAAAAACTTCTGGTTGTATCATATACAACTCTTCTTTGAGAAATCCATTAAGGAATGCAGTTTTGACGTCCATTTGCCAGATTTCATAATCATAAAATGCGGCAATTGCTAACATGATTCGGACAGACTTAAGCATCGCTACGGGTGAGAAAGTCTCATCGTAGTCAACTCCTTGAACTTGCCGAAAACCTTTTGCGACAAGTCGAGCTTTATAGACAGTAACATTACCATCAGCGTCAGTCTTCTTCTTGAAGATCCATTTATTTTCTATGGCTTGCTGATCATCGGGCAAATCCACCAAAGTCCACACTTTGTTTTCATACATGGATCCTATCTCAGATTTCATGGCCTCAAGCCATCTGTCGGAATTTGGGCTCATCATAGCTTCTTCATAGTTCGTAGGTTCGCCTAGGTCTAGTAACATGACTTCCAGTACAGGATTCCCATACCACTCTGGTACGGATCATATTCTGGTTGACCTACGAAGTTCTGTAGTAACTTGATCCGAAGTTTCATGATCATCATCATTAGCTTCCTCTCTTGTTGGTGTAGGAATCACGGGAACGGTTTTCTCTGATGAACTACTTTCCAATTCGAGAGAAGGTATGATTACCTCATCAAGTTCTACTTTCCTCCCACTCACTTCTTTCGAGAGAAACTCCTTCTCTAGAAAGGTTCCATTCTTGGCAACAAAGATCTTGCCTTCGGATCTGTGGTAGTAGGTGTACCCAATTGTTTCCTTAGGGTATCCTATGAAGACGCACTTCTCCGATTTGGGTTCGAGCTTATCAGGCTGAAGCCTTTTGACATAAGTGTCGCAACCCCAAACTTTAAGAAACGACAGCTTAGGTTTCTTGCCAAACCACAGTTCATACGGTGTCATCTCAACGGATTTAGACGGTGCCCTATTTAACGTGAATGCAATTGTCTCTAATTCATAAACCCCAAAACGATAGTGGTAAATCGGTAAGAGACATCATAGAACGCACCATATCCAATAAAGTATGGTTACGACGTTCGGACACACCATTACGCTGTGGTGTTCCAGGTGGCGTGAATTGTGAAACTATTCCACATTGTTTTAAATGAAGGCCAAACTCGTAACTCAAATATTCGCCTCCGCGATCAGATCATAGAAACTTATTTTCTTGTTACGATGATTCTACACTTCACTCTGAAATTCTTTGAACTTTTCAAATGTTTCAGACTTGTGTTTCATCAAGTAGATATATCCATACCTACCTAAATCATCTGTGAAGGTCAGAAAATAACGATACCCACCGCGTGATTCAACACTCATCGGACCGCATACATCGGTATGTATTATTTCCAATAAGTCATTAGCTCGCTCCATTGTTCCGGAGAACGGAGTTTTAGTCATTGCCCATGAGGCATGGTTCACAAGTATCAAATGATTCATAATCAAGTGATTCCAAAAGCCCATCTGCATGGAGTTTCTTCATGCACTTTACACCAATATGACCTAAACGGCAGTGCCACAAAATGTTGCACTATCATTATCAACTTTGCATCTTTTGGCATCAATATTATGAATATGTGTATCACTACGATCGAGATTCAATAAACCATTTACATTGAGTGTATGACCATAGAAGGTTTTATTCATGTAAACAGAACAACAATTATTCTCTCACTTAAATGAATAACCGTATCGCAATAAACATGATCCAATCATATTCATGCTCAACGCAAACACCAAATAACATTTATTTATTTAGGTCCAACACTAATCCCGAAGGTAGAGGGAGTGTGCGATGGTGATTTTATCAACCTTGGAATCACTTCCAACACACATCGTCACCTCGTCATTAACTAGTCTCTGTTCATTTTGCAACTCCTGTTTCAAGTTACTAATCTTAGCAATTGAACCGGTATCAAATACCCAGGGGCTACTATGAACACTAGTAAAATACACATCAATAACATGTATATCAAATATACCTTTGTTCACTTTGCCATCCTTCTTATCCGCCAAGTATTTGGGGCAGTTCCGCTTCCAGTAACCATTTCCTTTGCAGTAGAAGCACTCAGTTTCAGGCTTGGGTCCAGCTTTGGGCTTCTTCATGGGAGCGACAACTTGCTTGCCATTCTTCTTGAAGTTCCCTTTCTTTCCCTCGCCCTTTTTCTTGAAACTAGTGGTCTTGTCAACCATCAACACTTGATGCTCTTTCTTGATTTCTACCTTCGCTGATTTCAGTATCGCAAAGAGCTCGGGAATCGTTTTCGTCATCCCTTGCATATTATAGTTCATCACGAAGTTCTAGTAGCTTGGTGATAGTGACTAGAGAACTTTGTCAATCACTATCTTATCTGGAAGATTAACTCCCACTTGATTCAAGCGATTGTAGTACCCAGACATTCTGAGCACATACTCACTGGCTGAGCTATTCTCCTCCATCTTATAGGCAAACTGGCAAAGTACTTGTGAGAGGTCTCATACCTCTCGACACGGGCATGAGTCTAAAATACCAATTTCAGCTCTTTGGAACATCTCATATGTTCCGTGGCGTTCAAAACGTTTTTGAAGTCCCGGTTCTAAGCCGTAAAGCATGGCGCACTAAACTATCAAGTAGTCATCATATCGAGCTTGCCAAACTTCATAACGTCTGCATCTGCTCCTGCAATAGGTCTGTCACCTAGCGGTGCATCAAGGACATAATTCTTCTATGCAGCAATGAGGATAATCCTCAGATCACGGACCCAGTCCGCATCATTGCTACTATCATCTTTCAACTTAGTTTTCTCTAGGGACATATCATAATAAAACAGGGGAGCTATACGCGAGCTATTGATCTACAATATAGATATGCAAAAACTATCAAGACTAAGTT
The DNA here is from genome assembly GCA_011799875.1 of Thinopyrum elongatum. NCBI lineage: Eukaryota > Viridiplantae > Streptophyta > Magnoliopsida > Poales > Poaceae > Thinopyrum > Thinopyrum elongatum. The sequence continues at coordinate 474,743,118 of CM022301.1, forward strand.
TATGATAAATTAAGTTCAATTAATCAAATTACTAATGAACTCCCACTTAAATAGACATCCCTCAAGTCATCTAAGTGATACGTGATCCAAATCAACTAACCCATGTCCGATCATCACATGAGATGGGGTAGTCATCAATGGTGAACATCTCCATGTTGATCATATCTACTATATGATTCAGGTTCGATCTTTTGATCTCCAGTGTTCCGAGGCCATGTCTGTACATGCTAGGCTCGTCAAGTTTAACCCAAGTATTCCGCATGTGCAAAACTGTCTTGCACCCGTTGTATGTGACCGTAGAGTCTATCACACCCAATCATCACGTGGCATCTCAACACGACGAACTGTAGCAACGGTGCATACTCAGGGAGAACACTTTTATCTTGAAACTAAGTGAAGGGATCATCTTATAATGCTACCGCCGTTCTAAGCAAAATATGATGTATAAAGGATAAACATCACATGCAATCAAAATATGTGACATGATATGGCCATCATCTTGTGCTTTTGATCTCTATCTCCAAAGCATTGTCATGATCTCCATTGTCACCGGCTCGACATCTTGATCTCCATCGTTGCGTCGTGGTCGTCTCGCCAACTATTGCTTCTACAACTATCGCTAACGCATAGTGATAAAGTAAAGCAATTACATGGCGTTTGCATTTCATACAATAAAGCGACAACCATAAGGCTCCTACCAGTTGTCGATAACTTACAAAACATGATCATCTCATACAACAACGTATATCACATCATGTCTTGACCATATCACATCACAACATGCCCTGCAAAAACAAGTTAGACGTCCTCTACTTTGTTGTTGCAAGTTTTACGTGGCTGCTACGGGCTTCTAGCAAGAACCGTTCTTACCTACGGCAAAAACCACAACGGTGATTCGTCAGGTTTGCTGTTTTAACCTTCTTCAAGGACTGGCCGCAGTCAAATTCGATTCAACTAAAGTAGGAGAAACAGACACCCGCCAGCCACCTTTATGCAAAACTAGTTGCATGTCAGTCGGTGGAACCGGTCTCATGTGCGTGGACATGTAAGGTTGGTCCGGGCCGCTTCATCCCACAATACCGCTGAATCAAAATAAAACGTTGGTGGTAAGCAGTATGACTATCACCGCCCACAACTCTTTGTGTTCTACTCGTGCATATCATCTACGCATAGACCTGACTCGGATGCCACTGTTGGGAATCGTTGCATGGAAAACAAAAAAAAATTCTACGCACACACAATGATCTATCCATGGAGATGCATAGCAATGAGGGGGAGAGTGTGTCTACATACCCTTGTAGACTGTAAGCGGAAGCGTTTCACAACGCGGTTGATGTAGTCGAATTTTCTTCGCGCTCCAACCGATCTAGTACCGAACGCACGGCACCTCCGCGTTCTGCACACATTCAGCTCGGTGACGTCCTCGCCTTCTTGATCCAGCAAGATGGGCGAAGTAGTAGATGAATTCCGTCAGCACGACGGCGTGGTGACGGTGATGGTGAAGCGATCTCCACAGGGCTTCGCCTAAGCACAGCGAAAATACGACCGAGGGAGTAAACGGTGGACGGGGGCGCCGCACACGGCTAAGACAATGGTGTGTCCTTGTGTGGAGCCCCCTCCCCACATATATATAGGTGGGAGGGGAAGAGGCAGCCCCTAGGGCGCCCCAAGAGACCTGGTGGCAGCCCTAGGGCTGCTTCCTTGCCCTGCGCCCCCCCCCCCTTTCCTTATATGAAGAAGGGGGGAGGAAAGAGGGGGGAGGGAAGGAAGGGGGAGTCCTACTCCACACTTTCCTTTCCCTCCCCTCTTTACTTCTCCTCCTCATAGGCCGGCCTCTATAGGGGGTGCACCAGCCCCTTGTGGGCTGGTGTGTTCCCTCTCCTGGCCCATAAGGCCCATATCTTTGCCGGGGGTGCCCGAAACTCCTTTCCGATGACCCGATAAGTACCCGGTACCCTCCGGAACACTTCCGGTGTCCGAATACCATCGTCCTATATATCAATCTTTACCTCTCAACCATTTCGAGACTCCTCGTCATGTCCGTGATCTCATCCGGGACTTCAAACAACATTCGGTCACCAAATCACATAACTCATATAATACTATATCGTCATCGAACGTTAAGCGTGCGGACCCTACGGGTTCGAGAACTATGTAGACATGACTGAGACACCTCTCCAGTAAATAACCAATAGCGGAACCTGGATGCTCATATTGGCTCCCACATATTCTATGAAGATCTTTATCGGTCGAACCATTATGACAACATACGTAATTCCCTTTGTCAATCGGTATGTTACTTGCCCGAGATTCGATCGTCGGTATCTTCATACCTAGTTCAATCTCATTACCGGCAAGTCTCTTTACTCGTTCCGTAATACATCACCTCGTAACTAACTCCTTAGTCATTTTCTTGCAAGCTTATGATGTGTATTACCGAGAGGGCCCAGAGATACCTCTCCGAAACTCGGAGTGACAAATCCTAATCTCGATCTATGCCAACTCAACAAACACCTTCGGAGATACCTGTAGAGCATCTTTATGATCACCCAGTTATGTTGTGACATTTGATAGCACACAAAGTATTCCTCCGGTATCCGGGAGTTGCATAATCTCATAGTTGTAGGAATATGTATTTGACATGAAGAAAGCAATAGCAATAAAACTGAACGATCATTATGCTAAGCTAACGGGTGGGTCTTGTCCATCACATCATTCTCCTAATGATGTGATCCCGTTATCAAATGACAACACATGTCCATGGTTAGGAAACCTTAACCATCTTTGATCAACGAGCTAGTCTAGTAGAGGCTTACTAGGGACACGGTATTTGTTTATGTATTCACACATGTATTTAAGTTTCCGATCAATACAATTCTAGCATGAATAATAAACCTTTATCATGAATAAGGAAATATAAAATAACAACTTTATTATTGCCTCTAGAGCATATTTCCTTCATGTCCTTAGGCATGTTCAGTCCGCCAATGGTGCAAACAAGTTGACACCGAAGTGGGAAGGCCCTTACCGGGTAGTACGAGTCACCAGACCTGGCGCAGTCCGTCTGGAGACCGGAGATGGCATTCAATTGCAAAACTCATGGAACAATGAGCATCTCCATAAGTTCTACCCGTAAGGCGTGGCTGTCGGGCCCTGCCCAGCAGCCACCCTTTTGTACAAGCTTTGCCGAAGTTGCATGTAACCCTTTGTACAAAGCCAGGCGCAGACCCTGAGCAACAGAGAAATAAACGAAGCGCCGGGGGCCCCCCGAAACTTGCATGCATGCATAAGAATATCATGAGCATAGCATGATCATGTAGATGAGGTCGCATGTGGCATTGTTTTCATCTGCACTAAGTTGCAGGGTTCTTGCCGTGGACTTGGTCCCAAAGAGAAGAAATGAAGACGAGCCTACGTGACGATCCCCGGCAGACCAAACAGATAAGTTCCTTCTTATCCATACCTGTTCTGTAATTTGAAAACTTGTGCATATGAAAATCCCGCCACCTTCAAAACATAGGCGCTCCTACCCTTTGACTCGAACGCTGCTTCGGTCAGGGTGGTTGCAGTGGCCTTTGGCGGAAAAGGTTCAGCGGAGGGCTGGTCCCTTTTTACGGTTTTTTGCCCGGTAGGCCTAGCCCCGCGGCAACAAACTGAGGGCACCGGCAGGATAGCCTTCCGGGGAAACTTGTTTACTTAAATGTATAGAGGCATTTCACCTCTGCATGGATATGGTACATGCACAAGTGCCCGGCAAAGCTTGTCTTTTTCATTAATATGCTGATAAGCAAGTACAGATCTTACAGAACACAAACATGGATAAAGAAGTTTACATTATTTAGACTAAAGTTTGGCCGATGCCTGCACATTTTAAACTGAAAAAAGATAAGTGCTTCGTAACCCCTTTCTTGTCCCTCTCCTCCTAGGCACTACGGTGAGAAGAGAAGAGGGCAAAAGGGGTGCCTGGGCAGAAGCCCAGCCTGACCCCGTTGGGCCCCACAACAGGGAGCCCGACAAGATCGAGAGGGCACGGGCGAAGGTGATGGTGAAGAGAGCGGCGGAAGGGTCCCCCTGGCCACCGCCACCAGGGCAAGCAGGACGCGGCAAGGCGAATGAAGCTGTAGCCCGAGAGGAAGCCTGTCGGGGTCCAGCTGGAAGGCTGCTGGAGGAGCCGGGGGCACCACCCCCACCTCTGCATCCAACTCCCCGGCAAATTGCCTTGCCGGGAAGGAGATGCAGGTGCAGATGATCGTGCCGCCACCTGATGGTGATGTTGCGGCTGGTGTTCAGCCGGAGTCGGAGCCGCCGTCCTCCTCGTCGGCGCCGTCATCATCGTCGTCACTGTCCTCCTCGTCGCTATCGCTCGAGGAGGAGCTTTCATCATCGGTCGAGTGATACGTCCATTTTGCATCATGTTTACCTACTGTTATTTATAATGTTTTTATGCATAATAATGCTTTTTGGAGTAATTCTAATGCCTTTTCTTTCATAATATGCAAGGTATACACAAAGAGGGAGAATTCCGGCAACTGGAAATCTGGACCTGAAAAAGCTACGTCAGGCTACCTATTCTGCACAACTCCAAATGAGCTGAAACTTCACGAGGATTTTTTATGGAATAAATAAGAAATACTGGAGCAAATAACTGCCGGAGGGGGGCCACCTGGTGAGCACAAGACACCAGGGCACGCCAGGCCCCCCAAGCGCGCCCTGGTGGGTTGTGCTCAACCCAGCCCACCTCTGATGCCCATCTTCTGGTATATAAGTCATTTTGACCTAGAAAAAATTAGGAGAGGACTTTCAGGATGAAGCGCCGCTGTCTCGAGGTGGAACTTGGGCAGGAGCACTTTTGCCCTCCGGCGGAGCGATTCCGCCGGGGGAACTTCCCTCCCGGAGGGGGAAATCATCGTCATCATCATCACCAACAACTCTCCCATCTTGGGGAGGGCAATCTCCATCAACATCTTCAACAGCACCATCTCCTCTCAAACCCTAGTTCATCTCCCGTGTTCAATCTTTGTACTGGAACTATAGATTGGTACTTTTGGGTGACTAGTAGTGTTGATTACATCTTGTAATTGATTATTGTATGGTTTATTTGGTGGAAGATTATATGTTCAGATCCATTATGCTATTTAATACCCCTCTGATCTTGAGCATGATTATCATTTGTGAGTAGTTACTTTTGTTCTTGAGGCCACGGGAGAAATCATGTTGCAAGTAATCATATGAACTTGATATGTGTTCGATATTTTGATGATATGTATGTTGTGATTCCCTTAGTGGTGTCATGTGAACGTCGACTACATGACACTTCACCATATTTGGGCCTAAGGGAATGCATTGTGGAGTAGTTATTAGATGATGGGTTGCGAGAGTGACAGAAGCTTAAACCCTAGTTTATGCGCTATTCCGTAAGGGACCGATTGGATCCAAAAGTTTAATACTATGGTTAGAATTTATTCTTAATACTTTTCTCGTAGTTGCGGATGCTTGCGAGGGGGTTAATCATAAGTAGGAGGTTTATTCAAGTAAGAACAGCACCTAAGCACCGGTCCACCCACATACCAAATTATCAAAGTAGCGAACACGAATCGAACCAACATGATGAAAGTGACTAGATGAAATTCCCGTGTACCGTCAAGAACACTTTGCTTATCATAAGATACCGTTTTGGCCTGTCCTTTACCTCAAAAGGATTGGGCTACCTTGCCGCACTTTTGTTACTACTATTGTTACTTGCTCGTTACAAATTATCTTGCTATTAAACTACTCGCTACTTACAATTTCAGTGCTTGCAGACATTACCTTACTGAAAACCGCTTGTCATTTCCTTCTGCTCCTCGTTGGGTTCGACACTCTTACTTATCGAAAGGACTATGATTGATCCCCTATACTTGTGGGTCATCATCGAGCTCTCCGCGCAGCACCCTAAGCGAGCATCCGAAGACCTTGACGGAGAGCAGCTCGGCGTCCTTTAATTTAAAATGGAGGACGTGCCCCTCCGACAAGCTGTGGGCATGGGCAAAAGTCTTCCAGCCGCGTCGGAAGAGCATGACATGAGGGGTGGGGAAATCCACATCCACCCGCATGCTGCCATTACAGCAACCCCTCATGTGCAGCTTCAGTGCGCGCGGTTGTTCAAGCTCCATCACCGTCGCAAATGGAGTAGGGGGGCGGAGGTGGCCGCGTGGGGGCTTATACAACCTGATGATGAACTCCAGCGGTTGATCTCCGATGTGGCCTTCCATTGGGGGATGAGCGGTCGGCGTGTGACACCCCCGGCTTAATCGTGCACTAATCATACACGCAAATGCACACGATCAAGCCTAAGGACTCACTTGAAGATATCACAACACAACTCTAAAACATAAATAAAGGCATACAAGCAATATATTACAAGCCAGGGCCTTGAGGGCTCGAATACATAAGCTTGATGACAAACAAGCATCAGCGGAAGCATTAGATATCTGAGTACAGACATAAGTTAACAGAGGAACCTTAAGAAAGGCGGGGCAAAATAAAAGCTACGATCGAAAGGCGCAGGCCTCCTGCCTGGGACCCTCCGAACCTACTCCTGGTCGACGGACGGCTCCACGTAGTAGTACTCTCTAGGAGGGTAGAAGTAGTACCCGTAGTCGTCAACAGGGGCAGTTGTATCAGGGGCTCCGTCGTTGGATTGCATCAAATGGTTATGGGGATGTGACACCCTGATTTTGGCAACTTTTTCTTTTCAAACTTTTCTTGGCTTTACTTGAAATTTGAATGGTTTTTGAACCTTTTCATTTGGTCTTGGAAACTTTTGAATCTTTTTCAAGTAATCCAAAGCCTCATCACCATGCCAATGCCTTGCCAAATATCTCAAGGACCTAAACCCCAATTTAAATCTTTTCCAATAGCCATTTTCTTTTATTTGGGAATTAGGTCATCATTATGGGTTTGTGAAGCAACCTATAGCCCTGGTGATCAGAAAATTCTCAAATAATTCCCTAAAATACCTTGGACCATATCTTGTCCCATTATCCAAAAATATTCCATGGCCTAGTTCAAACATTTTGCAAAACAATTTATTTTTGTTCCTGGTCAGTCTGGACCTTTGTGAAGGAAGTACCTGCTAGGTTTGTCCAATTTCTCTAAAAAAATTGTGGCATGAGGACAACTACAAATGACTTCCCTCCACCAAGTTTCATCCCTAGGAGATCATCCAAGTGAGCAGTACTTCAACATTCAGATTCTGGACCAGATTTGAAGGTTACACATGAACTACCCTCAAACCTCACCCAAACCTCCTCAAACTTGACCAGTTTGGAGTCCTTCCAACAAGGATCACTCCAGACAATCTTTTTGGCTCCATCCCTAGCTCTCCACCTCTCCAGATCCCTCTCTTCTTTGCTGTCAGGAACTGTTGTTGAGGCTACCCTTCATCTCAGACCAAACCAAGCCAAACTATGGGTACAGGTGAAGTGAGGGATCGATGGTCGTCACGCTGGACAAGATTTTCCAGGCTTGCGTGGCCTCCTGGTGGCAAGCACCGTGGTGAGCATGGCGATGGCATGCTTGTCGCCGCGCTCTGTGTCGCGCCACGCTCGGGTCTCGTCAGAGCGAGACGCCTGCGCCGCAGTGGCTTGTCCAAGCGTGCCGACATCGTTCCCGTGCACCACCTAGCCCCTCCAGATCCTTCGCCCTCACCGAAGAAGCCCTTGGCGACCGTCACGACAGCAAGCACTGTGCCGCCCGTGCGGCCACAGTTGCGGCGCCGCTCGTCTTCTTCTCCCCGAGCTATCCCCTTGCGCATTTAATGCCTCTGCTCGCTCCCGTCGCTTCGCCCTGCACCACGACGGCCAGCTCGCCGTCCTTGCTCCAGAGGCGTAGCCACATTGCCGCTGATCCAGAGAGATCGCCGAGCACCTCCTCCTGCCTATAAATACCCCGCCCGGCCTCGCTGAGCTCCTCACCCCTCTCCCTCCATTCTCCATTGCCTCCCCAAGCAAGAGCCAAGGCTGAGAGGCCCTCTGGCCTCGAGCTTCGCCAGAGTTCCTCCTCCGCCCCCACGCTATCGACAGCCACCACCACTCCTCCTTCGCTTTGCCTGAGACCGCCGTAGCACTCAGCAAGTTCCACTAGCCCTCCTAGAGCTCCTGCCTCGCCGAACTGCCGGCGAATCGAGCCTCTCCGTCGATCACCGTAGCGCCCGTTCGCCGGAGAAGAAGGGGGCCACGCCGTCCGGCCATCTTCGGGGAAGCTACGGGTACAGGAAGGACCGTCTTCGAGTGCCCGATCGATCCCCGTCAACTCCCAGCTCCGCCGCCGTCCCTATCGCCGGTGAGCGTCTCCGGAGCCCCGCCTTCCTCTGTTCTCTCCCTCCTCCCTCTGTTTTAAACCGAGCGGGCCCCACCTGTCAGCAGCCCAGCAGCGCGCGCGCGAAGGGGTAAGTGAAGGCACCTTTGGCCTTTACGCCTTCGACGTGGCCCATTCCAGGTTTTTCTGTTTTTCTGAATTTTGTTTATTTAAACAGAGTTGACCAGCCACTTTGACCACTAATAACTTTTTATTAAAAGGTCCAATTGACCTGATTCTTTTTGCATTGTGTTCATATTCAACTTCTTTATTTTCTGACCAAGTTTGGTATTTTTCCAATACTCACAGAATTGTTGGTGAATAAAAAGGCTTTATGTGACATTTTCCTTTGCCATTTAAAAATCTTTTTAGAAGGATATTCTTGTGGATTTGAAGACCAGGAGTATTTGAACAACCCAACTGATCAAGGCAAGCCAGGACATCCATATTATGAAGCATTTCATAGCATTGCATAATTCATATTCATTTCCCGCATTTAATTAACATAGATAATTCAAGTGAAGTATTTAAATGCCTATTGTTGACAACTTAAATTGATATGATGAATGACCTTGATTGCTAAGAGAAACTTAGTTGGTTGATCAAGAGTCACCTGTCCGGGCTTACCCGTGCAGCCACATTTGCCGGTATGGGACGGCCTTGACTTGGTCTGGCTCTGTGCTCTTTCACCGGTACCTCTAGACAGGGAGGGTTATGCGTGTGTGCTGCCCTGATCAGGCAGACGGCGATAACCCTGTGAGCCCAGTTGAGTTTTGTGTCGGCGTCCCCATTTGGGACAGTTTAGTTAGGCCACGACGGTGGCAGGTGTCATGAGGTGACACGGGGCCACCCAAGGCTTGACTCCGAGGGAGTGTGATTGCCGGTGGTACGATGGGAGAGTCACGGGTCAGGCAGATTTCGTTGGAGCAACGCTGGTCCACCCGAATGGGATTACGAGGTCAGGTGCTCCATAGTGTGGGTAAAGTGCGCAACCTCTGTAGAGTGTAAAATCTATTCGAATAGCCGCGTCCACGGTATTGGGCAGCCCGACCAGACCTCTCTAGGTGATTAACCGTAATAACCATAGTAATGATGGAAGAACTTGCCTTATGAGCGGAAGTACTCGCTGGTATCGAGTATTCCGAGGGTTGTGAGACAACCCGGATATGAGTAAGTTAATAGCAGTAAGTGAAACATTTAAGACTTAACAAATTGATTGCCATGCTATTATTTGCTGCATATTTGGTTGTCATGTGCTTGCGAGTACATTCAAAGTACTCACCTGACGTATCATGCCAGATGCAGGATAAGACTAAGACGGAGGTCTCGAAGATCCGTGTAGCGATGCCTAGGATGTGTCCTCAGCAGTGTCCCTGTGGATGGAGTTACTATCATGTTCCGCTACGTAGTAGTCTTTCGCTGTAGTATTCCGCAGTAATATCGAGGCCCTGATATGTTAGATAAATAATGTAGATATTGTCATAGCACTAGATGTGCTTTTGGCCTCGATGATCATGTAATATATAAGCTTGTACTCGACTATTATCAATAAAAGTTCAGCTATGTTCCGTTCCAAGTTGTTGTGTGTTTCCAGAAGAGTTGATCTCTGGGTTGGAAACATTGGTAAACCGGTTCTCTGAGCCGGGGTGCCACAGGGGAAAAAGAGGAAGCAAAGCAACCATGAGTACTCATCCGAAGTACTCAGCAAGCAAGGATCTACACTACATATGCAACATTATCAAACGAAGGCTGTATATGTGGACTGGGCTGCAGAAATGCCAGAGTAGAGAGAAGGCCTAGTCCTATCGAAGACTAGCATATTCAGCGGTCTTGCAGCAATAGAAGAGAGTAGATCAGTACAATATATAATAGTGGTAGTGTTATCAACCTCGCCCAGAGATCCTTCCTCAACTCCCTGCGAGAAAGCGATCCCGGAGCCACATATTCAGGTATCATCTCAAGTTCTAGTTGTATCGATTAGGATACAACTCCGAGTGTCCTTTACCGTGGGACCGGCTATCGATAGATGTTTTCTTCCCTGAAAGGGTGCACCAACTTACCCACCACGCTCGCTTAACTCCGGCCGGACACACTTTCCTGGGTCATGCCCAGCCTTGGCCAAACGATACACCGCAACCCTACCTACAGCTCAGCAGAGAGGTCCCCATCGATCTACCTCCTAAGCGCTCAAGGGTCTTGGGCCATCGCCCTATGCACTTCGGGTCGTTGCGAGCAGGGCGAACCAGGCTCCACCACTACAGGATGGTGCCGGCCCAGCCCGGCCGCCAGGCTGAACTGGACATCTGACAGAGCTTTCGGCTGATGCTACGATGCAGAGTGCCCAAAACTTTTCCCACGTGATGGTTAGTGCTATCAGGCCAGAGGCCTGCTCGGATCAAATATCCAAATCGTTAGTGGATTAGGGGCTTGCGGTAACGAGCAGAGACTCACGATCGATGTGACCCCGTTGCCCCATCTTGAGGACTTGCTGCAAGGGCTAAGAATGCCCGACCGGGCCTCGTATTTATCTCATGGGTAACCTCCAGGTCAACCCGACATCCCATCATTCGCGGGTACCCCTCAGGGTCGACCCGCCTTTCCAAGTATCAGTTGTAAACTCCAAGTATCCGTGTGTCCATAACATCTGAAGAATCCGAGGTATCACCCTTGTTGGATTCCTACTCGATGTATCCGTCAAGGTGAACTCGGAGGAATCACCCTCGATGGGTTCACACTTGAGGTGTTGCACGACAGTGTCGTTATCGGGAATGGTGAAAGAGGAATCACCCTTGATGACCACAACCGAATAGGTACTCTACAGAGTTAACATCAGAAGTGCTATACGAGGTATCACCCTCGGCACTCGATAGTAACGCTGCAGTGTCATACAACTAAGGGGGTGATGTGCGGTGTCGGGGTCTGGTCTTCGATCCCGTTGATCGGGTCTTCTGATAATCCAGCGGGGCAGTTGGGTCAAAGTGGGGTCTCTGATGGGTCACTAACCAGCCTATACTAAGCAGTTTGGATATCAGGCAGGTATCAACAGTAGTTACAAAAATATGCTATGCAACAGAATAGGAGCAATCAATTACAGTAGCAAAAATCTAATGCAAGCATGAGAGAATAGAATGGGCGATATCGGGATGATCAAAGGGGGGGCTTGCCTGGTTGCTCGGCGACAAAGGCAAGGTCGTCAGGGGTCGTCGATCTCCGAAGCAGCGTCGGTACCGGGCTCTATCGAGAGAGAAAAGGGGGAGGAAACAGATAAATACAAGGCAGACAAAGTAACACAGAGCTTGCTATGCTAACGTGCAGTGCAGGGCTGCCGAAAAGCATGTCTAAGTCATATTAGTTATTTTAGGATTTAAGTTGGATTTATTAACCAGTGTATATGCACTATTCACCTACCGGAAACAGGCTAAAAGTTGCGGGTTCACCTCCGTAGAGGATCCCGTCACGGAAACAGATGGCACGGTCAGCTTCGTCTCGTCGTTCTGGTCAACTTTCATGTACAAAGTTTTTCGATCCGAGCTACGGTTTATTTTCTATGATTTTCTGAAGTTTTAATCATTATCTGGAATTTATTTAACTATTTTAATCTGACATTATCCAGAACAGTGAAAGGTGATGTCAGCATGACATCAACATGACGTCAGCAGGTCAACTCTGGCTGTCCAGAGTCAAATCTGACATGTGGGGTCACTGGGACCCACATGTCAGCCTCTGTTAGTATTAAACTGAGTTAAATTTAAACTAACTAACTAATTAGAACAGTGGGCCCAGTTAGTCAGTGAGTGATTAACTAATTATTTAGCTTAATTAACTTAATTAGGATTAACAGATTAATTAACATTTTATTCATTTGTTTTAATTCGTTATTTAACGCGGGGCCCACACGTTAGTGTCACTGGTGAACAGTGCCCGCGCGCTGACCAGGTCAATCGTGCCCGCGGGGCCCGCTGTCGGTGACACAGAGGGTGGGGGCCGCGGCGCCATGTCGGACGGCACCGGAACTTCACCGCCGGCGAGCTCGAACACGGCGGCGATCGCCGGAGATGCTCGGATTCGCTGTATACGGCACCAAATCGCGCGTTTTTTACGGCATTCGAACGGCTATTCCACCCCGTGTCGTTCTAAGGTGCCGAAGCGGGCGGAGATGGCTGGCAGGGCCGCCGGCGTCGAGCCGTGGCGGCGGGGCGGCTCGGGTGTGCTCGGGCGAGCGGCTGCGACGGCGGAACAGAAGGGGAGAGAGGGGAATGGGCGCGGCTCACCGAGAGGAGGTCGGTGGCGAGCTCGTACGGGGCTGGGGTGGTCGGGGTGGTACGGATCGATGGCGAGGCCGCGGCGGCATCCGGCGAGGGGGAGACGGCACGGGCGGCGATCCTGGTCCTCCCCGGCGTCGGCTCGATGGCGTAGGGGATGAGGGCGAGCTCGGCGGTGCTGCAGGGCACGGCGGCGCGGCGAACAGAGGCCAGTGGACACGCGGGCAATGGCGGCGCGACGGCGGGGCTCTCGGGCCGAGGTGCAGCGCGGGAGAGGGAGCGAGGGAAAGGGGGAAATGGGGTTAGGGTTTGAAGGAGACGAGGGCAGGGCGCGGCCTTATCCGTCGGGGAGGGCCGCGGATGGCTGACGCGTGCGGTAGCGTTGATTGGAGCGGCTCTAGCGTCGACACAGAGGAGGGAGTAGGTGGGAGGAGAGAGAAAGGCCCCAGTGGGCTGGGCCTGTGTTGTTGCTAGCTGGGCCAAGAATACACTGTACCAAATCTGCCTTTTTCCTTTTATGAAAAGAAATAGCTCCTGTAGTAATTACTTGAGCTAGCAAATGAGCTTTTGTGTGAATGAAACATTGCACAAAAATAAAGCTCAATATTTTGGCACTGCACAAAAAGTTTGGAGGCAAAAGAAAAAGGTTAGGTATTTTTAGAAATTGAAAAGGACAAATAAAATGCTGCTGGACTACTGTTTTAAAGTCCGGGGCATTTTTGGAAATTTTTATGAGGTGGGTTTCAACTTGACATTTGCTCAGAGAAATATTTAGAATAAGATGAACATTTTTGTTTTGTTGTTTGAGGAAATAATTATTTGACTTCTCTTTTGAATTTTGAATACAAGTTGAATTATCTCCTAATGCAATTTCATGAAGATGTTCATGATGACATGGCAGTTTAATGAGCTTAACAACAGGGTGGGGATCTGGGGATGTTACAAATCTCCTCCACTACAAGAAATCTCGTCCCGAGATTTAAGTAGGGAAGTAAAGAGTAACTTCGGGAGAACTGATCTTCGTAGGGTCGAGTATCTAGTGGACAATTCAGAGAATGTGGCAGAAGTATCTCTTGAATTGAAACTTAAGAAAACATCGAGAGCAAGATTTGAAGGTACAACAGGAAGTTTCAAGCGAATGGACAAACGTTCGATACCTGAACAGAGTGTGAGAAGGGGGTTCAGAGCATCGAGAATAGATCATCTCTCGGAGGGTGACTCGTGGTAACACATAAGGCCAAGAGCAAGGATACTTCGGAATCAAAGATGTACAGGAGAGTCAGGTTCCGATCCTGTGGAACTGTGGGGAGGGATCGATCAAAAGTAGGGAGAACGGTGTCATCTTACCGGTCATGACAACAAGGTATGTCAGAGGATAGTCTATCAGTTAAGTCGGCAACAGCATCGGTACCAAGGGTGAGGGACGAAGAGAACCATTTTCCTGCTCGTAAGAACGAGGTGGACCAATAGGCAAAGTTCTCGTCCATCAGTGGTTACCGGTATGTCATCAACAATAGTAACGGGGTCTCACTGACAGAGTTGTGCACCGAGGTGTTTTCATAAACAGGGAATTGTTTCTACTTATATTATATAGATCATGAGAAAGGTTAAACAAACCAATGGAAAAGAAAAATATGATTATCAGATCAAACAGTCCAATGGAAAGGAAGATGTGTTTACACACAAGAGTTGGGAGTATATCCTTCCCAAGGAAAAGCGGAGCGTGATATACATGACAGGACAGCAAGTTCAGAAGCATTTAGATAATAGGGTGAGGGAGGAATCATGATATTACCCATACAACGTGTGAGGGTAATTGAACGAGAAACATTTTGTATTATGCTTCCGATGTTCTTGTTTATATTCGGAATACCACAGTCATGCTTCGATGCAGCAATGATATGATGTTAAGTAAAGATTGGGTTCGAAGATCTCAAAAGATACCGAGAAACAATTCCAAGATTATCTCAGAATGTAAGGAATAACCAAGCACAACCAGGTCTATGTTGGCAGAAAGCCAAGATGTCATCGATGGTATCACAAATCTTCGAGGGGCAGGGATGGTATTTCTAACCATGAATTCAATTGATATCCTGGAAGAGCTCGGAATGTTGATGATGATCACGACACAATTGTTGAGAGATTTCATGAAGATGTAATCGATCGGTGATGACATCAAGTCAAAGGGAGGATGAAGCGAAAGGTTATTGAAGCCACGTATATTGCACAAGCTCGAAACCAAGCTTGTCGTTCGAAGTGAAATGACAAGATGAGGAAGATCGATGTAAGCTTAGCTCATCATCGAAAGTTGTGCTCTGTGAATAAGGACCAGGTAGCACAGTTAAAATTTAGCACGGTATCGATATAGCCGATCAGGCTAGGAATGATGTGATGGGGTATTAAACTTCCCAGTAACAAGTACTAGGGGTAATACCGGAAGGTAAATCGGAGTAGAGATTGGACGGATGAAATGATCTGCAGAAGACAAGTATTTTAAGTTGTCCAAGAAATGGAATCAAAGAAGAACAATCATGGTCAGTTCCATGGTTGCAAGGGACACAACACAGGTACGAGAGGGTATTATATCAAGGGGATAACTATTATTACAAGGAGCTTCCATGATAGGATCTACATCGTTTCCATGAGCATGAACACAAAGGTTCAAGGTCGACTCCCACTTCTTCAATGCATAACCTTTCATTCACTCCTCGTTTTCGAAGAAATCGTAGTGCTAAAAATTTATCTGGTGAAGCACCAGAAGAGTATGACTCGTAGAATTTTCTGGGTTCTCGCTGATGGCAGAAGCATAGATACAACCCATCGGGACATTTTACGAATCCGTACAACCATCAACCAAAGCAAGGGATGCGAGTTCGAAAGCAGAGTATCGAAGTCAAAGCAGATGATACAATTTATCGGAGGTACTAAATACCAAGGGAAGAGCTCATAAGATGTTTGAATATGAAGGATACTGTCGGATATTAATCCAACAAAAGATCAGGTAGACGACAAAGGATCTGACGTGAGTAGCGATACTCAACCAGAAGAAGAAGAAATGCAAGGGCATCGGTTTATGGAAACATCTGAATAATTCGATGCTTAAATGCGAAGGGTTTACGATTCCAAAATCGGGGAATCAGAGGCAGAGGCTCTGATAAAAAGATGAGTATGTTGAATAGAATTAGATGGCCAATCAATCAAGGATTGATTTACCGAGATCCAGCTCATATACATAATGACGTATGAGCCGGAAGGATGAATTAGTAGGACACAACTGATGATTGCGAGTATTCGCACACATGTTGAATCAATAGGATCAGAATGATAGTGACAAGGGGTATCAACGATGTTTACTTGACATATGGAACTAACCATAATGCAAGCAGATCAGAAGAATATCAAAAGCAGTAGGCTGCTGAGGATTTTTGGAAGGTCATATAGTAATACGACGTATTTCGTGAAACACAAGAACAACTGCGGATGAACGGATCCCCAGTAATGTGAGGAATTATTCGTAAGTGTATTCATACGGTAGGGAACTGCAAGGCGGTAGGGACGAAGGAATTTTTGGGAACATCGGAAGGTAATTCGATAAGTCGGATGGAATGAAAGAGTAGCTGGAATGAGTATATGAACGACAAGTGTATGCAGTTATCCATCAGGATTTATCGGTGGTAGGGAATTGCAAAGACGGCGAGTACAAGAGTCTCGGGAAATCAACGTAGAGTATCGTCGGAATCTTCGGATGAAGTCGGCGATCATCTGGAATGACGGGGCTCTCCAGGAGAAAGTGGTTACGAGAACCTAATGTCTGAGTTAGTAAAATCTTTTAATCCGAATAAATGAGAGATCAGAGTCCCAGAGTATAGACGAGGAATAAAAGATCCTAATACCACCCAATTGGCGACGTGGGCCCGTAAGCCACACAGCCAAGTTAGTAAAACAGTTTTGGATGACTAGACTCAACTTCGGCCAAGGAGTTGGAAAGGGGGGTTCCTACAGGCAGTCGGCTCTGATACCAACCTGTGACGCCCCCGGCTTAATCATGCACTAATCATACACGCAAATGCACACGATCAAGCCTAAGGACTCACTTGAAGATATCACAACACAACTCTAAAACATAAATAAAGGCATACAAGCAATATATTACAAGCCAGGGCCTCGAGGGCTCGAATACATAAGCTTGATGACAAACAAGCATCAGCGGAAGCATTAGATATCTGAGTACAGACATAAGTTAATAGAGGAACCTTAAGAAAGGTGGGGCAAAATAAAAGCTACGATCGAAAGGCGCAGGCCTCCTGCCTGGGACCCTCCAAACCTACTCCTGGTCGACTGACGGCTCCATGTAGTAGTACTCTCCATGAGGGTAGAAGTAGTAGCCGTAGTCATCAACAGGGGCAGCTGTCTCAGGGGCTCTGTCGTCTGGTTGCATCAAACGGTTATGGGGAAAAAGTGGAAGCAAAGCAACCGTGAGTACTCATCCGAAGTACTCAGCAAGCAAGGATCTACACTACGTATGCAACATTATCAAAGGAAGGCTGTATATGTGGACTGGGCTGCAGAAATGCCAGAGTAGAGAGAAGGCCTAGTCCTATCGAAGACTAGCATCTTCAGCTGTCTTGCAGCAATAGAAGAGAGTAGATCGGTACAATATATAATAGTGGTAGTGTTATCAACCTCGCCCAGAGATCCTTCCTCAACTCCCTGCGAGAAAGCGATCTCGGAGCCACATATCCAGGTATCATCTCAAGTTCTAGTTGTATCGATCGGGATACAACTCCGAGTGTCCTTTACCGTGGGACCGGCTATCGATAGATGTTTTCTTCCCTGCAGGGGTGCACCAACTTACCCACCACGCTCGCTTAACTCCAGCCGGACACACTTTCCTGGGTCATGCCCGGCCTCGGCCAAACAATACACCGCAACCCTACCTACAGCTCAGCAGAGAGGTCCCCGTCGGTCTACCTCCTAAGCGCTCAGGGGTCTTGGGCCATCGCCCTGTGCACTCCAGGTCGTTGCGAGAAGGGCGAACCAGGCTCCACCACTACAGGATGGTGCCGGCCCAGCCCGGCCGCCAGGCTGAACTGGACATCTGACAGAGCTTTCGGCTGATGCTACGATGCAGAGTGCCCAAAACTTTTCCCACGTGATGGTTAGTGCTATCAGGCCAAAGGGCTGCTCGTATAAAATATCCAAATCGTTAGTGGATTAGGGGCTTGCGGTAACGAGCAGAGACTCACGATCGACATGACCCCGTCGCCCCGTCTCGAGGACTTGCTGCAAGGGCTAAGAATGCCCGGCCGCGCCTCATATTTATCTCACGGGTAACCTCCAGGTCAACCCGACATCCCATCATTCGCGGGTACCCCTCAGGGTCGACCCGCCTTTCCAAGTATCAGTTGTAAAGTCCAAGTATCCATGTGTCCATAACATCTGAAGAATCCGAGGTATCACCCTCGTTGGATTCCTACTCGATGTATCTGTCAAGGTGAACTCGGAGGAATGACCCTTGATGGGTTCACACTTGAGGTGTTGCATGACAGCGTCGTTATCGGGAGTGGTGAAAGAGGAATCACCCTCGATGACCACAACCGAATAGGTACTCTACAGAGTTAACATCAGAAGTGCTATATGAGGTATCACCCTCGGCACTCGATAGTAATGCTGCAGTGTCGTACAACTAAGGGGGTGATGTGCGGTGTCGGGGTCTGGTCTTCGATCCCGTTGATCGGGTCTTCTAATAATCCAGCGGGGCAGTTGGGTCAAAGTGGGGTCTCTGATGGGTCACTAACCAGCCTATACTAAGCAGTTTGGATATCAGGTAGGTATCAACAGTAGTTACAAAAACAGGCTATGCAACAGAATAGGAGCAATCAATTACAGTAGCAAAATCTAATGCAAGCATGAGAGAATAGAATGGGCGATATCGGGATGATCAAAGGGGGGCCTTGCCTGGTTGCTCGGCGGCAAAGGCAAGGTCGCCAGGGGTCATCGATCTCCGGAGCTGCGTCGGTACCAGGCTCTATCGAGAGAGAAAAGGGGGAGGAAACAGATAAATACAAGGCAGACAAAGTAACACAGAGCTTGCTATGCTAACGTGCAGTGCAGGGCTGCCTAAAAGCATGTCTAAGTCATATTAGTTATTTTAGGATTTAAGTTGGATTTATTAACCGGTGTATATGCACTATTCACCTACCGGAAACAGGCTAAAAGTTGTGGGTTCACCTCCGTAGAGGATCCCGTCACGAAAACAGATGGCACGGTCAGCTTCGTCTCGTCGTTTTGATCAACTTTCATGTACAAAGTTTTTCGATCCGAGCTACGGTTTATTTTCTATGATTTTCTAAAGTTTTAATCATTATCTAGAATTTATTTAACTATTTTAATCCGACATTATCCAGAACAGTGAAAGGTGATGTCAGCATGACATCAACATGATGTCAGCAGGTCAACTCTGGCTGACCAGAGTCAAATCTGACATGTGGGGTCACTGGGACCCATATGTCAGCCTCTGTTAGTATTAAACAGAGTTAAATTTAAACTAACTAACTAATTAGAACAGTGGGCCCAGTTAGTCAGTGACTGATTAACTAATTATTTAGCTTAATTAACTTAATTAGGATTAACAGATTAATTAATATTTTATTCATTTGTTTTAATTCGTTATTTAACGCGGGGCCCACACGTCAGTGTCACTGGTGAACAGTGCCCGCGCGCTGACCAGGTCAATCGTGCCCGCGGGGCCCGCTGTCGGTGACACAGGGGGTGGGGCCCGTGGCGCCACGTCGGACGGCACCGGAACTTCACCGCCGGCGAGCTCGAACACGGCGGCGATCGCCGGAGATGCTCGGATTCGCTGTATACGGCACCAAATCGCGCGTTTTTTACGGCATTCGAACGGCTATTCCACCCCGTGTCGTTCTAAGGTGCCGGAGCGGGCGGAGATGGCTGGCAGGGCCGCCGGCGTCGAGCCGTGGCGGCGGGGCGGCTCGGGTGTGCTCGGGCGAGCGGCTGCGACGGCGAAACAGAAGGGGAGAGAGGGGAATGGGCGCGGCTCACCGAGAGGAGGTCGGTGGCGAGCTCATATGGGGCCGGGGTGGTCAGGGTGGTACGGATCGACGGCGAGGCCGCGGCGGCATCCGGCGAGGGGGAGACGGCACGGGCGGCGATCCTGGTCCTCCCCGGCGTCGGCTCGATGGCGTAGGGGATGAGGACGAGCTCGGCGGTGCTGCAAGGCACGGCGGCGCGGCGAACAGAGGCCAGTGGACACGCGGTCAACGGCGGCACGACGGCAGGGCTCTCGGGCCGAGGTGCAGCGTGGGAGAGGGAGCGAGGGAAAGGTGGAAATGGGGTTAGGGTTCGAGGGAGACGAGGGCAGGGCGTGGCCTTATCCATCGGGGAGGGCCACGGATGGCTGACGCGTGCGGCAGCGTTGATCGGAGCGGCTCTGGCATCGACACAGAGGAGGTAGTAGGTGGGAGGAGAGAGAAAGGCCCCGGTGGGCTGGGCCAGGAATACACTGTACCAAATCTGTCTTTTTCCTTTTATGAAAAGAAATAGCTCCTGTAGTAATTACTTGAGCTAGCAAATGAGCTTTTGTGTGAATGAAACTTTGCACAAAAATAAAGCTCAATATTTTGGCACTGCACAAAAAGTTTGGAGGCAAAAGAAAAAGGTTAGGTATTTTTAGAAATTGAAAAGGACAAATAAAATGCTGCTGGACTACTGTTTTAAAGTCCGGGGCATTTTTGGAAATTTTTATGAGGTGGGTTTCAACTTGACCTTTGCTCAGAGTAATATTTAGAATAAGATGAACATTTTTGTTTTGCTGTTTGAGGAAATAATTATTTGACTTGTCTTTTGAATTTTGAATACAAGTTGAATTATCTCCTAATGCAATTTCATGAAGATGTTCATGATGACATGGCAGTTTAATGAGCTTAACAACAGGGTGGGGATCTGGGGATGTTACACGGCGGAGGTGCAATCAGAGCACCACCCCGTCCTCCTCGACCCCGGGCACCACGGCGGCCGCGACCTCGCCCCCTCCCACCTCCTCTCGCGGCGGGCTCCGCCCCTGCGTTTTCAACAGGAGGAGGGGGCGCTGTCGAGTAGAAGCCCTCGTCGCCACCGCCGGAGAACCGCCACGACCCCGGCCCCTCACCATGATGGACGAGAACTGCTAAAGAGAAGGAAGGGGTGAGATGTGTGGAGAAGCACCCTGCCCTGCGTTCCTTTTTATAGGCGAACGGGGCAGGGGGCTGGCTCCTCTCCCTGAAGGCAGCCGCCCTACTCCTCCAATCCGGCTTCCCCACGCCACCAACGGCTCGTGGAATCAAGGCCAACCCTCAGCCCCAATCCATGGCGTCTGGGTTTCTGCCATGGCACGCATTTCCACGCCCTCCGTGTCCGCCACCAACCCCGCTCAACGCATGCAGTACACGTGGCGGAAGCGTTGCAAGTGGGAAAGATAATGGAATGGCAGTTACCACCCCGTGGACGTGCGACGTGGGTAGTCCATGGATCATGGCTCATAATCTTCCCCACAACGTCTTGCACGACGCGCGGGAAAATCGGAAACTGACTCAAGCTCAGATTAATGAAGAAGCAAAGAAGATCTCAAAGGGTAAGCTACCGCAGCCTCCCCGCCTGTGTACTGGATAGGGCCTACCCCGACGACGCTCGGCAGTGCGTTCGGGCCAGGCCCGGGGGCTCTTGTCAGTGCAACAAACCCCAGGTGTGTTGCTCAGACTGTACATAGGCTCGAGAACAAGGTTGCAGCGTCCAAGACAAGACCAAGCAAAAGAGATTAGCTCTTTGAGAAATCAAAGGGCGGATCAAGAAGACCAAGGCCAACCAAAGGAGCAAGATACCACTAAGGAAAAACCTCCCTTGCCGGGCAGGCGAGCCTGGCGGGGACGAGGTTGCCTCGAAGACAAGTCTCCAGATTTCCCCGACAGGCTTGCCGGGGGCGCCGAGGGCGGATTACCCCGCCAAGGCTCCACCGCTCCACCTCACAGCAACACAATTCATCGATCGGTGTGGTGTCGAGCCCCCAAGTGGCTAAGTGGCTGCTATTTGGCACGTGGCGGCCACTCCCAGAGGAAATCACCTCCAAATGACACTCGTCCAGGGACGTGTCACGCACGCAGGCGAGAAGGTGGCCGAACGGCACGGCAAGGCTTGCCGGGCTATGCTACGATGTGACACTAAGCGGCGCATTTAATGCGCTCTGTCCTGTCTGCAGAGTTAGGTATGATAGCACTGTTTGCTATCTAATCAGTACGCAATGACTGATTTGCCATTGTGGTGACCCCTTGATCTATAAAAGGAGGGCCATGGCAACCTTAGAAAGGATTCAAACCCTTGTACACTCATACGCGCATAGCTGCTCTCGCCCCAAGGCGACCCTGCCGGGCTAGAGCGCTGCGTCTCCACCTCGGTCCTCTCATCAATCCACCAAAGCAGGAGTAGAGTTTTATGCCTTCTGGCGGCCCGAACCTGGGTAAAAACTGCCCGTGTGATCGCTGTCGTGCTGCTCCGCACCCTCCGCTCTTTGTGCAATGCGTCCTTCCCCATTGCCGAACCACAAGGGGCCGATGGCCCCATAGGTGGCCGTGTTTTCCCACGACAACAATCTAAAAAATAATTAATGAATATAATTTTGAGGTCCCTCTCGCTAGCAATTATTTTACCTTGGTGCGACCCCAAAGTGGGTGGGAGGTGGCGCTTTATCACCTAGTATATCACATCTAGGATACCAACCAATCGAATCTCTCACCTTTGGATGTGCGCCGCCATTTGTGGACCAGATCTTCATCATTTTCTTCAGATCCATTGTCTTCCTCCATGAACACTTATTTAGGATCCCATAACTTCAATGGAGGGAAGAACACATGATGATAGGTTGTGGAGGTTTAGCAGTATCAACGGGAAACCATTTAGGGTGCACATAGGAGGTGAAGTGGATGCGTGCAGACCTCACCCAAGAGGAACATGGAGTAGGGGAGGCAAGGCCAAATCTAAAGTGGTGGCGCTCATGGGAGGGGGGTATGGTTGATGGTGGAAGCGAAGGAGAAAGGAGGGTTGGCGAGGAAAAGGGATGGCGATGGCAACATGGGAGGGGTGGAATGATGAGAAGAATGACTATTAGGGTTGAATTTATATAGAAGTGGGGTTTGAGAGGAAAGAGCCATCACCGTTGGATATGGATTTGATTGTGCTAATTTCTTTAATATAAATCTGCAAAATATATATTATTTGAGTGGTACATAGTAACTCCTATTTAATAGACATGATATTTCCCAATTAAAGTGCAATCACTGCTACTTGTGAGTTGCGTTGGGATTTTCTCGAAGAGGAGAGGATGAAGCAGTACAATAGAGATAAGTATTTCCCTCAGTTAAGAACCAAGGTTATCAATCTAGTAGGAGAACCACACAGAACCTCGTTAGCAGCACCTGCACACAAAAGAACAAATACTTGCACCCAACACAAACAAGGGGGTTGTCAATCCCCTCGGCGGTTATTTGCAAGGATCAAATCTCGTAGTGGTAGACAGATAAATAAAACATAAAATAAAATAACGGTAAATAAATTGTAGCAAGGTATTTTTGGATTTTATATGTGATAAAAGTAGACCTGGGGGCCATAATTTTCACTAGAAGCTTCTCTCTCGAGCACATAAAGTACGGTGGGTGAACAAATTACTGTTGGACAATTGGTAGAAAAGCGCATAGTTATGACGATATTCAAGGCAATGATCATGTATATAGGCATCGAGTCCGAGACAAGCAGACCAACTCCTGTCTGCATCTACTACTATTACTCCACCCATCGACCGCTATCCAGCATGCATCTAGGGTATTAAATTAATGAAAACGGAGTAACGCCTTAACCAAGATGACATGATGTAGACAAAGTAAACCCAAACAATATGAATAAACCCCATCTTTTTATCCTTAATGGCAACAATACAAATGCGTGGCATGTCCCTTTCTGTCACTGGGATTGAGCACCGCAAGATTGAACCCATCACAAAGCACCTCTCCCATTGCAAGAAAAATCAATCTAGTTGGTCAAACTAAACGGATAGATCGAAAAGAAATACAATGCTATAATAATCATGCATAAAACAATTCAGAGAAGACTCAATTAATATTCATGAATAATCTGATCATAAACCCACAATTCATCGAATCCCAACAAACACAGCACAAAAGAAGATTACATCGAATAAAACTCCAAGAACATCGAGGAGAACATTGTATTGAAGATCAAAGAGAGAGAAGAAGCCATCTAGCTACTAGCTATGGACCCGTAGGTCTGTGGTAAACTACTCACGCATCATCGGAAGGGCAGCAAGGTTGATGTAGAAGCCCTCCGTGATCGATTCCCCATCCGGCAGGGTGCCGGAAAAGGCCTCCAGATGGGATCATGGAAGAACAGAAACTTGCGGCGGCGAAAAAAGTATTTCGGGTGGCTCTCTGATGTATTGGGAATATTTGGGAATTTATAGAGGTGGAATTAGGTCAAGAGGTGTCACGAGGGGCTCACAAGCCTGGAGGGCGCGCCCCCCGAGCTTGTCGCTTCCTCGTGGCTCGTCTAGTCTTCTCCCGAACCTTCTAGGGTCCCTTCTGGTCCAGAAAAAATTAATACAAATTTTTTTCTCTGTTTGGACTCTGTTTGATATTGATTTCCTTAAAAGCCAAAAATAAGCAAAAAACAATAACTGACACTGGGCACTAGGTTAATAGATTAGTCCTAAAAAATGATATATAATTACATATAAAACATCCAAGATTGATACTATAATAGCATGGAGCAATAAAAAATTATAGATACGTTGGAGACGTATCAATCACCACAATAAACCACTTATTTCGCAAGAAAAAATGTGCTCTTTCAGTTTCGTTAAGAATATTTGTTTCTTGCCAATAGGATTATTACCACTATGAAAAGAAAAAACCATTGGTCCTTTGTTTTAGAAAAATGTCTCTAGCACCCCACATGCTTGTTCAAGAAATTTTGACATTAAAGTTTTTATGGAAAATAAAACCTCCCAAACACCACACGAATGCCAAATGATACACTACTGAGTCAGAAGTATCTGTTGGCAATCCTTCGCCAACGACATGCTTGTCCTCTTGCCATCGTCCATATCCCTGTCCCTGAATCAATGGTCGTTGTCGGCTCCCATGGCGCCCACGCTCTTCCAGGATCTTTGCCGTTGCCAATCCGCTCAACCTAAAAAACAAAAATTAATAAATATATACAATCTAAAAAGGGGCAGCCCGGTGCATGTAGCTCCCGCTTGCGCAGGATCTGGGGAAGGGTCCGACCACTTTCGGTCTATTGTACACAGTTTTTCCCTACATTTCTGTAAGAGGAATCGGGATCGCGGTGGCTGCGACGAGGGAGGGAGGAGGGTGGAATGATGAGAAGAATGGCTATTAGGGTTGAGTTTATATAGAAGTGGGGTTTGAGAGAAAATGAGCACCATCGTTTGGTACGGATTTGATGGTGCTGGGTCTTTTTTTACATAAATCTGCAAAAAAAAAAAGAGTGGTACATAGTAACTCCTATTTAATAGACAGGATATTTCCCAATTAAAGTGCAATCACCACAATAAACCTCTTATTTCGCAAGCAAAAAATGTGTTTTTTCAGTTTCGTTAAAAACATTTTTCTTTTCTTGCGAATGCCGCTATGAAAGGAACAAACATTGGTCCTTTATTTTGGAAAAGCCTCTCTAGCACCCCACATGGCTATTCGAGAAATTTTGGCATTCGAGTTTTTATGGAAAAGAAGACCTCCTGAATACCACTCTGCCTTCCTTGTGCCACCTCCTCACGAATGCCATCATCACCGGTTCGCTCCACACTGCCTTCTAACATCATAACCTAAACCAGAGTGGATGCTGAGATATGATCTTGAGGACCAGCTCTCGGTCATCTACACCGATGAAGAAGCATACTGGAGGCTCCGCGGCACCCAACAGTGGGTCCAACGTGGAGATGCTAATACGGCATACTTCCAGGCGATCGCCAATGGGCGGAGGCATAGGAACTCCATCCACTGCCTGTGGGACAGGGACACCCCCCTCCATCGCCCAGCGGATATTCGGGCTCACGTCGACGGCTTCTATAAAGCCCTATTCTCCCCCACCACTAGGGGTGGGACTTCCCTGGCCCCCGACACTTGGTCGGGCCGCCAGCTAGTTTTGGACGAGGCTAATGCCGCCCTTACGGCCCCGTTCTCTGAGGAGGAGGTGCACTTGGCCATCAAGGGCATGAACTCTTCCTCGGCCCCGGGACCCGATGGCCTTCCGGTGATGTTCTTCAAAACATTCTGGCAGACCATCAAGCCGGAGATCATGGCCTTGTTTGACGAATTCTACTCTGGATCCATGGACCTTGGCCGCCTGAACTACGGGATCATCACGCTTATCCCCAAAGTTCCGGGCGCTTCTAACATCCGCCAGTTCCGCCCTATCACCGTGATCAACGTGATATTCCGGATCCTGGCGAAGGGGTACGCCAATAGGGTGACCCTCCTCGCGGACGCCATTACCCACCCTAATCAATCCGCCTTCATCCAAGGCCGATTTATTCTAGATGGGGTCTTGGTGTTCCACGAGGTGCTACACGAAGTCCGCTCCAAGCACCAACGGGCAGTTTTCCTGAAGCTAGACTTCCACAAAGCCTACGACACTGTCCTTTGGTCCTTCCTTCGGGAAGTTTTGCTCCGCAAGGGCTTCGATGGCCGTTGGATGACCAGGGTCATGCAACTGGTCACCTGCGGCCAGACTGCGATCAACATCAACGGCGAGATTGGACCCTACTTCCCCACCCTTTGTGGGGTACGTCAGGGTGACCCGTTCTCCCCGTTTTTGTTTAACATGGTGGTCGATGCTCTTGCCGCCATCCTTGATAAGGCCAAATCTGCCGGCCATATCCACAGCGTAGTCCCTCATCTGGTGGGAGGGGGAGGGGTCTCCCTCCTGCAGTACGCAGATGACACCATCATTATGGTGGAGGGATCCACCTCCGACATCACCAACCTAAAGTTCCTCCTCCTCTGCTTCCAACAAATGTCGGGGCTCACGATCAACTTCGATAAGAGCGAAGTGATGATCCTTGGCTACTCCCCTGAGGAGGCCCAGGCCATTGCCGACCGTTTGAACTGCCGGTTGGGTTCCTTCCCCACCACCTACCTGGGGATCCCCATTAGTGACTCTAGACTGACCGTGGCCGACCTCCGCCCTGCGGTCACTAGGATGCAGCACTGGGTGGAACCGTGGCGGGGCAGGTGGCTTTCGAAGGCAGCCAGGGCGATCCTCATCAACTCCTCGCTGTCCAGCCTCCTATGGTTTCTCATGAGCTTCTATAGCCTCCACGAGACCCTGCATCAGGAGATTGCCAAATACCAGTCCTGGTTCTTCTGGGCTGGTGAGGGGGACAAGCAGAAATATCATATGGTGAGCTGGCCCGACATCTGCAAACCCAAAGACCAGGGTGGCCTTGGGATCCTGTCCTCCAGGCGCATGAACATCGCTCTCCTGACGCGTTGGCTTTGGAGGATCGCCAATGGGGAGGGGGGACTTTGGCTAACCCTCATCCGCAATAAATACCTCCGCGGTCAGCCTCTTGCCTTCTGCCAGTGCACCGGTGGATCCCAATTTTGGCAGGCAATGATTCAACTCCTTCCTGTCCTCCGAATTGGTACCTCCATCTCGGTGGGATCTGGATCCGCGACATTGTTCTGGTTTGACCGTTGGTTGGGGGACTTCCCCCTTGCCGCTCGTTTCTCGGAGCTATTCTCCATCGCGGTTGACCCTCGGGTCTCCGTCGAGTCGACCCTAATTGACTTAGGGCGGCTCGCCTTCCGACGCCCCTTCGGCCCTCTCGAGGTGGCCGCTTGGGACGCCCTCCTCCAGGTCATCGCCCTCCAACCATTGGACTTGGATGGCGTGCCCGACTCCGTGTCGTGGCGTCTGGAGCCCTCGGGACGGTTCTCCATGAAGTCCCTTTATCCGGCCATTGCTCCCTCTCCGGCCCCTGAGCCGTTTAGCCTGATTTGGGACATCCGCCTGCCGCTGAAGATTCGGATCTTCTTGTGGCAGTGGATTCGGGGCCGCCTCCCCTCTGGGGTTGAGGTCCTGAAGCGCAATGGCCCGGAAGACGGGATGTGTCCCTTGTGTGGCACGGTGGAGGACGCCAACCACATCTTCTTCTCCCGCGTTACGGACCAATTCCTGTGGGCCTGCTTCCGCGATACGGTCGGTGGTCGTTGGTGCAACACCAACTTCCAGGACCTGCTGGCGGAAATCCACGCCTCCGCCCCCTGCCACCGCCACATTAGGCGGCTGTGCGTGGGGGTCCTTGCCTGGACGCTTTGGACCATCCGCAACAAGCTTGTCATCCAAAGAACGCCTCTTCGACGTGCGACTGACGCAATCTTCAAAATGTGTGGTTACTTGCAGCTTTGGCGGCCACTTAGCCGCCCCCAGGATCGGGACGCCATCGACACCCTCCTCGCCGACCTTCGCGCGATGGCCTTCCGAGTGGCGCCTCCTCTTCCGCCCCCACCCCGGAGCCCGACTAGGCCTGCGGCCTCCCTGAGGCGCTGGATGTGATCCGCTCCTTGGGACCTTGCACGTTGTGCCTCGTGTTTTTTTCTGTTTACAATGCTTGTTGAGCTGTGCCCTCAGCATTAACCCTAAATTGTACTCTTTGTTTGTGTGGACTTTCGCATGTGTGTGGTGTGAACCTTTGTTGGATGTTTGGCTCGGACGGTTTGCTTTATATATAAAGCGGGGCAAAAGCCTTTTTCGGTAACCTAAACCAGAGTTAAAGTTGGTACACTGTAGTACTGTACTGTATTTCTTAGACAAGAAACTCAAACCCAAGTTTTTCTTGCGGACAGAAATACTCGACCCATGTTTTTCTTCAAGGAAAAAAAACACTCAACTTGAATGCATTTGCTCACCGCCTCAATACCCAAGACATGTAAGTGCCTCGAGGACCAACGGAGTGGAACAAAATCCAGAGGTTTCCTTTCCTCCCCTGAACAAATCCCAGCTTCAGTGTTGTATACATATATACGTTGATACGCTATACGAAATCTTATTCAAATTTATAGAATGATAAAAGTTTCAATTCGACCCCGATGATGGTAAATAACACAGTATCAAACACATGGCTCAGAACAAATCCAACCAGAAGGCGGATGATAATGAAGTGATCATCCATCGTCCCGTCGTTAGTAAGGCGGCTGAAAGTCGACGCACTTGTGGAAGCTCTGTGGAGATTCTTTCTGAGGCACAGTGCATCCAATACTGTCAACAGACAATGGTGTCAGTTAACTGTCAGAGGTCCATGAACCTAACCTTGTGAAAATCATTTCTTCGGATTATTTCTCGTCCGTTTCCTTGGTCTAGAAAGCAGCTTAAGCATGTTATCGGTCAGGTCAAGCGGGGAGCCGTCACCCTCGTCCTGGAGCTTCGTACCGGACGTTTGTGTCAACCATCCCAGTGCTTCAATCGCGGCGTCCCTTTCCGCGACCTGCTTGTTCCTCTTCGGCTTCCCGACAAACTGCATCCCTTTGAACTCCACCATGGCCCTGAACTCGTTGGTCTTGAGGTGCTTTGTCTTGTACTTTGGAGGCGTGTGGCCTGCCCTCATCAGCAAGGTCTGCAGCAGGCTCTTTGGGTTCATTCCATCCTTTATGATGTTGCTTTTGCCGTCTTCGTTGTCACGAAGCCTCGCTCGGCTCGTTTCTCGGCCAAACACAAACCTTCCTTCACATAGGTCGCCTGCAGCAAGCTCTTGTGCAGCAAATAAAATGTACTTGCCTTCCTTGTGAATGTCAAAGGTTGGGTCTTCAAGCTGGATTTGGGAAAATTGCCACATTACAAGCACAATTAGTATATACACCAGACATAGTAGACACAAAATAAGTAAATTGGATACTCAATAACTTTATTTTTAATTTCTTACTGGTGACACGTATATTATAAAGTAACACATGCTTTATATTCAGAGGTAATAACATGATAAATAGTATAATCATTTTTCCCTTGTTAGCTACTAGAAATGGCAGATGATTGTAATTTGGTACCTAAAGTATCACCGATGTTTCTTTTACTTCTTATTTGCTGACTCAGATAAAATATCTTGTGAGATGAAATCTGTATAAAACCTTCCAAATTAATTGGCTGCAGCACTTTACCTTCTTCTGTACAAGTTTATCAAGTTCTTCTTTAAGTTGCAAGTAGCACTCTGACAGGCTGGGATCCATAAATAGATCAATGTAACCATCAAGCATCTTCAAATGCCCAGCCTATTAGACAAGTTAGAAGGCATAGATCAGTGCAACAAAAAATGCAAAAATACAAAGACAAAGCATTTGACAGAATACTCAACATACCGCGCTTCCTTTTGTAACAGCACCACCAAATAAGATCAGTATGGAATCTGATACTCCAGTTGAATCACGGATGAAGACAGCATTTACCTTCACCTTCTCACCAAAGACCAGCCATGGATAAGGGATGGTCTGGTACTTAGCGTTCACAGAATTCTGAACAAACTTAATGTCAGAGTACTCAGATATCAACATGTCTGAAAGATGACGTATTAAACGGGGTGTTGGACATGAGCATTTCAGGATGCTCCTGTATGCACTTACAGCATAAACAAGAACTTGGCCATCATCCATGGTCTTGAAGGACATGGAGTTTTCCCTATGCTGCAAAGGAATGCTACAAATTAATTGAACTGTCTTCCATGTAATACAAATGCAATGGAAATTGTTGGCGGCTGTTTACCACAACAGATGATATCCCAGGAAAAAGTCCAGAACAAATTACACCACGAACTAATGATTGATTATGGCTCAAACTATTATTTGTATTTGCATCAGAGTCTATCAAACCAGCGTCCTTTAAGATATAGCTGAATTGCTTTCGAAGAGAATGAATGGCTTGTAGTGTTTGAGCAGAAAGGAAATTCCTCCAACAGTACTCATAACCAGATCCTTCCCTCTCAGCATCCTTCCATCCTTCATAAGCTCGGACAAGGGCCATATGATCACTATAATCTTTCGCTGAGAATCTTGATTTTGCAGTTCCTGCCAACTAATAACAATGACAAAACTATAAGCTAAGCCTTCTTAGCTGAATGGAAAAAAAAGGCATGGGAATGAACGGAACCTAGTCAATGCATAGCTAACAGCCACCGTATGTACGACTGTACGTATTGGTGGTATTTTAGATCTTCCTAACTTTTATCACAAAATTCATAGGTAAGAGTATCATTTCAAAATTAAAACTAGTAATTAAGATATAGTCAGACTGTGGAAATTAAAGTCATACATCTTTCTTGTCCTGTGGCAACAGGAAAGGATCCCGGGCACTCAATCCAGCAACCACAGTAAGTATAGGGTCAATGCAACGGAAAACTGCACCCATTATAAGCATCTTCCCCAACTTCGGATCAACCGGAAGCATGGAGAGGTATCTTCCTACAAAGTTGAATATGTTTCAGTGCCAACATTTCTGTAGAGTTTGGAAGAAATCAGAATATAATGCATACCTAGATCAGTAAGGTTCTCATTCTCATCTAATGATCCGATCATCTTCAGGAATTCCACTGCATTTTGGACCTACATATTTATCATGTGGTCAGAACACAAAAATGAAAAGGATAAAACAGAACCCTTTACTGCCTACTTAAAACAATAACTCATAGAATTATAAGCCGTGTAAGAGCCCAACAAATGTCAAAAGTACCAAGATAGAACTAAATCATGTAGACGCAAAGGCAAAGAGAGAAAGGGAATATCCAAATGCTTAATTATGATTTCAACACATACGGCTCGTGGTTCTGGAGGCTGCAAAGCAGCTGATAGAAACTCCCCAATGCTGTCAACCTGCAAACTTTTTATCTGCAAACATAGTGAATTCAAAGGAGTCCTAAGAAGCTCTGGAAGCTGGTACTCTGCAAATGCATCATATACACATCTGGGATAGAGATGATAGCATTCTCCAGGTTGGACACGACCAGCTCTGCCCCTCCTCTGCATGAAGATATTGGGGGAAAACATGAGAATTGTAGCAAAGAACGATGATTTGTAAACAAAAGTATTGACTATTGAGTGTGATCATATCGCCCAATCAAGACTGTTACGGTCAAGATAGGTTCACTGTTATACAAAAAAAATATTCATTGCTAGAAAATTTCTTGCTTGTAACCAACGATAAGTATATATTGACCACCGAAGCAGAATAAAAGGATGCTTTGACTAAAACAACTTCATGAAAGGAACGGGAACATTGACGTGCTTGTTGAGGAATACATTATTATAAGCAAGCAAAAGAAAATAATAGGGTTCTGCTAAGAAGATAGGCCTTTTGACTTGATATAAACCAATGGGCTAAATTTCTTCAAGTTATGACCACAAATGACCAGAAACCCCATATTAAGGCAAATCATATAAACATGGTAAATAGCTGACAAAGAGACGGTCAAACATAATAACACAATGATACATAACTCGCAAAGACAAAAGTCTCACTGGTCAACATATAACATACAGAAGGGAAGCATTACTTTGAGCTATGGAAAGAAGCTGGTGCTGAACGTGGGTCCAAGTACGTGACATTCACCAAAGATTGAGTCGAAGAGAAAGTACTGGTGACTAAGAGACTGAAAAATTGAAGATAAGGATTACCTGACAGGAAGAAGCCTTTGAAATCCATGAGGGGAGTAAGCAGGGAGTGTTGTTTAGAGCATCGTATGTGGTTTCCTTTGCTTTTCCACAATCCATGACGAAAACAATGTCATTTATGGTAATACTTGCCTCTGCCATGTTAGTGGCAAGTACTACCTTCCGAACATTAGGAGGTGCCTTGTCAAATATTAGCCTCTGCGGAAAAACATAATATTAAATATAGATGTGAATGGCAAATAATTATACGATGCACACATGATGCTACGGATATAATGGTATATGCCCATCAATGAACTAGCAAACAAGGTGAATCTGTGTATATAAGATGCAATTACACAATAGAAGAGGTATCTCAGATCCAGCAACACAATTGGCATCACAAAGCAATCTCATTTCAATAAGAAATGCAAAATTAGGATCAATTACCTGCTCAGAGGTAGCCATGGAACCATGGCATGCAAGCAGTAACACTCTATTTGGGTCACCTAGCAACGGATGCGCTTTTAATTGATCCTTCAAAGAGCTAATGTCATCCCATCCGGTCATAAAAACTAAAACTGCACCAGCTCGCTCTTTGCGACATATGTGGCACAGAACAGCCTCTATGAGATTAAACCCTATGCAATCAGGATTCCAGTTTGCCAGAGAATCACGTGTCCTTGAGCCATAGGTTTCAAAGTTCGAATTTTGAAGGGCATCCTGCATAGTACAATAACAATATCTGAAGAATATTGAGGAATAATTGCAGTCGTTAATCTCTATATAGAACAAGTACCTCGACAAGTGTAGTAATTTGATTTTTCCTTTTTCTTGGTAATAGCTGTCTCTGAGTCTTCCACACTTTATCTTGGCCGTAATCGTCAAGTTGATTACTTGCTGTCATCTTATAGCCTGTCCTCTCTAATATGTCTTCCAGAAAATGCGCCCTCACTGGATGTGTGAATCCCTGAATTCAAGGCAAGAATGCAATGGATGCAAGATCACTTACACAGTTATACCAGAGGTACACAAGCTGGCAGATGAGCATTATGTATATAGAGTAACATAATTTACATTTGAAAAAATAACAACTCACAGGAATGTGGATAGTTGGCGCTCCTCCGAAATAACTTGAGAACAGTTCCGCATTTAAAGTAGCACTCATCAATATCAACCTTAGATCGCGGCGCCGTGACAATAGGTCCTTTAGAACGATCAATAAGAAATCTGACAGACCAAAGCAATAATAATTTATTTACTGTCATGAGTTAAATGGGGAACAAAACCATCATAAGGGCAAATAATAAGGTCTTGAGACACACCTTCATTCATCCCTCTTTCATGTATTTCATCAACAAATACATGAGACACTCCATTCAAGTTTCGGTCACTCAGCAATCGTCTTAGTAAAATACCACTGGTGCAGAAAAGTAAATGTGTATCTTTTCCTCTAATCCCCTCCAATCGAACTTTGTAGCCAACCTATTAAAAAAGCTAGTGTTGTATGCCAAAAATTACAATGGATATGGGCTACAATAACAAAGGTAGCAAATCGGAAGTTCCATCTTACCGATTCACCAAGGTTTTCTCCTCTTTCGGTGGATACTCTTTCTGCAACAGCCATTGCAGATATTCTTCGTGGTTGTGTACAGATTATGTTACAAAAGGCCCCTCGACCAGATTCTATCTCTGACTCCAACACAAATTGAGGCAACTGTGTTGTTTTCCCACACCCTGTCTCCCCAGAAATAACTATAACCTGGCATGCACAGGAATAGTCAGATAAATAGAAGGACAGAAAGGAATCGCAACACATTTTCCACTGAGTGCACAAATCTCATAAGTCCTCCCAGACAAGTGTACCTGATTACGTGCAATGGCTGCTAGAAGCCTTTCCTTCTCCTTGTATGCTGGGAGTGATTTCCGAAATTCTACCATCTTAGCGCCTTCAGGTGATTCCTGTTATTACAAGCAGATAAAAGCCTCATCCAATATTTCCATGAATCAGCAGCCCGCGTACAGACATATAAATGAATATATAAGAAATGATGCAGAAGGTAGTTGTAAATCATGCCTTTGTTTCTTTCCTCTAACATAAATTAAGCTGTATGCTAAAAATACAGAAATAAAGCTATGCGGCATTCAGATACTGTTTGGATTTTATCATACCTGCCAACTTCTTTGAAAATTGCGCATCCTAAGACTCTTCCTCTGAAGGATCTTCTCCATAACCGACTCATCGAGCAGAGGATCCTGCTTCTCATCCAAGTTCACCTGCTCAGCTTTCTCGGAACCACTTTCTGTCTTGCCACTGTCTTTATCAAATGGCAAGAGCGAACGGTCAAGGTGCTCCTGCACAAATCCTTCAACCCTCCTCTGCAAGCTTAGCGGGATCACCACCTGTTTGTTTCCATGCACAGAGAACACATACAAACCACTCAAATGAAATGCATCTGCAATAAGAGAAAGATATGTGATCTTGCCGTTGGATTGCATGGACTCACCTCTCTTTGCGGACGCTTGTCGTCCAGGTCTGGCCTGTAGTTCGGTAGCGGGACCTTGCTCGCAACAATAACCTTCCCATACAGCTCACTGTCGTCCCACAGGGGCAGCGCCGCCCGAAAGATTCATCAATATTTCTGTGACTGCATATGAAATTAAGAACTGGGAGAGCAGGTGAAATTACAGTACAGAACCTGTAGAGCCCCATCCTCTTGGCGAGGTTGGCGATCTGGTCATAGTCCCGGCGGTCCCTCCGGTCCCTGGAAATGATCTCCTGCTCCTCCGCATTGCGCTGCAGCATGCTCAGCTTCCACCTCCACTCGTCGATGTTCGCCACCGAGGACGACGGCTGCGGTTAGCATTTGGTGTGAGAGGCAGCGAACGAGACGAAGAAAAGGGGGGAAGAATTATTTTTTCTGCGAGCAGCATAGATAAGATGTGCGGCTCGGCGGGAGTGGAGTATACCCGGTGGTCCTCGTACTCGTGGTCGTACTCGTCGTCGGAGAACTGCTCGACGGCGCGGCCCCCGCTGTAGCCGCAGAAGGGCCGTCGGGAGAAGGCATCCAGGCGGCGCGGGAGGAGGAGGAGAGCAGCGAGAGGGATCGGCGGCGGCGGCGGCGGCCGGCTGAGTGGGCTAGGGAGTGGGACGAGGAGGATGCCCAGCCCGCGCCGCAAGACGCGGCGCATGCTACTGTTGGCTGGTTGGTTGGGCTCTACTACTGCGGCGGCGCGGGCATGGCCGGGAGGGGGGGGGGGGGGGGGGGGGGGGGGGGGGGGGGGGGGGGGGGGGGGCGATGAGGCGACGCCGGCGTCGGCGGCAGCTTGGCTCCCTCCGTTCAAGCTTGGGCTGGTCCTTCTGTGATCCACGGGGTTGCCTTATTGGGCCATCCGAATGGCGGCCTTCGGTTCTTTACGGCTCGGCTGTGAAACTGGGCCTGTGCATCATTATGGAATGGAAAAGAAAAAAAACTTCTTCTCAAAAAAAAGGAAAAGAAAAAAAACTCGTTCCGAACCGTTCACCAAACCCCTCTCTACGACGACCATCCCCACTGGCGAAGCTTAACAAAGGCCGACTACTACATAGAGACAACTACTACCAGTCATGAGCGATAGTGAAGCCGTCAGAGGCAGAAGCTGTCGCTTGACGGACGAAGCCGAGCCGATACGATAGGCGGGCGAAGTGAGCGAGACCAAGACGGGCCAGACGTGGAGTGGCGAAGGGGGCCTACTATACGTATACGTGATTAGTAAGCGGTTCAAGACATCGAACGAAAAATCAAGTGAACTAATGAACAGTGTGATTGATCAGACAAGTACCAAGGAGCAAGAAAACGTATGCGCTTTAGCAAGGGATGAGCGCGAAATCCGTTGCTTGTTCTTTCGGTAGCCTTCTTTCATTTCCGAATTTGCTTGCGAGCAGTCCTTGCATTAGTATGAGTTCGTTGACCGCGTAAGGGCGATCCATCTTGATGACGAATTCCACGATAACGAGAAATAGAAATTAATCGTTCGATGTCTGCTCGTTCTCCCCTCTTCAATTCCCAATGAACAACATGATCTTGAGCTATCATTTGTTCAATTTGGTCGATCTGATACTTAGTTAACTCATTCATCTTGATGTTCCCACTGATACCTAATCGATAACGAAGCTGAATGGCTTTTTGCGGTCCAATTCCATCCATTTTTGTTGAGGCAATTCTGACTTGTTCATCGGGAAGTGATCTAGCTCCTGAGATATATGACATTCTTTATCCTTATCTTTTCCTGGTCTTCTCGGCTGGAATCTACAATCTACACCTCTCCAAACACAAACACAATATCTTGAGTACCCGGAACCATGTTCAGTGCTGCAAAAGCGCAGCTGTAGCCCCCTAGAATCTTCGGCTCCTCGTTTTTATTCAATTATGAAATGACTCATTTTGATGGAGATTTGTAGCATCATTCAAGTAAATACAAATTGAGATCGTAGAAACATGAGCTTGTGATATAGCTACACCTAATTCCAGACCGGTTAATGCTAGAACTATAAATAAGGGACCAAGATCTCCTATGAAATAGAAAATATTATTCAGAAATAGCATAGTCCAAGCAAACCCACTTAAAATCTTTACTAAACTATGACCGGCCATCATATTAGCAAATAAACGTATTCCTAAGCTTAATGCACGAAAACAATAAGAGATTAGCTCAAGGAGTACTAAGAAAGGTGCTAACGGCAGTGGGACTCCCGCAGGTAATAAGAAGCTAAAAAAATGAAGCCCATGTCTTTGAAATCCAACGATCGTAATGCCTATAAAAATGGAAAATGAAAGAGCCAAAGTAATGAGAAAATGACTTGTCACTGTGAAGCTAAAGGGTATCATACCCTGGGGATTACGAAATAACAAAAAAGTAAAAGTGACTGAGATGTGAGGGAAAAACTTTTGTTTCACATTTCCGGAAAGACCACCTATTTGTTCGTTTACCAGGTTCAGCACGAAATCATAAATAAGCTCGACCAAGGATTGCCATGCATTTGGCACTGACTTTCCACCTCCCTTTTTCGTAACAACAAAAAACAGAAAAACGACCAAAACGACAGTGAGCAGCATATACAAGACTTCATTTGTAAATGAAAAAAAAAGTTGCCCACATTCAGATCAATTATTGGGTAAATGGCAAATTGATCCAATGGGGTTGAAGGACCGCTAAAATTATTAAAATTATCCGCGACCTCTTCCCCAAAATTATCCGCGATCTCTTCAATTCTCCCATTCACCTCCAAAACCCGATTATTAGTCCTAATGCTGTCGAAAAAAGTCGTGACCTCCTGATCCAGTTCAGGACTTATTTCGTATTCATTCCTCTCTGCATTGAATCTCCTAACGTGGGGAGTACTGTCCCGGACAGGGTGGGCCTTATGGTGCATCCAAGCGCGTCTATAAATCTCCCCTCTTTCCAAGAGGGCCTCGGGGGATACTGGAAGAGACCAATCATACAGGTTTGGATGGGGCATGAATCTATCACGTAACTGTCGATGAATATTAGAATTTGCGAATTGTTCTAAGTCAGTCCACTTGAAGAATAAATACCTCATCTTAGGGGAAAAAAATCTTTATCAGCTCTGCTCGCTCACTTTTGAAAGGAAAGGAGACTGATCTTGACGTCGGCGTTGGTTTTTCCAACGAAACGAATCAGTTTTGGATTGAGATTTCACATAAGCATTGCACAATGATCCGCATTAGGCGGGGAGCAGCAATGATACCGCCGGCCAGGAATAAGTACTTATCCCTCTTATACTTAAGAAAAGAGAATAGAAGTGGTTCCTTTTCTTTCTATACGAAATTCGACGATTTCGTTTGTGTTCATGTTGGCATAGGAGAACTACTAACTTCCGCCATCTGCATTAGTTACGTTAGCGTAGGTAGGCGGTTCTCATGCCAAAGGGGAAGATCTCGCTCAGCCAAGTGCACAACCTGAGTAAGTACACTTATCGAGGAGTGATAGGGCAGCAGAGTTTGAGGCAAAAAAAAGATTTGGGTGGCTATGGGTGATATGGGGAATCTAACAATTAATTGACAATGATTTCACTGTGATGTGCATTGGTAGCTTCAAGACGAAGGCATTTTCCATATGTAAGCCACAATTTCAGTATCTTATTCTTCTGAACCAGGAAAAGCGTTCTGGTAAGGAGGATGAAAGAAGAGTACGAAAAAGGAAGTCAAAAGTAGTAGTCTTTAACAAGGCTTTCCTTCATCAGCGTAAATATCTAAAGTAGAGGCTTTGGTATAAACATAAATCCCATAATAGAGGGATCGATCATCACATTCTGCTTTGTTAAGAAAGAAGGATAACCTAGATAGATAAAGGTGGAATGGACTACGTGCAATCCCATCCATGGAAATATTTTATTTACTGTAGAAATATGTATGATGTGCTGCTAGGAAATCCGCCATCGCTTGCCCTCTAATGGCCTTCTGCGGCGCATACACAATGTCGAACTCAGTAAGGATGATGGCCCCATCTTGCCAATCTTCCTGTAAGCATTGGTCTTGTCATGAGATATTTAAGTGGGTGAACTTTGGAGATGAGGGTGACCCGATGTGCTATCATGTAGTGCCGTAGCTTCTTGACAGCGAACACCAGTGCAAGGCAATGTTTTTCGATAGGAGAGTACGCATGTTCAGCTCCTACGAGCACACGACTGAGGTAATAGAGGGCATTCTCTTTCCCGTTTTCATTTTCTTGTGCCAATAGAGCCCCAAGAGATTCATCCAAGGCCGTGGTGTAGAGTATAAGCTCCTTCCCTGGTATCGGCGCAGCCAGGACTGGCGGATTGAGGAGATAGCTTTTGATGCCATCTAGGGCTTGTTGGCAGTTTTCATCCCAAAAGAATGGAATGTCTTTTTTGGTTTTTCTTGTAAAAGGTTGGATTCTTCCTGCAAAATTGGCTATGAATCGCCTGATGTATGCCAGGCGCCCTTGAAGCGAACGCAGCTCCTTAAGGTTTTGAGGAGGAGGCATTTCGAGTATGGCCTTGATTTTACTCGGGTCGATTTCTATTCCCCGATGTCGAATGACAAACCCTAGGAATTTGCCTGACGAGACCATGAAGGCGCACTTCAATGGGTTTAACTTGAGTGCATGTTGCCTTAGGCGGTCGAATACGATTCTGAGATGTTGAAGATGTTCTTCATAGGATACCGCCTTTACAACGAGATCATCTACATAGCACTCGACAATCTTATGTATTATCTCATCGAAGATCTTAGTCATGGCGCGTTGATATGTAGCACCGGCGTTTTTGAGACCTTTGGGCATAACCTTGTAACAATATATGCCTATTGGAGTGCGAAAGGCTGTGCTTTATCAAGGCAAGCTTCTCTTTCTTTCGCCAATGAAGTTCATATAAGTGTATAGAAAGCCTTCTTTTCACAACCATGCACAAACCAAAGTGCTGCTGAAACGTGAAATCCATGCACCAACAAGTTCCAGTTCATAAGCAATGAAAAAGCAGAGTATATGGGAGGATAGTGGCTAAACTGTTCACTTGAGGAGAGTGGGAAGTGACTAGTCCGATAGGAGAAGAGCGGAAGTGCGATCTTTCGATCCAATCTACGTCGACTAAAATCCATGTCTCATGGCACGAGGGCCATTGCGAGTTGATGTTGTTGCTTTACCGTCACAGTCTGTCCTCAAGAGAGGCATCCATTCCTGGCCAGACAAAGTTCCTATTAGTTCTCTTATAGGAAGCTAGTATACCTGAATGGCCTCCGGTAGCTGTCCCATGCAGTTCTTGCGCTATCCTGGCTCTTGCATTTCCAGCGGTCCCCACATAAAGCCTCCCTTTTTTCCTTAATACCCCTTCCTCCTCTTCCCAACCATCTTGTCCTCCTCTCGCTTCACTAATGCTCTTCTTAACTTCTTCAGCTAATTTTTATCCTTCGTAGCTTTGTTTCACTTCTCCTATCCAATCCGGCAACAACTTGCTCACAAGGGTGCAACCACTGAATTTGTAACGACACAATGATTTGAAAAACAATCAAAAGATATGTAAAGAACACAGACAGTAAAGGTAGAAGATCATTTCCGGGTAGATAGGAGAGCTATTAAAATCCACAAACATGAATCAGAGTTTCGACTGGGTTCTCCAGATTTAAACAAAAGAAGACTTTTCTACAAATAAGAGAATTTCTCATTTTTTGGTTTATACCGAGCCAAAACATAGAATTTCCATTGAAGAAGGAAGTA
Organism: Thinopyrum elongatum; assembly: GCA_011799875.1. Classification (NCBI taxonomy): domain Eukaryota; kingdom Viridiplantae; phylum Streptophyta; class Magnoliopsida; order Poales; family Poaceae; genus Thinopyrum; species Thinopyrum elongatum. The sequence continues at coordinate 474,783,667 of CM022301.1, forward strand.
AGGATGCTAGCCGGAGAATCAAGAAATAAATACTTCCCATTCCGATTCTTTTTTAGTTCCCAAGATAGAATTTCTTTGTTTTTGGCAAGAGCGGTGGGTGACAACGTGCAAGACTAGATAGGTTTGGCTTTGATCTGATCAATAGGAATAGGAGGAAGCGTTGGAGAGGTACCAAATGACTGAAGAGGGGAACCCATCTGACCACATGTAGAGCCAGCCCATAAGTAAATTCAAGAGAATTTCTTCATCTTCCAAAGTATGTGAGTGAGGTAAAAATTCCATGGATCGATCTCATCACTCACATCCAACAACTAGTGAAAGATGTAATGATGAAGCTATAGGAGAAGAAAAAGCGTTGGTTTTGATTGGTAATCTTGAGTTGTCATCTTTTGAAAGAGAGTAACTTGCTGGATGGAGAGCAGCTAGGAGAATAAAGTTCATCTTTACCCCATCTTTCATTCCAACTCTATTTTCTTGTGTGCGATCCTTCTTTCTGGTTTGGAATCCAAGAAGCTCAATGGGCTAGTTTCAAGTTCGATCAGACACGAAATCTGGTATAGCCACCAGCCTAGATAGAACGGGCGGGGGAAGAAAAACTAGGAGCGAGCCACATTCAAGAGGGTTGTCAAAGGCCCTCTCAATAGAGCTATTTTGTCATTGAATCGATGGAGGGAAGACTCCTTCGGTAGGTGCCCCCGACTCTTCCAGTTTCTGGGTGGGATCTTATGGCTTAATCTCTGATTGCGCAGGATTCATCTTTGTTTGGTAACCTCAGACCCTGAACCAGGAGTTGGAAGCGCCTTTGCCAGACTTTCCAATTGAACACGATGCGGGCGATGCAACTCGGCAAGGAGAAGGCTGAACCCTGGTGCTACACTACAGCAGAAGCTTTGGCAGTTTACCATGGCTTGATGTTCTAGTTGTCATGCTAAAGCC